>VYXB01003102.1:0-138820 GCA_013397135.1 Pachyramphus minor | reverse complement strand
GCAGAGTACAGGGGAAGGATCACTTCCTTGCTCCTGCTGACCACGCTATTTTTGATACAGGCCAGGATACCATTGGCCTTCTTGGCCACTTGGGCACACTGTTGGCTCATGTTGAGCTTCCTGTCAATTAATATCCCCAGGTCCCTTTCTCTCCTGATGCAGCTTAAGACTATGTTCTCTTGTCCTATCACTGGTAGAAGAGTCCAACCCCCACCTGGTTACAATCTCCTTTCAGGTAGTTGTAGAGTTGTAAGGTCACCCCTGAGCCTCCTCCAGGCTTAACCTGGCTTGGTCCACCTGAATCTTTAGCATGTTTCCATCCAACATGCTTCTACAAGCTGCAAGAGACTCCCCTTCACCCTAAAAGCAAAGGACAAGTTGGCCACCCAGTCCCAGTAACAATGGCCACTCCAAGTGCACAGTCCGGCTGGCTAGTGCTCAACCCCCTAATTCCCACTGTCAGGGGCTGCAGTCCAGTACCACTGCAGGCTCTGGCCTGTGCAGCAGGTCTGGATGAACATGCACACAGTAAAGGTGTTGCAAGTGGGTGACCTCAGAACCATCCACAGGGTGGTTATTTTACAATAGGGTTTCCTGGGTCAGAAAACTTGCAAACGTTTTACATGCAAGGGAGAGACCCAGTGCACTCCTCCCATACACCAGAAACATGCAGGGTGCAGATGATGGTTTGGCTAGTAACATGGCTGAACTGCTTTTCTTCAAAATGAAGTTGCTGCCAGCAGCCCTTGCCATGCTGTCCTGTCAGCCTGGGGAGGACTTCACCCCAGCTCCTCATCCAGGGTGAACTCGTGTGTACATGTGGTGCATGGCACCAGCTGGAGACATTGAGGTTTGTGTGTGGTGGCGTTTAAAGTCTGATCAGCCCAAAGAACGCTCATGGTTGCAAATAAAGTAACTGCCTGAAATGACAATGACCTAAAGCATTTCAGAAATGGCATGAAACCTTTATAGTTATCAGATCAGAACCATGCCTTGATTGCCTATTCTTAATGAAAAGAGTTACCGTCTCTAATTGGACATCCTGTGGGGAGGCTGAGGGTTGTGTAAATATGAGGAGATATGCCAGAAAATAATGATCACTGTTACTAAGTGGCATAACTGTGTTCATCAGCTCCACTTACATCCTAAAAACACCTACATGGCTTCTTGTCTCTCATCCCTTCATTTTTGGCCATTTCTCCTTCTGAACTTTGTTCATCTTCTCCCTTTGCAAGGCAGCAGGACAGCTGCTGACTACACCTTTTGTTCCAGAGCTCAAGAACATGCCGTCAGCAAGGTGGTTAGTGGCAATGTCTTGATGTGCCCAATGCTGATAAAAGCTTGGTAATTGTCTCAGCAACTTGCTCCTGTAAATACTGGCAGGCAAAGGCTGTTTCTGTCTAAAGCTTCCCAGACAGAATTACATATGCACAAAAATTTGCATTATATGGAGAATTATTAGCGCAATACCTCTGTCAAGCATTCAGCTTGCCTGTGGGCTACACAAACAAACTGTATGTGCACAGTATGTCTGGGAGTTTTGAGCAGTCTTGACTGCAGCTTCACAGACAGCAAAGGCCTTGCATCTGATTCAGAGCTGCAGCTTGCCTGATGAAAATGTCTTTTTCAGCCTGAAGGTGTTGTCCTGGACGAATGTATTTTACGTTTGTCCAGAATTTCTGGATGTTTAGCAGCTCGCTCAAGGCTTGTGAGTAGCTCCGACTGAGCAGCTGTATATCCCAATATCTGGAGCATTCCTGCAACATCAGCAGAGACAAGCTTTATGTTGTAAAAGCAGCCAGTCTGAGGTGTGCTGGAAGCTTTGGGCAGCTGTGCTACACACAGCTGGAGAGCCCTGGGCTGGCGGGAGAGGGCAGCCTGGTTGCACGCTGCTGCACAGCTGGCAGCTGGCACATGGCAGCGCCCGTGGTTTTTCAGGCTTCAGCAGCCCTTTCAGTGCAGAGCAGCGTAATTTCTAAATGGGCTGGCAAACATCCAGTAAGCACAGCAATTATCCATTATGATACCTTCCCATTCATCCTGGACACAGAGGAGGGAATGTACAAAGAAACCCAAGTACATAGTTGTCCAAGATAAGATCTTTGGATTTATATTTTACAAGCAGTAATTTTATTCTAAAGGTGAGCACCAGGGACAGAGAGTGAATTTTCTCTTTACTGTACGTTTCTCCTTTGTTTCTTGCGGGGAGAAGAGGGGGGATGAAGTGGGCCTTGAGAAGGAAAGAAGGATCACACATGAACAGCAGCAAAAGGAGCAAATCTACACTGTCTGATCTTTTCTTATCAGAAAAGCAGTTAATACAGATTTACATAGTGTCTAAAACACTGCCCAAACCATGTTTTTCTTACCTTCACCATGCACTCCCTATTCAGATAAAAGGGAGTGCACTGCACAGTCCGGTAACAAAAATCCTTATAATGAAAGCTACAGCAACCTTCTCCCTTTTACAGTATGTTTGCTTAACACAAAGTTAAAATAGATTCATGTTAGGTCTCTGCTGTAACTGCAAATTTGAAGTCTATCTTAATTGTTTAGTGCTGTAGCAAAAAGTAAGTTTCTGCTAAAATTTTCCCTTTTCTTGGGCCTAACCAAAACCAGTACAATTCAGATATGATATTTACTGAGTTTTGGGGATAAGATACTGAGCAAGCCAAAAATAATCTTCCTATATTTAAAACAGAAAGTTTGAAAATCTCTCAGTTGTCTATGTTGTAACACTCCCATGTTAGCATGATTCTGATCATTTGAAAAACAGATAGTGGTCTCTGCTGATATTAATTATACTTCTGCTGATCATCCAGTCATTAGCAAATCTCTTTTAGCTTAGTCAGCCTCTCCACAATGACTAACTGCAAGTAGTATATTGACTCAGTAGGAAGTGACCTTATCATTCTGTCAGATCTGACAAAAAATCTAGCAGCAAATTTTGTTTTTATCTTTCCTTTTCGTCCTTTCCCCAACCTCACTCCCATTATGACTTAGCAATGACTGGAAACTTTTCTGTTACAGAATGAAGACAGGTCTGTACGTTTACTTACGTTTTCTTACATGTTTTTTATTTCATTTACCTAATTGAAAGACAGCAGTTCTGCTGTTCAGACATTTATCAGCAGGTGTCAGCAGAACCTCAGTCTTGTGCTACAATGAGTGTATGCTGAGGTGTGCAAATAACTCGAGTTTCAGAGGAATGTGACTCTCAAAATATCTGCCCTGATGGGTTTCTGTTTTGGAAGCACAGAGTCAAAGGCCTAGGTCCTGCTGATTTTCAGTGAATCTTTGATTCCTAAATTATGTTAATCTACTGCACATATTAATTATGATCATTGTATATTGTTTATGGATAATTAAAAAGTTGCTTGTTTTTTGAGCTGAATTATGAAGTGGCTTACATGAAAAAATATGGTTTTATTATCTCAGCTACAGAAACTACTACATGACATAGGTCTAGTCAATATTTGAACATATGATCAAGCAAAGCAATATTTTGTTGTGATGAACTGCTCTGCACACTGTGGAACAGGATGGGTGCATTGAAGTCAGTGTCATGCTGCAGAATCATATTCTAGCTTGCCCTGGGCTTGTGCATTGGTGTGCTTACCCTGCGGGTGCTGTTAGGTCAGTCAAGTGATGTACTGATGTTTGTGAAGTGTTAGTATGGAATAGCAATTGCAAAGTAGTATTAAATAGTATTTCGTCAGCTAGGCAATCTAAACCATATTTATGGTATGATAAACTTACCTAAATTGATGTATGAGGATGAACACACAGATCATAGTATCAGTACACCCAATTAAAATTAACTTTTCTTTAAAGGAATTTTTAAGGTGTTTTAGGCTCATCTTTTTCTTCTGCAGTGACCTTTATTGTGAGATGAAGAATGAGCAGAATTCTAATCCTAGAAGAGACTGTTGACCAAATTTTTTTAGTTATATCTTTTGTTTTTTAGTCCTTAAATTTGTATCAGATAATTTGCCATTAAAATGAAGATTTGCCTAAAACCAGAGATGACATAGTAAAATCTGTGCTCTTGTGTCCCTGGGTAGATATCCAGTCTCAGCTCTCACTGACTTTGGTGAGCTTGGGTCATATAACAAGTTAGCACAGAGATCTCTAGTGTTTGTAAGGTTTGTGGGTCTGGTGCCTACTTATGCGCCAAATGACTGTGTATTCTTGACACCTATATTATATTTACTTAAGTATTTCTGGAAATTTATCCTAATCTTTTACAGTTCAGATGGGACTCCCTGGCTCATGCATTTTGCTGTCCTTCTTAAGAAAGCTCATGCAGAAAAGTTAGAAGGATTTGAACTTTCATTCCTACATAGTATTTAATGGGGGAGAAGGGTGTGACATAAAGTCCAAAGTCAATAGAATTTTTCATGTCTACTTTTTTCCCCCATTACACTGATCCTTGTATCAGCCCTTCCTCCACCTCCTCCCACCAAACATGACTCTGCAAAAAAACCTATTTTTATCAGTATAATTTTCTATATAAGGAAATTATATTAATTCTTTTATGTGGAAAGGTAGTAAATCCATAATAATAAAATAGAAAGATAAGTGTTTGCTTTTCTGCATTTGCTTTTGCCATTGTGAAGTATCTTTCGTTGTTGTTGTTGTACGCTGTAAAACACTTTATAAGCTGATTCCCATCTTCAGGCATCAAAATCAACTAAGATAACCTTTCTATTGAAAAGGATGACCGTATAAATAATTTTTGCATGGCAATATCTGAAAATGGAGACAAGTATGAATTGGAAGGAGGCTTTTTATTGTCTTCAGTTCTGAAAACTTCAGGATAATAATTTTCTTGCTTTGGATGAAATCTTTTGCCTATTGAAGTCAAAGGAAGTTTTGTCACTGATTTCAAGAGGGAAATGTCACCCCTAATCTTGGCAGTGAGAAGAACAGAAGGCAGCTTCCTGTTAACAGCTTATAACTTGTTGACAGAATTTCGAATATACTAAACATAGGGAAACTGATATATTTTTCTTGGAAAGAAAAACAATTTTAGCTCCTTTTAAAAGACTCCACATCTAGAAATATCTTCTTCTACAATCATCATCTACCCATGTTTAATACATTTTGAATATATGTGTTCAAATAGCTTAGAAATAAAGCTTTCTGTTATGCCTCAGAAAATATTTGGTTTGGATTATAACACTGTAGCAACTATAGATCCCTGCAGAAATGTGCTTCCAAGAGAGACTTGAACATGTCTTTGAGAAGAACATCTCAATACACGAGAAAAGAAAAAGAAAGAAAAATGTATGCAATTTAGTGACCACCAAATTTGAAATTCAAACTACATTGGGGAGTGTGCAAGGTTACCACACACAGTAGTGCTCTAGTCACCCTGGATAATCACTCATTTAAAATGATTCTACAATTCTACAATGCTACAATTCTATAATGAAGGCAAAACTAAGAAAAATGAAAGCAAATTCAATTTCAGAAGTGCCTTTAAGAAAGACGTCTGATTTTGGTAGACACTAAATAATTATATTTGTAAATAATTCATGGGGGCTTTTTAACATTTAGCGATAACTTTAGCCCCTTC
The DNA here is from genome assembly GCA_013397135.1 of Pachyramphus minor. NCBI lineage: Eukaryota > Metazoa > Chordata > Aves > Passeriformes > Tyrannidae > Pachyramphus > Pachyramphus minor. The sequence goes on along the minus strand of VYXB01003102.1, from coordinate 133,239 downwards.
TCTGAAGTAGTATGACTCAAACCTAGTCCTGAAATTGATTAACACTTTCCAAAGTTCTGTGAATCTGAATGTGAAATCTTTATATTTCTAGTACTGCAGAGTCTGTGTAATTCAGATGTGGACCAGGGCTTCACTGTGCCATTTTCCACAGATGCCCGAGTGGTGGAGACACTCCGTGCTTTCAATCAAAAAACAAAACATGAGACAACAGGTAGCTACATTCAGAGACATGGAGGAAAATAATATGATGTTACTGGTCATTGTGTATGCAATACTTGCAGAATGCCAGCAACCTGTTTTTTTCAGACTGTGAAAAAGAAAAGCTCACGGGGAAATATTGAAGGTGCATAGTGGCAGAGTGCTGTATGTATTTACAGAGAGCTTCTCCCTGATTGGCAGAGCAGTGTAGGAAGAGGACATTACTGATGTGATGAGGTTTACAAATGTGTGATGACAGCTGGTGCCATGGGTTGTTGAAGATGACAGTGGGGCTGCAATCTACACAGAGGAGAATTATGTTGTAGTTGATGACAGGGGAGCTGATGGGAAGATGGGAGGAGAGAGGAAATCTGCTTACAGCCATGGGCATGGAGGAATGAGTAGGAAGTGGACTCTGTCAAAACCAGGGAGAAGCATCTTGTAGTGGAAAGGTGAAAGGTGGACTGATAATTTTAGGTGTGTGGAAGTGTGAGGAAGGTTAAAGCTTTAAATTTTTGTGTGTCAAAATTTACACAGAGCCTTCATATGAGAAGCTGGGGTGGAGAGAAAACCCTAGACTGAAGGTATTGGGCAAATTCAAGGCCCAGGCAACAGATGAGCCAATGATGTTAGCCACAGACTGGAAAAAGCAGTAGCAAAGAGAGCTTAGAAGACAGATTAAGAGCTCTGGTGAGCCATACTGAGCTTGAGCCGATGGCGAGACATTCAGAAAGAAGCAGGCTGATCTTTGGGCTTGGACAGAAGGGAGCAGACGGGTGGATTTTAGTCCTCAGCAGTTGAGCTTGTGTTTACAGATGACCTTCCCTAAAGAGGAGGTGCCTTCTCCAGAGGGAAGAGGGAAGGTGGCCAAGGACAGAGCCCTTTGGAGCTCACAGAAATCTGGAGAAAAATGAGGGCATGTTATTCTCCTGTTCCAACATGTAATTTGTTGATAATAATGCTTTTAATAGCTAATTTTAAACTGTGCTACAAAAACTTTTAGAGACAGATTCTAATGTAGTGTGGGGCTGGTACAGAAGCTCTACATGGTTTACTCAGTAAATAGTCACTTTTGCAGATGAATTTTAAGTTTGCCAAGTTACAAAAATATTACTGAAGAGGAATGACCTTTATGCATTTTGTTATTTCCTTCTCCTGGAGGAGTGTGCAGGAAATTCAAAGATCAAATATGTATTAGAACAAGTTTAACATTTTTCTTCATCTGGAAATTTTAATTGACTTTTTATAAACTTTATTTTTTCATATTTTCTATCCACAGGGTTTAAAATTCTGACAGAAAATGTGCGGAAGGAGAAATGGAGACAAATTTCATAAAAATAAATTCCTCTTCTGAATATTCTAAGTAGATATGCTCCCTTTGCCTTCAGTCTAGACAGAAGAGGGATCCTTTTCAGTGACTGGAACAGGTTCTTGAGTGCAGACAGGAAACATGAAACAAGTCAGAGAAATTGCAGAAGTAAGTATGACACATTTGGGTGGAAGAAAATTCTTCCACGCACCAAAAAATCCTCAAAAACTTCCCTCTAATTCATTGCATCCAATTAATCTAATTAATTTTTGCCTTTTGGCAGGTTTCCTATTCTAAACTCTGCACATGCCTGAAAGTCATCAAAACACACAGGACAAGGCCAAGGTAGAAAAAGGCCTCTGCCCTATAACTTCATAGACCAACCATTTCAAAGCACTGCTGAAATTACCCAGGTCAGAAGGACCGTTTATACGCTTTGAGAAAAAAATTTTAAAAAGCATTCGTGCTAAATAACAGTGATGTTACTTAGCTCTCCCTTGCCCTGTTGCTCTCATATGTAGTGGGATTGTGAAGTCAGTATGCTTCAGTCATTTCTGATGTTTAGTTTCTCTAGAACCAACAGACAACTGCTGCATGTTATTTGATCCCTTAAAAAATTATTTAATTACCTATGGTTAAATATTCTGGAGGAAATAAAAGTACTTGGGAAAAAAACTTGAAGGAGAGAAAAGCAAGAATTAAAGACTAGGAGACCACATCTTCTGCAAGAAGGGTCTTGCTTGCCTGGTAGCCTTTCTTTGATCTCTAATTGTGTTAGATTTTTTGATGGTGGTGTTAGTGCTGTAAATACTCCTGCTCTGAATTCACTAATTAAATCTTTTAATATTATCCATTCCCTCCTACCAAAACTTACTTCAGTAATTAAAAATATCATGGTAATTCATTCTGGCCATATGACTGTTTTGTTAGATATTTAATTAAATAATTGTATTTTATTACTACCTCACAAAAATTCATCCTCATCACTTAATTAGAGACACACGTGAAAAGCCAAGAGGTATTTGGAGTTAGGCTGTGTTTGTTCACTTTATTTATGTGCTTACTCTTGTGAACTCTAGGGTATTTACAAAGGTATAAAGGGTAACAGTTTTTACCACACCAAGTAAAACTTGCAAAATATCTCCGTTTGCTTCGTGATAAGCATGTTATCTAAATCTTGTAAGCACTAAAGAGATCAGAGAAAGAAACATACCTTTCTCTTGTGTAATGCTACCTGGATTTTCTTTTTGTCTTGTAGGAGACTGGCATGTTGCTGTAAACCAGCTTCCTTAATCACTTGTGCACTCGCTGCCCTGAACTGATACCACTGCTGTGCTCACTTAGAGATAGACACAGCTCTTAGGATTTCTCTTTTACCAGAGCCAATAGAAGTTGGCTGTCTATGTAAGGTCTTTGCTCATGGTGGCAGGTCACGATTTGAGCTGGCAGGTTTCAGCCAAAGACACATCAGGGCATCAGGCAGTTAGTGGGAATAACAGACTTGCTCCAAGGCTCAAACCTTTGGCTAAAGCACAGTAAATTTAGTAACCATGTCCCTACACCCACTAAATAAACTGAAGTTGTCTTCTAGCTTCAGGATAATAAACCTAAAAGCCTAAAAAACCTGAAAAGCCTTTTCAGGAGGGTGCTGAAAAGAAATTAAGTCAGATCCCTCATTCCAGTGAGTGGAAAAGTTGGCAATCAGTCTTCTCCAAGGGAAATCAAACAGAATTAGTCCCTTGGTCCCAAACACAGGACAACCTTCTCTTTTCTCTTTGCAGAACACAGGGCTGAAACCATGGTTGTGTGCATTAAAATAACCCTTTTTTTCCTCCCTCAAGGCTGTCTGATATGCAAGAAAGATGCTGTGCCAGCCACCAGTCTGAAACAGGTGGTTTGTCTGCTGAGCCATCCACTTTCCACAGCCCACCACAGCCAGTTAACTACTGTTAACTTGTCCTTTTCAGGAGGTTTTGCTCACCAGTGGAGAGAAGGACCCAGTGATCACAGGTTCTGAGCCTGACACTTCACAGGTCATATAAAGAATGAGATTTATCCGTGTCTTCCCCACTACCATTCAACCACTCCAGTCCCCCTCATAATCTATCCCTGAATGGGCAAGATCAGGTTTGGAAGGACAGTGAGGAAATGAGGAGAGCCTTGATTCCCCACCTCCATGGGAGTCTGCCTTAGAAACCACTCAAACAAAAGTCCATGACTCTCATGGCTGCATTAGTCCAACTGGTGGGCTCATGCCTTCTGTAGTACCTCATGGTTAGTCCCTGCACCAGTTCCTTGCAGGGAACATCAAGTATGTCAAAGGACATCTTCACCAAACGAGAAATCTCATGTTACCTTATACTGTGTTGAGTAAACTACTGGAAGACCCTTCTCCAGTGACTCAGGGAGGACTCCACCTCATGTATATAACGGGGAATTCTAGAATGGCATCACTGGAGCACCATCAGCAGGTCTGTTACTCAGCTTACACCTACAAAGCAGGTGACGAGTTACTAGCAGGAGTGAACACATAACCAAGTTTCCAGCCATATACCTAAACTTTTCTGCCAACATCCTACTTAACTGGGCAGTGGAGACATCTCACATTGTTTTACTACAAATCTTGCAGAATCTCATACTGCCCGAAGTGCATGCTCTGAAAGTTGATTTACCAGTATGTAGTATGCTACATACATGGTATGTATGTATGTATGGTATTTTACANCAAATCTTGCAGAATCTCATACTGTCCGAAGTGCATGCTCTGAAAGTTCATTTACCAGTATGTAGTATGCTGTCCAGTGTGGTAAAAAATGCCCAGTCCCATGGACTCAGGACCTCTCCTCCTTTCCCCTGCCCTTACATACCTGTGCACTCAGCACTTTCCTCACATAAAGCATGATCTTCCTCTAGGCTTGCTTATCATAGTCTCAAGAGTTAGTACCATGCAAAGTTAAACTCTGTAGAGCACAAGGGCATCTGACCCTGACCATAACCTGCTGATCCTTTAACAAACAATTAAGACATTCCATGTGTGACTAAATTTGAAAGCAAACCCAAGAATTAATCTGCTTGTTTTAAATAGGGATATAAATAAGAACCAGCCCAGCCATTGCCCAAGAGATAAGCCAATACTTTGAGGTTCAATAAAAGTTCAGTCACTTCCGTAATTTGGGTCTTTAGGGAACAAGGTCTTAATTTAGGGAAAAGGACTTTATTTAGGGTTTTTAGGGAACACAATGTCTCCCTGAAACTTGTAGTATATATCTCATTTCTATTTGAGTAACAGTTTCCTCTGGGTATGGATGGTACTAAAGGAAAATAATGAAGCTAAATCCATTCTTGCCTAGCACAAATAATTCTGTGGGACTTCTAGTTCTAGTGTGCAGTAGCAACAAACAAAATAGTTATAAAGGTATCTGCATAGCTCTGCACTGTGTGTCTATCCCATGGCTTGTGAGGAGAAAAGAATGTGGTTAAAAAAAAAATCTCAACATTTAAATCAGGCTTGACACAGAAAACAGTCTGGTATAATATAGATTAGCTTTTAAAAAGATACTAACAAAAAAGCCCTCAAATTTTAAAGTTAGTAGCACCTTGTTTGATTGATTTTTCTAAATGCTAAGGATCTTACATAAGATGGTGTGTCAGGCCCTTGAATAAGGTAAGTAAAATACATCTTCTAGATGTTCATGTGTTACGGTTTTGGATCATATAATTTAGGAAAGCATAAAATAGTTTCAATGTCTACCTGGGTAAAAAATGCTACAGCAAAACTGCATGTATCAGGAGAGCTATTAAAGTAACTTTTTAGTATCAAAACTTTCTGTTTGGCAGGAAAAATACATGTAAGGAAAACTTTTGTTCAGCTTAATAGCTTGAAGTTAACAAAATCAGTAATAAAGTTATGAAATCATGGAAAGTGACTATACCCTCACATTTTTGAGGCGATATGGAGTGCAGAGAGTTCGTTTTTCAGGGTTTGTAAATTGAAGATTACATATTAACCACTAACCTAACTGATAACTCTATGGACAGAGTCCATTCTTCTATGTAATACGGCCTCACTTGTCCCATGCATAATGTTTTATGAGAGCTCTAAAATTTATGCTTGCAGTGTTTTCTTGCAAATTATTTTCCATGTAGGTCAATAGAGCCTTTTCTAAAGGATTCAGCAAAATATCTGAGGATTTTCATGTAGATAAAATGAAACTTTACATGAAAACTGCTCTAAAGAGGAGTTTTACTTCAGAATACCAAAGTTATCAAGTATTCGTATTACTGTTGAATTTGGAAGAGCACTGCCGTTTGCCTAAGAATTTCACACTACAGCCTAACACTGCAGTGTAAAGCTTAAATGTGTCAAGGTATTAAGTACCTAAGAAGTATAATGGTTTCAAAGAGACTGGGTGCGTGAGCATCTTTGAAATCTTAGTGCCCTCTACGTAAAATCAAGGGCAGTGGCAAGGTCAAGGGGTTTTCATGATGTTTCTGACACTTCTGATTTTTGTGAGAGACTTTCTCGGAGCAGCAGAGAAATTGTTAACTTATCTGAAGTTGCTAGTGTAATACTCTGTTTTATTAGGAAAAGAAGGTAAGCACATTGTTACAGCAATTCTTAAAATGGTAAGATTTTAATGGTAAGGAAGGAAATTTTCCTGAGATATTTTAAAGAGATATTTCATGGTAATATCAGGGCTATCCAATGAAAGTCAGAAGATACATTTGTTCTGTAAAACACAGGGAAAAAATAAGCATACAATGGTATAAGTTTCTCTCTAATTAAAATCTTTCTTGTCTCATGCTGTAAGTGACCTAAAATCATGTAGCCATTACAGTATGTTAACACTCAAATGCAACACAGTGGAATCAATATTGAACTCTACTGCACTGTAGGTCCTTTGTAATAGTTTTTTTGCAACCTTATGTAAATTGAGACAACACATACTATTCACTAACAAGTACATAATTTTTCCCTGCATTTGTAACATTAACAAAACATTAAACTTCATAATTTTTTATGTCTCTTTTTTCACAGACATGCTACAAAAGTGTTTCAAGAACCATGATGCTGAGGTTCTCTATTATTGGTAAAAAATAATTATAAGTCTTTTGTTGAAATCAAAAGGATTCGGAGCATTTCCATGACTGTATTTGCAGGATAAATGTTATACTGAATCTTTTGACTTACCCATTTGTTCCCACTTCACCATCCTAATCAATTTTTATTTTATTTTATTAGCCATACATTTTATATGTGCTTACTATTTAAAATCTACTAATATTGTGATATTTCACCAGTATTTTAAAAAACAAATCAGCCCCAAGATTTTGATTGCTTCCCTAGAAACTTCTGTTTTTCCAAGAAATTTCAAATTGACATCTTTTCCACAATAAAGACCAAATGTCAAAATGTAAAAAAAATATACCTGAAAAGAAGTGTTACTTTATAACTAGCAAAGCTAATTTTCCCTTGGAGTCATTTGAAAAATACATTTCTTCTTTGTAAGGTGTAATAAGTTATGTTTTCACTCAACCAAGACAACAGTTGTTTTTTTGAAAGGCTTCAAACTCAAAAATATTTGGAATGTTTTAATTAACTTCAGAGAAATCATATATTTTTGATTTCCTGAAGACTGACTTAAAAAGGCAGATAGTACTTTCTTGTTTGATTTTTGCCTCTTTTGAGGAGCTTCTTAAAGATAAGAAAGTTTAGAGGTCAACAAGATGATCTGACCCTTAGTAAGTGACCCCCTAATTATTCCAAGCAACCAAGGCACTGGGGATCTGGGATATTCATTATTCTCTGAAATGCAGTGTTTTTACTGAGCTCTGTTGAGAGATCCCTTTCCTCAAACAGCTCTTCGCCTGCCCAGCAATTTTATACTTTACCTTCTTGTTTTACAGACAACATAAAATCTGTCAAATGAAATATAAACTTGATCTTTACTATCATTTTGTTTTGCCACAAATGATGCAGTGCGTGTTGTATGATTTTAAAATAGCTCTAGAAACTATTATATTCTACTTCCAAAAATGAGGCTGTCTGAAGCCATCATTCACTGGCAATGTCTTTCAAAAACCTTAAGAACTTTGATCCAAAGCCAGCTCAAGCTAATGAGACGTTTTCTACTGACTTAAGAATGTGATTCCTCAGTGTGCAATACGTGTTGCATGTATTACGAAGAAATAGGTACATTTCACTTTCAGGCTTTTTAGGGAGTTGTGGTGTGGAGTTTTTTTTAAACAATCAGTTTAAAGCCTAATTCCAAAGTCCACCAGTCTCAGAAGGCTGAATCAAGCTGAAAATTCTGTTCTGTGAGTGTTAAATATTTCACCAAGGTAAAATTCAGCTCATAAATACACCCATCACTTACGCAGCTGACAAGTTTCTTCCTCATCCTGCTTTGCCCCTCTATTGAATATAAACTGAGTGGTGCCCATGTTTGCAAAGAAAGACCCTTGTACTGAGACAAATTATTTATAGTTAGATTTAAGGACTGGGACCTGTACTCTTAAATCGTAATGATTAATGTTACAATTACACAAAGGTTTCAGGCTCTAGATCCACTTTTCTTTGGGTCTTGTATGAACAAAATTACAAAATAATTTTCTGGCCTATACTCTGAGAGAAGCCCATTATTTTAAGGTGTTTTATGAACACACATAAACCCAGTTAAAAATGGGTTAGAGGTGGGGAATTCATTCAGTAAAAATAGTGGCTGACCAGGAGTGAGCTCCGGTTAGGAGCTCTGCTTGAGTTACGTATGGTATTATTTTACTTCTGCATTGCTATGTATCTCAGTGAAATGGGTTAGCCTTATAAAGAAACAGACAGGTTTTTGTCTTTCACCCATTTTAATTGCAGGTTCCTGTCTTTTAACTTCAGTTTGTATGGCTGCACTGTCTGCTGTGTGCTGGTGTCCCCACAGGACCCTTTGTTTCCTACCTTTGAAAACATTCAAAACAAACAAGACCCTTTCTCTTCCCATAGACAGTACACGTAATATTAATGGTTATCTACCTGTGATAAGCAGAGCAGTATCATTTTACATGACTTGAAAGGGTCATCCATATCGTCAAGCACAATTAACTTGTCTTACTCTCACAAAAGGGGCTGGGGGAGGTAACTAAGAGGCCATACGTCTTCACATACCTCAGAAAACAGTTTCAGGACAAGGGGACAACCAAAAGACAGAAAAGGCTTCTAAATAACAGGTACAACAAGATTTCTATTGAGAAAAGATGTACGTTACCTTCTTGATATGATACCTTCTGCAGTGCCTTCGTGTGTATTCACTGGAGATGATCAGTTGCACACAAGTTTGAACAAGTCTAGCTGCAGAATTTAACTTCTTATTTATCCCACTTTTAAAGAAAGCAAACCATCTAAAACATTTCTGGAAAACAGTGAAAGTTGTTGTGAGGATATATCCAGACTTCAATAAAAAGTGTGCTGAAATCTCACAGAACTTGCACTGTTTCTCTATTTTCAGTTTTGTTTTGTAGCCTACCTAGATCAGAAGAGCAACCTAAGGATGAAGAGTAACTCCAGTTCTCTGAAGGAGACTTTCACATTTTACATACTAACCTTTCTGTTTTCAAAACCAATAAGTTTAACAAGAATACTGCATTGAGAAGAAAATGTCCAAGTAACCACTGTGTAGAGAACAATGTATGTAATTTAGCAAGTTAGCATGTCCCCTTTGAGTCAGCACTGAATCTGTGTCCCAACTGATGTTTAGGGTAGTGCTATACTGTTGAAGGCCATCATTCAAATAAAATGGTGCTGACCACTTGGGCTGTTTAGAATTGCATAGCATTTGTCACAATAACACAGCTACTAAGTGTGTGATGTAATCAAATGCCATATCAAAGTACTGCTCTAGCCACATACATTATTCCTGCAATTAAATTAAATATGTTTCACTTCCTGTCTTAAATAACTGGATAGTATTGTTGCCAAGAAGGGGCTGAGTTTCAACAGAAGAATGACTGACTATTAATAGCACATCCTTTCTCCTTCAGACTTTTTTTCTAAAATGCTCTAGGACCCTACCAGAGGAAGTATTCTCGTTAATGTAAATTTTTCATTATTAATAAAATTACAACTTTGAATCTGCTGTTTTCTTTTTATTACTAATGCAAAAATCTTTACAATGCAAATCCTGTTGTGTCTTTTCCTGGTTTGATAGGGAGAGATGGCCAGAAGAAAGTTAATCTTTCTTACTTAGATAAAACTTAAAATAGGGAAATAATGGAGCAATGCCTATTTTCCATAATTTTACAAAAAAAAAATGTGGACTTATTTTTTTCAGTTAAAAAAAAGACTTGAAAGGTAAGTGAAAGCTTTCCAAATAATTTCTGTCCATTTTAAGTTATTTCCTGGTGATGCAATCATTTCTATGTGCATTTTCACCTTGATAAGAGAAGGAAAGTTGGAAATGCTTCAGACTTCCATTTTTACTTCTTTGACAATGATTAAACTGGCATGCTTTGGTAAAGAAATCAAACCATGCATTCCTCTTATGCTGTGGTGTGAAATTTTTGCCAACCCTATGCTGAGCGAACACAGCCTGCATGAGTAATTGGGAGATTCACAGGAGTTTAAAATAAAATAAGCTGTAGAGGGTGAATTTTGTCCTTAAGGGAGAGAGGAGTCAAGGCGAGGCAGTGAGGGGCTGTCTCGGGGTACAACTGAGGATGGGCGAGCTCTGTCGGTGCTTGCAGCCGATGGCTGGGTAACACGAAGCTCATGAAAGGTCAGCGGCGGTGCTCTGTAGTCTGCTCTCTGCCTATCTGTGCCATCTCTTGAAATAACAGCGACTTCCAGGACTCCTTCACCTTCTTCCCTCTCAGGCCCCGGCATCCCCTCCCAGTTCTTCTCTGTCACACATCCTTCAGCACCACTCTCTTTTCTTCCTTGAGCTCTTCCTGTTGTCATCACAAAGACCTCTATGTCCTTTATTGTACTGTGTCCTCACATTGCCTGGCACAAAGTCTATCTCTGGCTCCGGATATAAAGTCTCTGCTAAGAAAAAGATTGAGATTTCATTTAGAAAAAAACCAACACCATAAAGGGTTAAGAAAAAGAAACATGCAGGTGCCCTGTTTGGGAGACAAGTCCGCTGCCTCTGTAACTGAATGAGATAGGTAAATTCAGAATTTGTCTTTAATTATCTACTCTCTCAGTATTGTACCCAAACTTTGTGAATTTCCTGAACAATCTATTTATGAGCTGTACCCTTGAAACTTGGAAGCAGTTCATTTGAGAAAAGCTTCCAAATTACTCTGCCAAGAGAATTACCAAAATAGACCTGTAGCATTGTTATTTTTGAGGATTCGTGACCCTTCATCTGTTTGTTTATTTTAAAAGGATTTTTTTGGTTGAAGACATTTTACCTTCATGACAATTAAAAAAAAAGTATGTTTTAGGTAATAATAAAATAGCTGTTTAAGTTTGCAATGCAAATTATTTCAGAGTGACCTGTATTTCCGACAGAATGAGATTGCTGCTATAAAATGCCATATTATGTGGTAGATCAGGTACTAAAAAGTATACACTCTACTAAGAAAAGTCATTAACGTGGAACTGGAACTTAGAGTAGAAAAGTAATTTCTCGCATTCTTTTAGGACATAAAGCCCTGCTTATATTTTCTTCCGAAATGAAGAAAGCATCCCTGATGATAGAGCTCTACCTGGGTCTGCAGGGCCACGTGCCACTCCTCTTCCAAGGTGTTTGCCCCAGATGTGCCAGCAGTGAGTCTTTTGCTGCTGGGAGTGTTTGTCACTAGCAGGGCNCACTCCTCTTCCAAGGTGTTTGCCCTAGATGTGCCAGCAGTGAGTCTTTTGCTGCTGGGAGTGTTTGTCACTCCTCAATATCTACTCAGGTGTGGCATCAGCCTGGTAACTGGCAGAGGAGGGGGAGACAGGCTTTGCTGTTCACAGACATCAATTCCGTGCAAATTAAACAGCTGTCTGCAGAGACATGCATTGGTGAGGACCTGAGTTCTTTTTCTCGATATTCATGTAGCATCCAAAGTGCTCTGTGCTCTGTCACACCACTATACTGACAGTATTGAGGACTGAGAGCAATTTCTTCTCCTCTTCCTTGCATTGCTAAATTGTTTTGCTGCAATGCAGCATAAGCACAAGGAAAAGCCTGTGGCATCCAAATTGTGTTCCTAGCTGAAGAATATTTCACATTTGAGAACAGCAAGCAAGCAAACCAGGAAAAGATTATTAACATAATAGAAATACCATGAGCAGTGCACAGAATTTTACAGAATTTTTCATTAACTGTTCCCCAGTGTCTGCTGAAATAGCTGACCAGGCTCTGAAAGGAAATTGAGTTATGATTAAACAAAGAAGACAGTAGGGCCTATTTAAAAGGAAGGTATTTGTAGTAACATAGCTTGAAAATATTCCTAGGCCTGACAGATTATTTCTAAAAACTTCCATGCACTTTGCCACAATGTTCATGGTTTCAAAAAGACATGTAAGCTTGTACAGACAGAGGAATCAAGTCAGACGAATCATCAACTCTGACTGCTGAAGCTACATTACAATTTAGGGGCGTCCTTATAAAAACACTCTACTGAAGATAACAAATGTCTTCCCCAACCATGAGTACCTGCAGCCTATTTCAGGACCAATCATTTACAGAGTGCTCTAAACACATATATAAGCATATTTCTAAAAAATACTGTACACATACATGTTGTCTTCTCAAACATCATCAATAAATACCAATTAATCAGTGGTTCATTTGCATTGCTCGTTCTTTAGTTTTGTAAACACTCAAGACAAATCTCATCTCAGGATTTATGGACATGGTGGATCCTTCCTGATTTGTGAATGAAAGTTCCACTGGGAGACCTCTGGGCTGAAATCACCAGTATTTCACTCAGAGAACAAATATTCTTTGCCCTTAATAAATGCATAGACATCTGACTGTATCTTTGTCAAATACCATTAGATAAACACCCGACTCATACATCTGGTGGAATTATATGCCATTTACAAGAACATCTACTTAAAAGTAATATTTTAGATCCATTAAAAACTACTTTTTCAAGTGGTAATTTGTCAAAATTACGAATTATTCCATAATTCCAATGAATAGAGATACTTATAGGGATATGCATACATTTGTGTCCCTCAAATCCTGTGTTTATATTTTAAAAATAGTGACCAAGACATTGTTGTCTCCACTGAGAGAGGTATGAATTAAACTGATATGTCATTGGAGGAAGTCCTAATCTTTATACCTCTTATATCTTTCTTTCATGCTACCAAAATAGCCCTTTTGTTTGTCAAGTAAAATTATGGTAAAGTGTGACTGATCTGAAATTAAGTCATAACAGAGATTGTGTGAGTGGATGGTAGTAAGTATTTGGTGACTTTGTAGCTGTAGTAAATAATTCTTTTGACTTTGATAGGTCCATTTGGACTGCAATCTAGAAATATTATTACAAGTCCCCCTCATCCTACATGGCATCACAGCTGCCACTTTTCTGTCATCTCTGGCCAGCAAAGAGTTTTCATCTAATCTCAGTAAAGGTTGACTAAGCTTTGCTCATTTATGTCCTTTCGCTGGGGTGCAGCAATGTGATGTATACAGGCTTTTGAAGCTGAAGAAACTTCAAAAGGCACAGGACACTACACAACATAGGTGGTGTTTAGATAAGTTATCTAAAGCTGTTGAAAAGTTTTTCTTTTTCAGCTTCTACAAACCATGATTTGTGCAAACCAAGAGCTCCTCAAGCTCTTGGGTGAAGACCATGGCCAGCTAAACCTTCCTCTGCTGTAATGACACTTAGTGTAACAAGAATAATAATCTTTGCAGAAAACAAATAGTTAGTCTCATGATTTAACTCACCTAAAGTATATAATAAATTTCATCAAGCGCCTTGCACATTGGGGTCCATTTCTTGGACCTTGCTTGCCTCATAGTAATAATATTTTGAACACAAATTAGAAAACATCTTTTTGGCCATTGAAACAATGGGTTCTGAAATATCTAAGAGAGTTGTGGGAGAAAGAATACAAAATTACTTCTAAGATAAACTTACAAATGGGATTAAATGGCAAGATACAATGAACATGTCATAAAGTTTAACATTTGAACCATCAGTCTTTGATAGTTTCATGTTTGGACCTTCTGAGCAGCACTAAAAGTAGACATCATCTCAGTTCATGAGATAAGTTGTGTCACATTAACAAAAGGCCTCATGTTTCTCTAGCCACTTGCAGAGATGAAAGACTTTTTCTGTTATTTGATATCAAACTTGACTCCCAATTGGTTTGGTTGGGTTTTTGTTGCTGCTGGTTTTTTTAAAGATAATTTCTTCTTGCTCCCTTCTTCAGCAATAAATTGTCTACAGTAAGAACAAAGATATCATATAGGATTTGCTGGGGGTCGTCCCTGCTATCTTGGGTGTATAAAGTAATCACCAGATTTGGGATCAGGAACACATTTTCTTTCATGCCCCTTTTGGTGAGGCCCATGGCTGTTTGGAAAACAGTGAGGGCTTCTTTACAGAGGTGCAAGTAAATAATTTCCTGTGGTTCTGTGAGCAAACAACATAAATAGGACATCGCCAGGGGTCTTGATTTCTCTTACTCCCTTCTTGTGCCGCTACACAGTCCCACAAGAACCTTCACAAATCTTTTTTCTGGTGGCATGCTGAGAATCATATGGCTTGTGGCAGATGTAGACATTTGGAATACATATGCTTAGCATCCTTTCAGGTATGTTGTCTGTATCCCAGTCTGTGTGATAGTCTCAGATTCCACAGTATATTAAAAAGAAAAAAAAAAAGAATGGAAGAAAAAATCCAGAACTCTGTACCAAACCCAAACAATTCACTGCATGTCTCTTCTCTTGGGAAGAAGACAAGAAAAAAACCATTTTATGTGTATGATAGACACTAACAGTGATACTTAATTCATTAATGACAATTATTTGCAAACTTCCTCAAAGTAGAGCTGTAAGACTCTAACAGACTGGAATAACGTAAGGGAAACTAATATGGGTAGGTGGAGATTTCACTGTGTAACACCATAAATATTTTTAGTATGCTAAGCATAAATTTCCTTCAATTATATAGACAGGGAACACAAAGGTAAATGTAATTGTTAATATTAACAGTGTGTGTACCTAAAATATGTTATTTATTGAACACTTATGTTATGAGTAAGTGTACTTGAAGGCACTTTAGAGAAAAGTGTTGCTGTCTGCTAAAGATCTCTTCACCTAATGTTTGTAGAGTCCTGAGTGGTTTGCAAGTCAATTAAACCACTGATGGAACACAGATAAACACTTCCTATTGAGAAATGTCACATTGGTCTTTCTGCTTCATTTCATTGTGTCATTTAATGCACTGAATGGCATTCAAGTGACACAGCACCAGCTATGATATCATGGCATAGGCTATAGAACATGTTGAGCCACGTGCAGATGGGTAAACAGTGTTGTAGTTGTGCCAACTGGCACAGAGAGTAGAGAGAAGCTGTCATGTATTTACTTTTAGGGCACACTAACCTAGAAATGGAGTCTTGATAAACGAGTTTTCTTCCATGCTTTACTCTCTAAGCAACAACATGCAAGCATATGCAATTTAACACCCACTAGCTCTCCGTTCCTTGAAAATTAAGTATGGCAACCAGTGTTATCAGGATTTTTTTAGCATTAGGTTTCCTCTTGCTTTCTACAAATGAGAATGTCAGCAAACACTATCACTCTGGTCTATTCTTACATCACTCACATTGTTCAGGGTAGTAGATAAAGCACTGGAGTTTTAGGAGTGCTAATGAGTTGCAGTTCAGTTAGTGCTTGCAATTTTTCAAACGGATGAAATATCTACCTACTATAAACTGTCTTTATGAAGAGCTTAAGAGACCTTGATTTCTATAGAGCTGTATAGTTACAATGAAGGTAAAAGCATGCCTGGTGAGCATAGAAACCATATGCCCCTATTTTAATATGAGGCCTCTTGAATTTGGTTTTAAACTGCTTGAAAGTTTCCAGATTTTTATTTTATTGTTGAGATGCTCTGCTATCGTTGCTATCACATTGTTTAATAATAGCAAAATATATGTTCAGAGTTGGAATAGAATTCATTGCTATATGGAGCACTATGTTTCATTCAAGTCTAAATAGTGGAAAAAGTATTAAGCAGTACTTGTATTTCTGTGAATACAGAAATACTTGTATTCTGTGAATACAGAAAACAAAAGAGAAGATAGCTCAATGCACTTGAGAATTAGATTTGGTCTTGTACTTCAAGTAAATGTTGGTGATGCTTGATGATAAATTAATGCAGCACCCTGAAATAGAAACAAATAAAGCTCCAATTTGCAGAAATGTGCTTGCATTACTGTTGAATCAGAGCTTGGCATCAATACCAATGGAACACATGAAGGAAGTGTCCTTTTTAATTCTACAGGAATATTTTTGGAACTGTGTTCTGAAAATACGGTAGAGCTTGTTGCTGCAGCAAACCAAAGAGTGCTAGATAGCCAATATAGTCATGAATGAAACTTGCTGCATTTCATAATCAAAGCAGTGACACAATATTTTCTCTGTTCCTCCTGACAGCTAATGGTGCTAAGCCTCCTTTCCATTGCCAGTGAACCATGATTCCAGCACTGGGTATGTCAGATAGCAGAGAGATGTGGGTCCCACTTTTCCATCCATGCCTTTGCTCATTGAGAGCACCTCAATTTGACCTTGATTATTTTTATATATTCGTGGTGGGTTTTTGTGATGCCTTTTAAAAACAAAATGAGAAATTAAATTGGAATCAGGAAAATGTGGTTGAAAAGAACTAGAGACTTCGGTTCACTTTCTGGTTTCAGGAAAGCAACAAGACATGAAACTATAAAAAGAGAAATATGTATAGAAAACAAAAGTCAAGGGTTTGTGTATATTTCTTGTCACCCTAATGTATACAAAATGAAAGTCATTAAGGTTACAAGTTGTGACAGTTGTTCTTGATCATAAAATTGCTTTGTCAACAAAAGGACTAAGTATATAAATGTATAATATATTTTCTCCCACTCTTTCTGTCTATATATCATATGCTTGCTCATTTGAGTATAATAAACCCCTAAACTTTACAGCTTCTTCTACAGTATTTATGTAAAGTTAATTGAAATGCTTCTGCTTTGCAGTCAGTTCTCTAAACAGAAAAGGAAGTTTCTCAGTGAACCACTGCTGCTATGTGTCTCTGCTATGAGACTGTGTACCTAAGACTCTTTGGCAGATGGGAACACCCCATCTCCCCTGCTGCATGTCCTCCTCAGGAGAGCACAGCAACAGGTGTTTACTTATTTGTTCTCCTTTTGGACATTTGGCTTGACTTGTCATAGCTCACCCTGACTCATTGCCAGCAGGAGGGGTGAAGGCTTAGCTCTCCCAGAAGAATTGACCTGGTGTAGGGTTCTTCTGTGTTGTGGGAATTTTGGAGTCAAACTCTCTGAGGCTGAGGATACAAGCTAGATTTCCTGCTTCCTGGATGAAGGAACTATGGTATCATGCATATGAGCAGAGGTACTTTCTTTTTCATCCAAGCTTAAGGAAATACAGGTCATAACATTGCTTCCCTGAGCACAGAAATCCATTTGAAGTTCTGAAGCCCAGTTTCACAAGGGTGCCAAATCCAAGCAAGAGAAAAATATTCATGATTCCTCTTTTTTTTCAGTGCTTATTGTAGTTTGATTTGAAAGTCCTGTCATGCTGAATAGAGCACTCAGATAGGAATTCATTCTTGGGTGGTCACCTTCTCCATTCACTCTCCTAGGTAACTCACCCAGCATCATGAAGTTCTCCTCCAGAGCTCCAGCCTATGATGTGGGTTATTGTAAGGCTGAAATTCTTTCTGGTGCCTTGGCCTTAACAATGTTCT
This sequence comes from Pachyramphus minor, assembly GCA_013397135.1. Taxonomy (NCBI): domain Eukaryota; kingdom Metazoa; phylum Chordata; class Aves; order Passeriformes; family Tyrannidae; genus Pachyramphus; species Pachyramphus minor. The sequence goes on along the minus strand of VYXB01003102.1, from coordinate 115,820 downwards.
TCTTCTGTAATAGATGCTTAGCACTGGTGTGAGCCAGCTGCTTCAGTAGATTCTCATTCTTGTCATGCTGTCAAGTGCTGAAGGTCATCAGGAGGTCACCTAGAAGGGCATTTGGGTATGAATGAGTCCAGCTATGGATGTATATGGCCAAAGAGCTCTAGCGAGAGACTCTTAGATCTGCAGCAACTGGGATCCAATCCAAAGCCTATAGGATAGATACCTGATACTTATGTCTTTCAATGTTAAGGAGCTATTCCATTAGCTGCGTGAAAAAAAATGAGCTCTTCTTTCCAGCCCAGGTCAGCTATTCAAAGGCAACATTAAGCCATTTCACTGTAAAAACTTTAGAACAGACTAACATGAAAATTGTTGGGAAATCAGATGAAATTCTTTAGAAATGGTTTGAAGTGGAGACACTACACTACACTAAACATAGATATAAGAACACACTTTAAAAGAAATAATCAGAGAGCTTGTATAACATATGAAGTATTATAACACCTTGTAATAGGCAGCATCTGCCAAGAATTTCACCAAGAGTCAGATTTTTTGTCTGGGAGAAAAAGGAAGTGTGAAATAAAACCAGAGCAAACTGAAAAATCTGTAATATAATGCTGCAGCAAGCCTGTCCTTGGGCAGCATCTCAGACTGCAGCTAGTGAGCCCAGATGCATTGCCCCTACAGAGTGTGTGACACACATCATATGTGATGAGCTGCCCTTTCATACCTTAAATTTTGCCCATCTTAAGCTTCTAAATTGGGGCAGTGGTCGTATCAGAGCCTAAAATATATCTTTCCCAGTTCCTCATGTCTGTTGCCCTGAGAGTTACTCTTAAGGCTAGTGGAAGGCAGGAAGTTAGGTGCTGTTATTTTTTTCCATGTGTATGTGAAGCTTAATAGACTAAACTAGAAGGATCAACAATAGGCAAAATTAAAACAGTTCTAAAAATGAACTAGACAAGAGGAAACAATTATAAGGCTGTTATTTGGAGGAAACAAGCACTGGGTGGTTCAGTTGCTAACACAATGAAGGAGACAGCCCATGATGCTGCTTCTAAACCCTTCCTGGTCTGATATTCCCAAACTGTCCAGTGTTGTTTACTTTGCCTGGAACGCTGCCACAGACACATCCTGGTAGGTCAGGAGTGATCCTCAGCAATTGCTGTGAGAAATAGGAAGCGGGCAAAGAGGGCAGCAGCAAGTGACGTCTTCTCCTTTGAGGAGTAGAGAGCACTTTCCTCTCCCTGGGTTGTCTGAGGCAACGCCTTCGGTCAAAAAAATAGCTCCAGGAGGTATGGACTGCAGAAAGTACCTTCAGATAATTTTCATGATTGCTTAGGTCTGCTTTTAGGATGTCAAAGTGTTTGGTAGAATTCTTGCTGCCATCCCCAAAATCATTAAAGCAATATTAATTTGTGGGGAGCAAAAAACCATGACCTTAAGCCAGATGTGCTGATTGGGAACTTAGAGGACTTGTCCTAGCCTTTGTGTTGACACAGACTTACACTGCATCCTTGGATGTCTCAGTGACTTGTGTTGCTTCCTTTCTCCTTGTCCTTTCAATGATACATTCAGCTGCACAGGTTTTGTGGCAGGTACTCTCTCATGTTTGGCATAGATACTGTGCTTGGCACAGCCACGGCAGGTTTCAGGCTGCCATAACAATAACAGAGAGAGACTCCTGAATCCATTTGCCTTACTGATAATTAATGAATTTATCTATCAAGCTATAGATCTGTAGAATAATGAGTTTATTTTTTGGTGACGGACATTTGCCAGGCTCTCTGATTTCTAGGTGAAAGTCAAGGATTAAAATAAAAAGGCCTTATTTGAAGGCACAGAAATGTCAGAAATGGAAAGCACTGAGAGCCTGACAGATATACTATGCAAATAGCCATTGATCAAGCAGGGCAAAGGAAAGAGAGAGTTTCTCTGCAGTGTCAGTTTTTTTACATCCCTTGTAAAATGCTTCTAGTAAGTGAAGGTAATCTAAAAACTTTTGTTGAAGAGGCTAAATAGAAAAAAGCATTGAAGTGCTTTCAAACCTCTGCTCTGGAGAATTTGTGGAAGGCATTGTATATAGATGCTCTTGTCTGTCAGATTTTACAATGTCAGGTGAGAGTGGTGCTTTCTTTTAATCCAGAAAGAAATGCCAACCACAACTATATCATCAGAAACTTACCACATAGTTATTCCTTTTTTTTCCTGCAAGTATTTTAATTGTGACTGCAAGAGACTTGAAAAATCCTGCCTGATAAGTGTGCTTTTCTGCTTTAAAATTACAATGGAAAGCTAGCAAGCATACAAAAAAAAAATCATTAAATTAAATGCTAGGGATTATCTCTGGATGTAAGTGAATATAGAAAGCAGGTGGATATAATGAAAGTAGGACATTATCCCATTAACATTTGTTCTGTTACTGCACCCACTTTACTGTAGGTTCTCATTAGCATCCTACCAGAAAGCTACAGACTAGCTGGTGACTCTAGCACCTCTGTGTAGCCAGCCACTCCTTCAGAAGGAAGATGCCAACGGCTCCATGTCAGTGAGGGCAGTCATTGGCCAAGGAAAAGTGCAAGCTGCAGGTGAGGCTGCAGAGAGGTGCCCAATCCTTCCTCAGCAAAGCCAAATGCTGTCAGGTCCTGACGAAAAAGTGTATATTCTTTCAATGTTTCATTGCCTCACACCACCCATTCAGCTGCTTCTATTGAAAAGTGCTTTAGCACAATGCATGTGTCCCAGAGCACACACAACACATCCAGACATTTCTTTAATAGCGAGGAACTCAATGTACTCTCTAAATACAGGCTGACAATAAGGGTGGTGTAGAGCTCCCCTGGCCCTGGGGCAGCTCAAGCAAGGGAGGCGGGGGGGGGGCTGCAGCTCTGTCTCTACGCTCCAGCTGCACTGGTCTTTCCAAGCAGGAAAGTCAAAGGGGAAGACAGCAATAGGACGGCTCTGCTGTCTCCCTGGATCTGCTCTCCAGAGTCCCCCAGGAACAGGAGAAAGATATTTCACTGCTCTTTGAGGGTTTTTTCCCGGAGAATCCAGGTCATGGTGGAGGGAAAGAAAGAGCCACTGGGAGTTAGTTCTTGGGGCTTTCTCAGGGGACTGAGTTACAGCTCTTCTTTTCTAGAATTTGAAACCGCATTCCTGCAAGCTTTGATTGACCTTGTTTGTTCGTCTGGTTAAAAACAAGCTTTCATTCCCCCTGCAGAAGATGAGGAAGAAGATCTAGAGGAAAAAAGCTTCCACGGAAGAGTCCTTAGGATGTCTCAAACTGGTAACACTTATTACATGACAGTAGAATTTGCAGGAGACATTGGGACACTGTAATTGACTGGCAGGCAATTCACTGCAGCTTCTTCCAGCCAGTGCCCTCACTACTTTTACCTCCTTCTTCCCTACTTCTCTTTCCCTTGTGGTCGTATTTTCTCCTGTGATTCCTCTCCCTTCCTTGTCTTTCCATGTAACTAATCTCCTCCTAATTAAACTCTATGCCAAGAACTAAACTCCTAAATCAATTAATCACAACTCTCCCTGTTTTTATGTTTTAATTTTCCCTTAACCCATCTCTAGTTTGTTAACATACATTAAAAAAAACCCTAACTGGTGAGGTGGGAAAAGCCCATTATTCCCTGTTTCTATGAAGTCTCTTCCACCTCTTTTCTTTCCCTCTCTCATCCCCTAACTGCCCCTAAGGCCCTGAGTCTTATAAACATAAATACAATTGCATTTGGCTTTGAAGTACATATCAGCCCCGTAAAATAAGATGTCCTACAGAGTATACCTATAGGTCATGTTTCATTTTTTAAACTATTTTTCTTCCTCTTTTCTGCTCCTGTTTTCATCACCTCTCTGTTTTTGTTTGTCTCCTGTGCCCCATTTTTAATCCTGGACCTCTCTCTTCTTCACCCCACCCTCACAGCCTCATCTTGAAGGAATGCAAACTAAACAACCATTCAAGACTGGTGAACTTTAAAACCCATTACATTCGAGTGGGTTGGAAATCAGACAAAACAATTTCACCCATCCCTTGCTTAGGACCCTGATGAACAGCTTGCTGTAGCTCTTGGGTTAGTGCGCAGAAGGATGTGCTGCTGCATGTCTCCCTTTCGTAAGGGAAACACTGGAATGTGGCTGGGTACCAAAAAGCCTGTTGTAACATGGTTTGTTAGAAGGACACCCTGGATTCCCCACACACATCTCATATTCAGGGTTTTTCAGCTCACCTTCTTTGATAGTGAGCACACGGAAATGGCAAGATGAGTCTTGTTGATTGCTTAAGTGGAGTAATTTTTTACGGTAGAGAATAGACAAGTTGGCAAATCTGCTTATCCCCAGTTGAAAATCTATCCCAAACAACCAAACAGAACTTTGTTTTCTTGAGTGAGAAAACAAATTTTCAAAAGACTCCCTAGTTTTTATTTTCTTGCTTTTTATAACTTATTTCTCAAGGCTGCCTAAGAAAGGCACGCACGATCCCTTTATTGTCTCCAAATATCACTTCCAAGCTGGGTCAAAAATGTATTTGATTTACTTAGCAAGTCATTTAAACGTGTAAGTGCAAGTAAGAGCAAAGTCAGTGTGCTGGGGTCTGAGACATCAGGAGGAGGTACTTTCCCCTGTGCCCCCAGAGTGGCAGGGCTGTAGGCAGCAGTGAGAGACCCTCAACGTGGAGACTCCCATGCAGTGGGGAGCAGCAGTGTGTTCCCAGGATGGAGGAGTTCCTGCCCATGGCACAGCAAGGCCCGACAAGGAGGGGACGGGGTTCAGGCACAGGCACCAGAAGGACCAGTGCTATACCACTGCATGTAAGAGCAGCAAAAGCTCACCCCTGTCCATTGTTTACTCAGCTCTCTCCCTCTCTTCACACGCAAAACCAAGCTTGCAATTATCACAATAACAAAGCTGGAATTGAATTTCTTTTCTCTAAAACCCTGAATATCAGTTCTGGGTTTGGCTCTTATAGGATGAAGCTATTCTTTTTACAGGAAGGGGTGGAGATAATGTCTTGAAAATGAGCTAATAAAGTGAAAATGAAATATTTTAAGCTACAAGAGAAAGAAAGAGCTTGAATCCAGATTCAAGCACTAACAGATCTCTAAGGGGCATAAATCTCATTTTCCATGCAATTAGTTTTGAATCATGATAAAGTGACAAATGCTTTCATTTATTTGGCTGAATAGTGACAGAATTTTTTCTTTTTTTTTTTTCTTTTTTTTTTCTATAGTCCTCAAAGCCTGATCCAAAATCTGCTAAAGCCAATGGAAAGACTCCCACTGTCTTCCAATGGGCTTTAGATCAGGACCTAATTAGTCCTGGGCAAACCAGTAAACTCAGATACTCAAATTGTTGTATGTTGACTCTCAAACCACACTTTGTTTTCATTCTAGGTTTACTAGAAACTTACATACCTTCATTTAGGAAAATTTAACTGAATTAGTTTATATCAAAAGCCCCCAGCAAGTTAAAAACCTACCCTGGGAATACTACACCTATATCCTGTTAAGAAAGACTAGGAAAAGCATAAAATCTTTGCAAAGACACAATGCGCATTTCAAACATGGCAAAAAAACATACCCAGAAATCTTCCCTCAGCAGAGTTTTTGTATTCACTATGATAGCCTGTTGTATGTCTACCTATACCACAGCAGTTGATATACGTATGATATATAGAAGTGTGTGTACACAGGATGCATATTAAATATAGCTATAAGCAACTGTTAGGTTTATTAATGTAAATAAACTATACTTGCTGAAGGATATTTTTTTGCTGATATATCTACACTGGAGTTCTTTTGGCATGACTATGCGCTTCAGGTGAATTTTTCACACATCATAGCAAAGCTGGCAAGACTTTTTACAGTTATTAAGTTGTAGGTTGGATAAGATTTTATTTGGCAAGGCATAGGTTTCTTGACTTGCTCTGCACTAATGTGATACTGTAGAATTTGCCTAATGAGCACACTGGAGAAGGCACTTTATTAAGATGCTTAAAACAAAATCTCGAATCCATAACAGATCCAGTGCCAATCACAAGTTTTTATAAAGACTAAACAATGCAGAAAAGGTACGCAAACAAGTGCAGACAGCTGGCTTTTCACTCTGTTTATAGTTACAGCAGAGAGTACCCTACCTAGCTTACTTTGTTCCAGAAGTCACTTTATTATTGCCACATACACTTCCAGCAATGTGGTTAATTATCCTGGGCTTGCTGCCATGATAACCCAGCCACGTGATTTTCAAAGTACCTGGTGTTTGTCTGACTAGCTTGGAACAGAGTCATGTAGGAATCTGCTGCGTTGCTATATTGGCTAGGACTTCTGGTCCAAAATTAGATGTTTACCAAGTAGATGTCTATATTTAATTAGTTCTTAAGGCTCTTTTTAGAAGCAGTGAAGAGAAATAGGCACATCTGGCGTTAAGTTCCTTTCGTTTGGAGGTATGTGTATAAAATAAGCCAGAGGAATTATATATGCAAGTGTGCAAACTTAGGTGAGGTGATCTCCAACCACCTTCATAAAGGGCTGCGTCTTGGGCTTGATAACACATGAAAGCTGTGCTGGTTTAAGTAGAAGAGAGATGCTATAGCCACATGGAGCCATGGCCATGGGAAGAAGTGATGCGTGCCTATGGATAGTAAAGCCTAGTATTTTCAAGGACATTACTGCAAAATTCTGTTTTGGAGACAGATCAAATAACTATGTCGTTTAGAATTGCTATATGCATCTCCTGCTCTAATTTATTGAGGGCTGCTGGAAGAGCAACCAGGAAGGTAGTGCAATGCTGTCCCAGATAAGAACATCTCCAAACAAACTTCAAAAAAGATGAGGGAGATTAAGTGAACTAAGCAGCCCTCAAAAGACACTGTCTGTGAAACTGGAGAAGAAGAATTTTCAATTTAGAGAAGCGACCAGGAGACGAGATTTACTGATCTGGGTGGGAAGACACAATCATGAAGATTGTCATGAGGAAGGTGACTAGACAGCCAGTAAACTTGAAAATAGTTGTCTGTTGTGGTTTAGGAATGGTACTCTCCAATTTAGTTCTCCCACTGAGACTCCCAAACCACGATGTCACTTGCTTGCTCCCCTTTCTCCTTGCCCTATGGGTGGCTGGAGAGGAGAATTGGAGGCACAAAAGGCAGAGATTAGGGGTTTTGATACAAACAATTTACATGAAACAGCAATGAGATAAGAAAGCTAACAGTAACGGCAAGAGTATTAATAACAAAAGTGTACAAAAGAGAGAGTGATTCACATGCAAAATGCTCACCGAGCCTGACCCAACCTGACCTGAGCCACGCCACCCCACTGCTCCCTCCAACTTGAAACTGGTGCCACCCAACCGCTCCCTCTGGCTCAGGACCAGTGCTATGCTTACTCAAGCAGAAGGAACCCATTCTCCTTGGAAGAGAGTCCCTTTCTTCCGCCCCCAGCAATGGTGTGAGGTGATATAGAATAACCTTCTTGTCCTAGCCATGTCACCTCCTGGCTACTGCAAAAATTTACCTTTTCCTGACAGGCACTAGGACACTCTCTAATTTTAATGTGGTGGGATTTTCTTTTCTATATTGCCTTTGTTCTAAATAAATCCTCAACTTTAATTTGGTGCTGCTGCCCTTGTGTCTGTACAGGAGTAACTATGGTAGCAGTGGTAGGGGCTGGTTTGATGACTGCTTTCACAAGGTGAAGCTATATGCTACAATCCTGTGTCAGCCTACAGACTCTCAAGTTATCTGCAGGCAAACAGGTACTTCTGCAAATGGCAGGGCAGTACAGTGCCAGTCTTGCTTCTCAGTGGCACTGGATGAGCCCAACCACTGTGCCTTGAGCACAGCCCTCTGCTCCTAGATAGGCTTCATGTATCACCAGCTCATCAGTTGTCACCCTGGGGCTGCAAACACAACTCCAGAGACCTTCACTTGACAGAAGGACAGATCTTGACATTCACTGACCTAAGCTCAATTTACACCTGTTTGCCTTATGTTTATATGCTATCAGGGGACAGACTAGAAAGCAGCATACACAGGCATGGTATTAATAAGCCAATGGTGTTCAGTTCCTCCTGAATCATAGAATTGCAGAATCATAGAATATGCTGAGTTGGAAGGGAGCCATCAGGGTCATGGAGTCTAACTCCTGGCCCTGCACCAGAACATCCCAAGAATCACATCACGTGCCTCAGGGCATTNTATATGCTATCAGGGGACAGACTAGAAAGCAGCATACACAGGCATGGTATTAATAAGCCAATGGTGTTCAGTTCCTCCTGAATCATAGAATTGCAGAATCATAGAATATGCTGAGTTGGAAGGGAGCCATCAGGGTCATGGAGTCTAACTCCTGGCCCTGCACCAGAACATCCCAAGAATCACATCACGTGCCTCAGGGCATTGTCCGAATCGTTCTTGAACTCAGACAGACTTGGTGCTGTGACCGCTTCCCTGGGGACCCTGTTCCAGTACTCAACCACTTTCTGGGCTCTCTGGGGTTTTCACCCTCTGAGTGAAAAACTTTTTCCTGATATCTAAATTAAACCTCCCTTGACTCAGCTTCATGCTGTTTCTTTGAGTCCTGTCACTGGTCACAAGAGTAATGAGTGAGAGTAATGGCAAAGGAAAATAATGTTCTTAGTGATGAAGAGGTCTCCTTCCTTCTTGGAGCTCCAGTGAAATGGAGGATGGCTGTGTCAGCAGCCAATATGTCTTAATCAGATCATTTGCAGAAAAATGGCCAGAAAAACCTTAGGTTAGAAAATGTTTGCAGGCTTTCAGCAGCTATCCAGCATGAGATTTAAAGCTTCCAAATGAATAAACTGATTGTGGTGAGTCAGACACTTCTCATCAAGTTTGAAAGAATAACACTTTAAAAACCTGTTCACACAGCATAGTTCCATATGTCTGATCTAGTAATTTGCACATCTCTTCTGTGAAACACCTTGTTATATAAATTTATTTGATCTACAGCAGTTCTTGACAATGGTTCAGACAAGCTAACCCATTGCATCTTTAAGGACTAAATCTGCTGAAAGAGGGGTTTATTTTATTCTGAGGGAATACTTTTAGCAGATCTCAGCTGCATGAAAGTGAACAAATGGGTGGCTTTAGAAGGTGCCAGCACCAGCCATACAGCTTTTGGTCTCTATTTGATTTTTCAGACTGGCAGTGCATAGCTAGAAGAACTCTAAACACAAGATGCAACATCTACACTTTCACCAAAAGCTATTTATCAGAAAAATTTCCTCTTCTGCATAGGAGACATTTTTTCCCTTCATTGATTCTCCCTCCTATGACCACTTTATATATGTCCCTGGATATACCCAAATTTTTCCTATGTCTTGCGGTTTCTGAACAACCTTTCATCAGTGTAGCAAGTAAATGCCACAGAGATCACTAAAAGTAGGGTTACATAAATCAAAGAGTACAATTTCATGTCATTTAAGATGGTATAACTCTCCATGTTGCTCTTCTTCAGGCTCTCTGTAATCTCCCAGTTCAGGTCCATACGGACAATTTCTTGCCTTCAGACATTTGTTCATCCTGCTCTGAAAGAACAGCTAGAAACTTAGCCCTGGAGGCAAAACCAACAAGTCGTTGACCCAGCAACATACAAATAAGCTAGTGTTTACTCTTTGTTTGACAGCTTGGCAACAAATTTCACCCCTAATTTCCCCAAATCCCTCAGAAGAAGTTGCATTTATTTTGACAGCCCTTGTTTAGCTAAGTATAGTATGTTCTAGCAGATCAAACCAAAGCTTCTTCAGGTAAATGAATGCTGTAAGGTGAGACACAGGTCAGAAGATGATTAAAGGCTGTATGTCTGGCCCTGGAATGCCGGGGTGTGGGTGTCATGCAGTGCCATGTTGTTCTCAGGACAGCTCAATATCCAGGCACCCTGCCCTCCCCAGAGGACCTGACTGCCTACGACATCGGGCTTTCCAACATGGAGCATGCTCTGGCTGGCTTTTCCGAGCAGGGCTGTTTGATAGTGTTGAAAGGCACTCTGGGACTGGAGGTAGAAACCCAGGCTGAACCTGCTTGGCCTCTTTTGTGCTGCGAATGCAGTGGCTGTGAGGGGGGCACGTGGGGCGCAGCCTCCTCTGCCTCCTGGAGCAGGTTTGCTCAGGGGTCTCACAGGAACCGCTGGTTGCAATTAAAATGCTCGGGCCACTGTTCAAAAGGCCTTGTAAGGGCTCAGATCAGGGCAAAGTCAACATGAAGCATTATCAGCCAATAGTTTTGTGATTTCGGCCTTACGGTTTTTTGCTTTGAGTACTGGAAACCATTTGCTCAATATTTGGTCAAAGGCCAGGCTGGGGCTCAGCAGTCACCAACAGGGGTAATGGGGAACTCTGATCAATGTACAGTGTCTTTCTTGACTTCAATATATCCACATGAAAATGAAACAGTGTTGTTAATGCTTGGATCTAGTATCTCCAGAATTTGTTCTCAGTGGGCACTTAGTCACTGGAAAATGAAAAAAATACTTGCCTGGAAAAGAGACCTCAGGAGATGAGTCAGCACATTAGCCTCTGCTCTCTCCCCTAACAGGCAAATCCTTACTCAAATGCTAGTCATCAGAGCAATTAGAGCATTCTGTAAACTGGTAATCCAGGCAGAAGTTTTGTAATGGTATGAAGTAAGAAGAAGGGATATTCTTAAATATTTTACCCATCCACTCATCACTAGCGTGAGGAGCTAAGTTCCAGCTCTCCAACAGATGTATGCCAAAGTTCACATAATGTTATGTTAGTATTCATCAATTGTATTCATAAAATAAACTTATGGCACATTTATTATTAGAATTTAAAAGAATGAGTGAAGCAATGTTTTCCCCATGGAAATTTCTTGACACAAGTTCTTGGATACTTTCAAACATGATTTTTGAAATATCTTTCTAAAAAGCAGAAAGTCAATGCTTATTTACTTGGCCTTAGCTATAGATAGATTTTCATCCTCTGGCTGAAAACAAAAGAGCTTCTCCCTTGAGTGAAAGGAGATTTATTTGTTGTGAATTCATGGCCAAGATGCGATTGAGCTCATGTCTACCACTGGGTATTTTTGTCTGTACAGACTTTGTCCCTGTTGTTCTCTTACAGGGTCCCTGTCAGCACCCCAGAAACCACTGTCAACCTTACAGCCTGCTTTATTTCTTACACCCCCAGACTCATCCCAGAGGCAATCTGTGTTTAGGGGCAGGACTCTTTTCACCCCCACTGCCATTCAGCTGTACAGCTATAGAACCTACTCTTCTCCTGGACCCTGGTTTCAAAGATACCCTGACACCCTACTGCAGCAGGCAGTAGGCAGCCTACCCAGGCTTTCAACGTTTGATGAGCCATTGGCTGCATCAGGATGGAGATGAGGATGACTCTCTTGGGGTGCCTGTGCAGTGGTGCAGCTACACTAGCATGGGCTGGTCAGGCACACTCCTCCATCCCCTGCTCACACCCAGCAGAAGCAGGTTCCATCAGCCGGGTGTTCTGAATGGGCACTTTCTACATCCACTGTGTGCAAGCAGGCAGACAGCGAACAAAAAGCATAAAAAGGTGTGGTCTTTGGATACAAAGTACCTGTGCTGAGGTATGGATTTTGGGACATGTAGTGTCCTGACTTGCTGGTTCCCTTCCCTCCAGCTCATTCCCAGAACAGCTGCGAAAAATAGTATATAGGGGAGTGAGACCACTTTTGTCCACACTTGCGTGCTCCAGCCTGATTGTCCAGCTCCTGGGGGTCAACCATTCATCATAAATACATGCCAGACCATCCTGACCTGACACCATCACTCCTTGCCAGACAGCACAGGACCTTTGCACTCTTTTTGCCCAAGGTCTGGCCAAACATGCCTAGGTAGCAGTTCCCCCTTTCTGCCTCCTGTATTCTCAACCAGCCAGCCAAGACCAGCTGTCTTGGCTCGGATATATTCCACCACTTCAGGAAAGGCAGGGTGTGAAGCTGTCTGTGCTGCAGAGAGACAGAGAGCTGGTCAGGAGAACAACTTCCAGGGAGTGGGGCAGGGTGGTGCAGATGGTTCCTGGCTTGCAGTGCTTGCACCTGGGTAGTCACAGTGTAGGCATCTGCCTTGCCAAGGCTGGCAGGTGGCAAAAGTGATGGAAAAGCCCTGCTGGGGCTGAAGTAGGTTTGAGGCTCATCTCAAGAGAGGTGAACTACAAGCCAGCTGGCCTCCTGCTGTCAACATGGGGAGACTGATCTCAGCTCCTCCTAAAACTCACAGCATGCTGAGGCACATATCTGGTGATCAGAGGGCGGGGAGGTCTAAAAAGACTAACAAATCTACTCCAGAATTGCTGTAACCTTTGTAGACAATTGGTCTGGACCTATTTTTTCTCCCTTGCTGGCCTTACCTTTCTCCCCGCTTCTTCCACTTCTTAAAATTACGACCAAAACACTCCCCAGATATCTTCACCTGAACTGCCCTTTCCCAGGGCCTCTAAGGGCCTCTAACTTGCTCAGGCTGCTGTGTTGGCAAGAGAAGAAGTCACATTTCTATGCTCTTCTGATTTCTAGTAGACATCTCTTTGGAGACATCCTGAGAGATGCCTTGGGAAGTTGTCTTAGAAGACAGAGAGCCTGTGTCCAGGGAACACCCTGAGAGTTTCATCCCTTCCACCACTGTTTCTATTTGCAACAAACGTCACCCAGGGCGTCCTAGGAATAATTTAAATGATTACTGATTTTGTTCTGCAGTGTGTCTGAGTTGTTCCCAAAACTGCCTTGGACCACCTGCAAAGCGAGTTTCTTTGTGCGTCAAGTTCTTTGATGGGCAAGGAGCTTGAGCAAGTCAGAAGACCCAAGTCCAACAACATAAGCCATAAGGAGGGCTTGGAGGTACTAATTTTTGAAGAAGGTTTTTGTATTCAAAGATGCATTGCCTAATGCCTTTTTCCCAGGTCTGTTGACTAAATTGCCAGTCCTGATTTGAAGACTGGCCTGAGCTAGTGCTGGATGAAATGCTATTGGTACAATTGGCACATTGCAACATGGAAGAACAATTTCTCTTGCCTGTCCTCTGCAGCACTTTCCTGTGAAGGTCCTGAAAGCTGAAGGAGATTTCCCCCTTTCTGATTATTTTTGTGAATCCCGGAGGACTGCAAAGCATCACTCACAAATGTCCTGACCCACAGGGACAGTTACAAAGCCAGTTCATTGCTCCCAGCCTGCACTACATGTGTGTTTTAACAGACTCTGCCTCTGAGTTATGAAGGTATGTCACATTACTGACCTGCATCTCATCTCCCAGCTTGGTGAGGTGGCAAAGGATGAATCACAATTCCTCTCATGCCAAGGTGTGTGCAGTCTCAGTGAGGGCTACCACCACCACTCGGTGATGATAAAAGGGAGCCCACGCTCATGCATCCTGGCTCTGAAGTCTGGAGGGAAGAAAAGGGAGAAGCCTTAGTGCTTGTAGGCAACCAGACGGGCCAACTGTCTGTAGGTGGAATCTGGCTGCCGTGTCCTCTGTGGGCTGCTGGGCAGAGGCACAGACAGCCCTGGGGAAAGGGCGCAAAGGCGGCTGGCCCAGAACTCTCTTGTCTGGACAGCGTTTTTTCCCTATCCTGTGCTTTTGCTAGAAGGTACTGGTGGATAATGTTGTGACTCAGGCAGTGCTTATGTGTTCTGTTGCATTTCTCCTGGGGACTATAGGTGTTTTGATTTTGTGGTTGGGGTTTTATTATTTTTTTTTTCCCTCTGTCAGTAGTTGAAATGAAAGGTCAGGAGAAATAACCAGTGAGAAGGGGAATAGGAATACTTAGTAAATAAGCCTCTGGCTGGGAATCTTGGCTGACATATGTTTTACACAAAATGCTCTTTGTCAGCTTTTACTGTCAGACAGGGTCAGTGCAGTGCAAGCTTCAGTAGAAGAGCCAATTCTGACCCCAGGCTAGCCCACTATGTAGGTGCAGAGAGGGAACAACAACATGAGCAAAATTTACAGTAGCTACAGGTTCTCCTTGCAAATCTCCCACCCTGTGACAGACGACTCAAATGTCAAAACCAAAGTAGGGCTGAACTTAGTTCATTCACCAGATTGAGAGCCAGGTTCTGGAGAGCATAGTGACAATGGGTGATCTCCTCGAGTGTTTTAGTAGACATAATCTAAGTCCATGTATTGAATTCAGCATGCCCAATGAATAGTTTATTTACATTTCAGCTTCACAGTTGAGGTTTAATTGAAATGATACAGATCTCTCACTAACTAAAGAAGCTCACTAACTTAGGGCAGTGTCAGTTTTAGCCTGCTTCATGAGGCAGGCCAGCATCAGTTTTACCTACTTCTCCATCAGTTTTCTAGCACCCTGATAGCACATCTGTCACCTCTCTTGCCAATTTGAACAGGAACCAGTAATTTCCAGGTAACATTAAGTAAACTTTTCGTACTTAGAAATTAGCTTTTCAATTCCCCATTTGCTTTTTGATGTGTCCTGTGGATGTATTTTGTATAATTTGAAACAGGCTAGGATGAATGTCCAGAAGATCCAAGAGGAGAGAACTGTAGTAATTAGAGTGAAAAACAGTCTGATCTTGTGAACAGTTTTCTCCATGAGCAAAATGAATAATAATTTAGTTTTGAAGAGGCTGTAGAGCTAAAATGTATTTGGATTAGTAACTGCATCTGTGGGGGAAGACTCTAGTATATTAGAGAAGGCTTTAATATAGACTCTAGTCTCTGAACTGAGTCTCTCTGAAGAAGAAAAGGACAACAACACTACAAATAAGTAATTCAGTGGTTTACTTCCCTTTCTAGCTTTTATTCTTTTTCAGTTCTCTGGAAAAAAAGCATTAGATGGAAAGGAATGGAGATGACAGGAAGAAGATCTTAAACCAAGTCTTCCCCAAAATTTAATCTGAGGTGATCAAAAGCTCAGAAATTAGTCACTATGTCGTCCCCAAAATTACCATAAATTACTACCATTTTTTGGCCAGCTCTTATGGACAAAACATTAAACATGATTTTTCAAGAATAGAGTCATAAGAAAGCTTTGGCAATAGGGAACAGACATGTTATTGAAATAATTCCTTTCTCTGCTAACCAAAACCTTATACTGCAATAGGTATAAACTACAGGAAAAATGATGTGAAATCTGAAAGGATCAATATATGAGAGAAGATTTAGATAAGAGGTGTTAAATGTATTTTTAAAGGAGGACCATTTCTAATGATTGAGAACTCTATATAGTACAGATTTGTATATCAAAAAAGGGGAAGAAATATGCAGGAAAATCTCTTTACAGTGGGATCCACAATTCCCTGTGGAATTGTCTCTCACAGTAGCTGGTGAAAAAACAGTCGTTTTTATTAGATCTGACCAAATACCAGGCCCCAGGTCAACCCTGCATTTTCATAATATTGATCACTTATTTCTTTTGTGAATTTCCTCTCATAAAGAGCTCATTTTGTTTTCAAAGTGAAGCAAGGGAACTAGCACTGCAAATCTGACACAGACAGGTTAGAAATAGGTGAAAACAAAGGCAAGAGGTGCTATCAAGACCTTTCCTAAACTACTGGAGTGGCAGCCTAACCACTAGGTTATCTGTGCTGACATCTCTGCAGGAATTACTGTGCTTTGTTACTCAAGAGTAGAAAATACTCTGATCACCTGGTTCATTTTCACTCATTCGCTGCACAGAGGTTACACTGCAGTGAACCACCAGATCTTGTCATAGGGCAAAATTAAATGAGTGGGCCTGTGAACAGCAGAGCCAATGCAGCCTGATCTATGAGGAATTGTGTCTTATGGCTGTGTTCCATGATGTCTAATAAGATGTGAGTTTTTCTTGAAGCTTTACACACAAGACGAGCACTCATTCACTTTTGCTGTCTCTCACACGAATTCTCTGAACTCATACCACACTGATTTTTTGGAACAAAATTTCTTGGAAATAGGTTTTCTTTTCTTTAATCTCTCCTCCTGACCCTTTGAGACCTCTCTACAGCTAACAAATTCAGTTTAAATTGGTTGTGTGGATGCCCCAGTCATTCCTTCCCACCCCATACTTTCCACTTCCTGAAGGCTTTCATGGGACCAGAGCAGAGAGCTCAGTTGTCCAGAAAAAATTAGTTAAAAAGGCCAGTGGGTCAGGTCTACTGAGTGGGCCAGATCAACTGTAATATGATCTGGGTCCCTGTAATATGATTTACGTTCCCCAAAAATGCTCATGCTGACAGAAGGCAGGGGACAGACCAGGGCATGAATGGTGGTCTGGGGAAGGATGGCAGCTCAGCAGCTTCCTCCAGCAGCTGCCTTCTGGCAGCTGGTGATGAGCCTGCACTATAAAACCACACACCTGGGAAAGTTAAAACAGTAGTCCCCAAACCAAGCTCACTGGCTGAGTCTAGACAGTGTGTGTTTGCATGTACTCATGGGCAAGCCTGTGGGCAAGCCTGTGGCTACCTGTCAGGTACAAGGGCTGGGCTGGAGCAAGGGTTGCCTTCTCTCTGCCTGAGAGAAGGTACGTCCTTGCCAGAGCTGGAATATAGCAAGCACGAAGGACCCTCCCGTATGGACATTACTTTCTCCTCCGATAAAGGCACCTTTAAGCAAATGGAAATCTAGGTGGCAAGACTTGCAAAAAGGAGAGTGAGAGTTGAAAGGGAGCTGTCGGGCTTTTTACCGGCTGCTGCTCCCACTCCCCACTCAGTTCCATACTCTTTGTCCCCAGGGAAGCTGTAAAGCTTGGCAGTTGTAACAAATTGATGGGAACTGGGAGAGTTCCAGGCCATAATCTCACCTAAAATACAGAGTTGCCTAAATTGTTGAACTTCTTTGTGCTCAAGATCTGAGGAAGACAGGAAGGTGAAAAAGAAACAAGTTAATTTCTGTCTGTCTGACTCTGTATGGCAGAAATGAATATCTGTTGGTGAAGATTTGTTTTTGTGGATTAAATCTGACTCCATAAGATTCTCTGGTCAGAAATTATATGGCCACCACAGCAAAACTAAACAGAGTAAAATCCTGGCAAGCTAAGGAAACCCATAGTAAACCATCTATTTAGATGAGTATCTTCTCATACATAGCAGCTGTTTCTGTTCACATGGCTTCTGGTAAACCTAAATGCTGTTTATAGGAAATCCCATTACTTTTAAATGTCTCATTTTCACTGCCAATTCCTATAGACATCTTATCAAGCATTATTTTAATCAATTCTAATATTTTTTCTTGGTAGAGTGAGTGCATTTATTTTAGTTACTTTGTATATTGATGCCCAATTTTAAAGCTCTTCCATTCTTCTTCCTTTGCTGTCATAGATGTGGCAAGCATGCCCTGATTGATTTAGCTTTGTCTGCATGTCTAGTCAGTGACCACTGGAAAATATATATTCACATAGAAACACTGACTTAACAATGATGAAGTGCCGAAAAAGTTTTGAGCCACTTCCAAGTCTGTGTTTCCGAAAATGGGGCACGATGAAAGAGCTACAGATTCAGAAATATATGAAATTCAGATTCACTTTTTAACCTTAGAGGAAGTTTTGTCCTTATTTCAAAGGAAATTCTATTCAGTTAGGCACATGAAACTTCAACAATTTGAGGATGTAATCCTGTAATTCTTTGTCAGGCAAGTCTCCCATTGACTCAGTGATTTCAAAGGCATTGGTGCCTGTGTATGAATGGCAGGATATAGTGCAAATTTATGATCATGAGGAGCTCTACTCTGTACTTTCACATTATTTTTTAAAATTCACTCTATGGGAACATGATGGGAAAAAGGTCCTTGTTTCAATTCATGCAACTGGAGCTCCACCACCCACTTCTGTGAAGCCGGGCTTCCACCCGTTCTGGTTTTTACTAGATAAGTTGTAGTACCTCTGAGAACAACATCTCTGAAACAGCCTCAAAATATTACCAGAGAGCAGGAAATTGATTTCAAGCAAATATACAAATCATTTTTCTAGGAGAAGGTGAATCAAGGGTGTGTGATAATGACACTGTGACAAGAAAGTTCACTCTGCAGAAAAGATCTGACGGTGCAGTGACTGCAGCTTTCAAAGAGAGAGCTTATGGCAAATGTCCTAACTTCCTTATCTTCCCAACCTCCCTTCTTAATATGAACTGTCTTGATAGAAGGTAAAGGATAAGATGAATTAATAAAATGGTTTTTCTCCACACCTAAATCATGTATGGAGTATGATTTGTGGTGCAGTTGGTGTCATAAAATAGAGATGTGATATCATTGCCTTGACATTATCTCCCTTGCTACCCTTGAACTCCAGAGACTTAATGGCCTTCAAATAAATGATATTTAAACAAACCACTTTTCAAATGATCTTGTGGGACCTATTTAATCATTACCAGGAATAAGTGGTCATTGCTAAGAACTGGATTTTCCTAGCTGCACAAGCAATAGTCAGTATGCTCAACCCCTAGGGAGCAAAAGTTGGTTTAACTACTTTTTTGAGTGCAACTGCATCATTTAACCAATTTGAAAAATGATACCACAGATTTAGCAGCCGCCAATCACAGTTTTAGTATCATGAGTGTTCTGCAAACTGCTGATCTCAGAATATGAGCTCCTACCAGACGAATGTACATCTTCATATATCTTTCTTTCTCTTCATGTAAAATATATGGATATATATCTTCTTAACCTTAAATTTCAGCATTTGAGCATAGGGGCCAATAAGAGCATAACTTAATCCAGGATTGGAACTGAATTCAATGAAGGCTAATCACCACGCTTTCATATGCTGGAAATAAGATTCCCCATTCTTTATCCAAATATGCAATTAGTTACAGTAGTTATAGTAAAAACAGAGTGAATCTGAGAAGATACATCTGCTTAGACAGAAAAAAAAGAAGTCCCAAGGAACTGGAAGTACATTTTTTCTCATGTAATTTCACTAGTATAGCAACCAGGAAGTTCTCTGAGAGTGAGTTTCTCTCTTTAACCATGCCCATGCAGTGCAGCAGTGTGTGAGTGCATGTGCTATATATCAACTCCTTAACTAGTATAATTATAGTTTCCATCTATTCTCATTTTCCCACTCTATGCTTCAGCTTGTTTCAGGTTTATGTCTCATATGATGATTCTGCCAGGGTTGTGGATCTTAAACACTGGCATTTATGGTTGAGATGTAGCAAACTGGGAAGTTAGATGGATCATTGCAGAGAAAAAGAAAAAAGCTGTTATCTAACAAAATCCAGTGCTCCATATGTTGTCTTGCAGGTGTCCTTTTATGTTCCTGAGCTGAGTACTTAAGCATTCTACTTTTTGCATAAGCACTGTCAGATTTTCTTTACCTGTTTATATCGTCACATCCAAAACTCCACAAAAGTATTTCCTGTGAGCAAAGTGCTCCTCATACCAGTGAGAGGAGAGTTTTTTCTTAGCAAAGCCATACTTGTGAAGTATGAAATCCCCTCCCATCCTGAAACATTTTTCAAAAAGCTGAGAGAAAAGGTATTAATCTTCATAGAATCGTAGAATAGTTTGTGCTAGAGGGGATCAGTCAAAGTGATCCAGTCAAACTTCCCTGCAGTGAACAGGGACATGTTCAACTAGACCAGGTTGTTTAAAGCCCCGTCCAACCTGAACTTGAATATTTCCATGGATGGGGCATCCACCACTTCACTGGGCAACCTGTTCCTGCGTTTTACCATCCTAATTGCAAAAAACCTTCTTCCTAATATCTAGTCTAAATCTCTGCTCTTTTAGTTTAACCATTATCCCTTGTCCTATCACTACAGAGCCTGCTAAAAAGTCTTTCTCCATCTTTCTTATAAGCCCGCTTTAGGTACTAGAAGGCTGCTCTAAGATCTCCCGAGAACCTTCTCTTCTCCAGGCTGAACAACCCCATCTCTCTCAGACTGTCTTTGTAGGAGAGGTACTCCAGCCCTCTGATCATCTCTCCTCTGGACCCACTCCAGCAGGTCCATATCCTTCTTATGTTGGGGGTCCCCAGTGCTGGGCGCAGCACTCCAGGTGAGGTCTCACCAGAATGGAGTAGAGGGGCAGAATCACCTCCCTCGCCCTGCTGGCCACTCCACCTCTGGAGCAGCCCAGGACCCGGTTGGCTCTCTGGGCAGCGAATGTACACTGGCAGGTAAGTGCAATGTCACAGACATTTTCGGGCCAGAGTTCAAGGGGCCAAGACAAGGTTTTGAGGCTTTTTCCCCACCGCTAGTGAGCCCGCTGAAGACACAGAGCGCTGACCGCTGTCTTTCCTCAGCCGGTCGCTAGTTGGGGCTCACGGCAAAGGGACGAGCTCGACCGCGAGCTCCTCTCCCGGGAATGCGCTCGCCGTCCCAGTCCTCTCCCCGTCCGCCAACCGGGAGTGACTGGTGCGGCACCTCTCGCCACGGCAGCAGAGCCTGCCGCTCCTGGAAGGACTTTGCCTTGGGAAGCTCCACGGCTCCATGCGCCTCCCACTAAAAAGCCCGCATAGGAGGCAGCTACCCGCTGCCGTCCCGGCTTTGCAGGTAGGGAAAAGGAAAATGCTCCTAAATTAAGCAGCTTTCTCAAGGGCAGGAAATAAGACTATTAGGGTTTCCAGAACAGGATCTAGACAGGCCATCTGCCAATCCTTTACTTCAGAAACAAATAATTTGTCATCTTAAAAAGGTTCTAAAATCTGTGTGCGGTTTAAAGGACATAAGTGATACCAGTGACTTCACTGGGATGGCTCATGCTGCAGCATCTCCTGAAATGTGCTGCCCTGATTTGGTTTTCTGAATGTCTTGGTTGTTCCACATACAGGGAAATAGCTTTACCATCCCTGAAGAGGAAACCTAAAATAGAATAAACTTCAGTATCTAAGGTTTCAGGCAAAGTTTCAGTTTTAATCCTAAATAGTCCTAAATCCACTCTTAGTAAGATATGAATCATCATGTTTATAGTCAGAGCCAGAGAGATAAAATGCAGCACAGCCTGTAAAAACAATTCTGTTAAAATGTGAAACTGCAGTTCTTCTTCAAGCCCTAAAACCTGATAGCTGATACTAAAAAGCTATCACACTCTTAACACAAGTGCCTGTTGTCTGTTCAGATAGAAAAACGTGCCACAAGGCTAGACTCTGTTTTCCAGTCTCGGCAAAAAAGAAAAACAATCAACCCACCCACCTTTCGTGGTCAAAAGCATTCAAGCTACAGACTAATAGAGGGGTTTTTCAGGTTTGTTTGTTCTGCCCCCTCCTCACAATCCATGTTGCTCCGGCACAACTGATAAACAATGTCTTTTACTGCTGTAGGCAGAGAGTCCTGCCTAATACAATAGCAGGCAAGGCTTGGCAGGACTGCAAATTGCAGGTGTTTGGAGTATTGTGGTCATCCAAACCAGATGCTGAGAAGATGGAGCACCTGTTTCCCTTCTTTTCTGCACTGGAGAATACAGCACTATGCAGGCTACAGAAACAGCCTGACGTTAATAGCTCTGCTGCTGCAGTTTTCCCTTGACAGGGTAACAGAGATGTACCATGTATAGCTTTTGCAAGCTCTCCTCTGAGTGCTCAGACACGTGCTGGATTTCATTTTTTTTTCCCAGATCAACCGAATGCAGCCTGAGGTGGGTCTACAACTTAATTTCTTTCCTGATTATTTTATTTGTGATTAACCATGCCCTGGCACGAAGAAAAAAAAAAAAGTTGTTTTTTATAGCCCTGAGAGCAGGAAAATTAAACAAAAAAATTAATGTATATTTTATAACTATTTTTACAAATTCTACAACTGTCTCTTTTGAATGCAGAAATGGATGTCCAATGTGCTCAGGACAGTTGTCTCAGGGCTACCACCTCTGCAGGTGATGGAAAGCCTGCAAACCAGTGTGAAAGGAGTTGAGATCCTCTCTATACTGAAATGCAGTAGTAATCCATCAAGAAACGGTCCTCAAAATGATAACCCTTAATAAGTTCTTTCTCCATTCCATAGTCCCTGTGGCTTGCATGGCTGATAGTCAGGAGACCAGTTGGGAATTCCAGACTCCAGCATGATGGCATGTAATGAGCTCTCCCTGACCTCAGCCCACTTTTATCTGCTCCTTCCACCTTCCACTCACCAAAAGCAGCACTCTTCAGAGAGGGAAAAAGAGCACATCTTCAGCTGCAGCTTTTGTGGGTTCAGGTGGGTGTCAAACCATACAGAAAGGACCAGCCTTTCACAGTCTGGAGGACTGTGTCTGATACAGCAGCTGTAACCCCCATTTATGCTGTGCTGTGGACTGTAGTCAGACTTTAAATGAAGAAATGAAACAGGCTTAAAGCAATGGAGAACATAAAACACTAACCACTTTACGGACTTTTTTTTTTAATTTATGGAAATTTGGGTGGGTAGCAATATTTTCCTGTTTCTGGCAACAGAAATATTTGGTCTAAGAAAATCGAAGTATTTGAGAAAAACTGCCAGAAAAGTAAAATTTGAGAAACTTTGCAGAATTTTATTTTAGGTCATGTCACTTTTAAATGGAGCTCTAGCTCCTACCTCTAAAAAAATACATCTACCTGAAAAAAAGAAACCAAAATCAAACAATGTCACCTTAGTTTTACCACCATGTAAATCCCAATTAGTTCCAGCTTCTACAGGGAAAAGAGGCTCAAGATGCTACAGTAATATCACAGTAAAATGAAGACACCTTGCTTTCACTGTGATTTTAGCTCATCGGGGCTCACAACCATTGACTATCTCCAGATAGAAGATGCAATCATTTTAGTGGAGAAAAGATTATTGTGCAAATAGTACCTTCCCTGTCTTTTTTCTCTCAAACAGTACATATGCTCATTTGTGAAACAAATAAAAATGCAAGCAAGGCTCTTGATGGAAACAAGAGCTGCTCCAGGCCTTCAGCAATTCAAACAGCTCTTCCAACATTTCCATTTCACAAGGATTTGACTGAGAGCATGCAAGCAACACAGAAGCAACAGTGCAGGGGCATCTCTCCATGTGTGTCCAGCTCAGAGCAGGGTTGAAGTTGTTAATGTGCTTAGCCAAGGCCACCCATAAGGCCCAGTTGGAGTGGATGGGGATTTTTTCCTTGACTCCTTGCAATTCATTGTGCTCACAGACTTTAAATGAGCGCTCATCACTACTACCACTTGGTATTCATGAAACTCTTTTGCTCATGTCTCCATGGACAAGGTACACTGGTTTGGCCATTTAGGACCTTCATTTCTATGGCTTCTGATGTATCCTTCAGTTTAGCCCCCAATAGTCCCCATACTGCAGCACTGATAAGCCCCGCCTGAGGTAAGAGCAATCGTATTCAATTCCCTCGCTTCTTCCTGCTCTCCCTCCCTGCCCTAAACAGACATTATTAATGAGCCAGAAACCATTTTTAATGCGGAAAAAGGGAATTTTGGCAACCAGAGTCCTATTTCTGTAAGGAATCACAAGAGAGAGGGAAATTACCCATGCTGGGAGACAGGCAAAAGAAGGGCAAGTTGGGAGACAGATACGCTGGGCAGACTTCAAGGTCTACAAAAGATTGGTTGTCTCTTCTGGGGTTTACACTCTCTTTGTCTAATTATACTAATAGAGGTAGAATAGAACTGGGAGAGATTAATATCTGTGATAAACAAGGCATCTTTTATTTGATATTATTGGAACTGGTTTCACTTATCTTCAGAAATCTTTCTTTTTGTGCTCCTTAATTTGTCCTTGAAGTCCTGTATCTAATCATTAGTTGAGCAACCAATAATCCTTCTCCAGCCCCTCCACCCCTTTTTATGGCCAACTTTAATCTTTCAACTCAGTGAAAAATATGTTTCCCCTATCATAACTAGTTTAACAAAAATTCCCTTTCAAGTTTAGATTGTGCAGATACAATGGCTTTCCTGCAGCTTCATGCTGGAGAGAGGAATTTACATTAGAAAAAATAGAGATTTATGATAGCATTGTATTTCCATTTGAATATGGAGAGTTAATAACATGCATATGGGGTTTTTTTATTATTATTATTTTAAGGTTTAAGCTATGCCATAAGCAAAAGGAAACCTGGAAACTGTGGGACTGGCAGGGCTCAATGAATAACCTAATCTGGATTTCATTCACAAACAGCAGCTCATACATAGGGAAAGAACTGGTGTGTTTTGCCAAATCGGAACTGGAGTAAGTGCCAGGATTTCCTGATTTGTTTACATTTCTCAAAAAAACTTTTTTCCCCTGGATGAAGCTAGAATTAGACTTCCTTTTCCACTTTTGGCCCTTTCCAAACTATTCTTGCTTGACATATTCTCTCCCTTTCCCTGTATTCTCCTTTGTTCCAGTCTCAGCTGGCTCTTTTGTCTTGGAAAACAGAAAAGGCAATGAAAGATGTCAGATTGTGATAATAACGGTAAGGTAACCAGGTTTGCATGACAGCACAACAATGCCACAGGCTTTTCCATCACCCTTGGATCCACCAATCTTCCTAAAAGGGCTAAGGGAGGAATGAGTGAGATCTCTCCGGGGCTGCAGACCAATAGGAGCAATAGTGTCATAATGTAAAAGAGATAAACAGATCAAAATGAAATAGTCTAGCCCAAACTCTCTTGACGAGGCATGTTACAGAGTTAATCAGAAATCAGAGGGGACTGGTTACACCTAACTAAATCACCTTTGCATTAACTGACTGACTTCTCCGAGCCTCTGAAAATGGTCGTTTTCCCTGCCAGTCCTTTTTCACTTTCACTGACTTTACTGTACTTTGCCCATTGCCTGCAACCTCAGTGCAATCACTGCAGAAACTTGTTTGGGAGACCTTTTCTGTGCCTTTGTTTAGAGCCCTTTGATCATCCCACAGAAAGAAAAACACTGTAGCTTGGACCTAAGCCATTGTTTTCTTAACATGACGAGACTGCCAGCCGGCAAGCAGTGTTTGATGCGCATGCATGAAAAAGAGACTTCAGAAATTGTGGGAATACTAGCACCAATATTGAGAATTTGGGCATCTTGCTGAGCAGAGATTTAAGTCCCTGATGTAGGCACTCTGCCACTGCAGAACAGCAGCCTGAGACAGCGTTATTCCTTAGTAGCAGTGTTACAGCAACACAAAGTTATTCTTGTGGGGACGTCAGTTCCTTCTTGCCCCAGCACCTTACATCTTGCCATCAGATATCGCCTGGTGAATGGTTCACAGGATTTTTACAGGATCTTTAACAGGATGAGGCGGCAAGGAGGGGCTGTGTTAGTCACGGACATCCAGCACAGAGTCAAAGCATTCACAGCAAGAGGCAGGGGTGCGAGATTGAATTTCTGCATTTCAAACAAGTATTGTCAGCCGAGTTTTTAGCTGACATCGCTCCCAGTGACACAAAAACACCAATGCTGATTTACACCCACTGATGAATATGCGTCTGGAAGAAGAGGGGAATAGGGTAATGGTGCAGAAGGCTTAGATGAAAAAGGAAGTGAGGGGGAGAAAGATGGAGATAAAAGGGGAAGGGAAGGAGAGACACGATCGTGAGACTCAGGAAACATGAACTGCAATGTATGGCTGTGGGAAAATGATTAAAAGAGATTGCATCAGACTGGACAACAATTTTGCAACTTCTGCAGCACCTTTTTAAGATTCTGTACTGAGATACTGAGCAGAATGTGTGTGGCTGTATGTCTGGAACAAGTCCAAGCAAAAGGCCAAATGCAATCAGTCATCTGTGTTTGCTGAAGCTGTGTACTGTTTCCTGTGCAGTCATTGCAATATATGTCTACTTTGTATGTTTTCAATTCTGTTTTTCACCTTTAAGTATTTGTATCATATTTAGTTGCTCACACTGTGTATAAGCACCTGTTTTTAGCACACTACTTAGTTTGAGGGGCCAGAAATCGCTGTTCCACTCGTACTCAGCAGACAGATGGGTGAGAGTGAGATGGGAAATGCTATATGAAAGGGAAACAACAGACTTCTAAAAACAGGAGTAAGGTGCTATAGGGCTGGTAGGAAGCACCTTTGCACATGAAATCATCAGCCAGCTTCTTTCAGTTTAGGAGATCTCTGCAGAGAAGCAAGAGGTCCAGAAGCTCTTGCTTACACAATTGATGTAGCTATTCTCATTAGTGCTTCTCATGTCAGTAAGGTGAGCAGGAAACGAATTGATGTCAGCAGGCAGCCTGTGCTAGAAACTCACACCCACCCTTTCTGCTTCATCAGTTGTCTGAGCCCGCAGTTTCACTATTAGGTTTTGGTGGTGCATTTTTAGATTTCCAGTTACAGCTTGCATGACAACCGCTGAGAGTCTGCACCTGACCAGTTACTGCCATTTAACTAGATAAGAGTTATAAAGGAAACATTTTTCCAGGAGAAAGAGTAGAGGAAGGGACAAGTACATTTCTAGTGCTTTCCAATAATTATGATTCATGACTTGTGTCAGCAAGAGTTCAGTGCTCACTGACAAGTGTCAGGTGTCAATAAGAAAGAAAGTCTTACTCTAAGAAAACACTTCTCCTTTTTTTTTTTCGTTACTGATAGCTAATACAGATGAAACCACAAACCTGAAGACTTCAGACTTCACCAAATGCCATCATTTGGACTAACTGAACTCTTGCTAGTAATTGGCATTTAATTTGGATGTTCCTTTTTCATTTTCTCACAAACCCAAATACATTTTCATTTTCATTTTTCGTTACTACGCCTTATGTGGTAAAAATCACCTGATTGTTTGAGCATAAATTAAGGCCATATTTTCTAATGTGGTGACTCATAAGAGAGGTCATACTAAGGAACCTGAAGAGTTGGCCTAACACACCCCTTTGGCCTGCACAAATTTCTGGTGACACTTTATAAATCAAGTTACATTTGAGTTATTCACTTTCATTTAAAAAGTTGTTTTCCATGTTTCCATATCATATCTTCAGGAAAAAAAGAAGCTGAAAACTACATACACAGGGTGGTGCCATTTGTTTTCTGTCTCTGACCAAGGATGTGAGCTGATGATCTCCATGCTATTCTGCTGTGGCTCTGTCAAGCCCAACCTGACCTTTAGAATACACTGAGAGTTTTGAGAGTCCTTCCAGCAGTGTTACACACTAACATTACAGGCCCTTACCTACCTCAGGTAAGGCTAATCCTCTGGCAATGGGATATCTCTGGAAGCTCATGAATTCCAGCTGGTGGAGAAATTACAGTGGCCAAATGGTGTAGGAGAGTTCCAGTGATCCCTTTCCTCTGTGGCAGTGAACTGTTGGCAAAGAGGAAGATTAAGCTTATAGTTAGGAGGATATGGCTGCTAAACTCAATATGTTATTTGCTATTAGCTGACCACAGCTGTAAGGCAGCCTGCAGGCCCATGGGATGCCGATACAGTAGGTGAGCAGAGATCCTGGGTGTGATGGTAGGGAAGGTGATACTGAGGATTAGCTAGAAATTTTTGGTAGAGATCAACAAAGAACTCAGACTCTGAATCCAGAAAACGCCCTTCAAACTGGAACTAAAACCATACTTGAAAGTGCAAGTTAAAATTTATTGTCCTCA
This sequence comes from Pachyramphus minor, assembly GCA_013397135.1. Lineage (NCBI taxonomy): Eukaryota > Metazoa > Chordata > Aves > Passeriformes > Tyrannidae > Pachyramphus > Pachyramphus minor. The sequence continues at coordinate 88,422 of VYXB01003102.1, read as the reverse complement.
GACTGTGGTGTAAGAAACATGCTTGACTTATGAGAAATCTCTATATTCCTTACAGATACAGGGAATTCCCTTTCTGAAACAGCTGCAAGTAACAACATAATAGTTTTTATTTTCAGTTACAATTAACAATTTTTTTTTTTAAGGAAGAATGTAATGTTTTTCAAAGAACATTTGTAATAATTCCTGATCAGAGCATAGTTCTTCTGGTTCTGCTGATAGGATTCATATTTCTTCATTGTGAATGTGCAGTCTGTGCAAAATGACAGAATACCAACCTTCTTCCTAGCAAGATTTTCCTCCCCATTCCAGATCCTTAAATTTTAATTTGCCCCTTTGTGATTATAATAGGACACAACTGACAGAGGTGGGATATATGGAATTTTTGCAAAACTCTGCTTTTTTTGTTATCTCGTTTTTAAAATGGAAATACTATGATAGGGACAGCCAAATCCATCAAACTCAGTAGCGTTTCTTTGACACTAGCCAGCTGAGGTTGGCTAAGCAAACAACAGAGAATGATCCTTCCTTGGGTAAGGCCAGATAACTGCCAGCAATCAAGAGGTCAGAGAATTTTTGAGCCAGACATTGCATCTGGGCTTTTGTTTTTGATGTTCATCAATGGACCTATTCTTTGTAAAATTCCTTATTGCCATTTTGAATCCATTTATATCTCTTGGCTTCCACAACATCCTGTGACAGCGAATTAACTATGCTTTGAATAAAAAAATTGCTTGCTTCCTTTATTTTAAACACCATGACTCAAAATTTCAAATCGTGTACCCTCTTGCAAGGGGTATAAGAAGGGTACAAGAAATAGTGAATAAATGGTGCCTATCACCTATATTGGGCCTATTCACACTTCCTATCAGTCAATATAGGACATTTGCTGTACTAATTATCCCTTTTATCAGCAGAAGAGTTATAATTTGTTTACTGATTCCATACCTCTCATCATCTTTATCAACATTTCATCTACATATTTTTCACTCTACTGATTCTACTAGAGATGAAGTCACCAGAACTACAGGTGACTGCAACAGCTATGGGAACAGTCTTGGAACACAAAATGTTAAACCACATACTTAACTTACGCTGTAAGTTTTCCTAAATGCCAGGCTAAGCTTCAAATGTTGGAATGGACCAGAGAAAATTTTAAAATCTGAAATTTCTCTTTATCTGTTTCTAGCACTTTCAGGACCATCTCTGAATTTTACTTTTGTTCAGTTGTTTTTATTAGGGAGAGTGATTCATGATTTTGGGGTTAGCAATACTTTATGTATGTGCTTCCCAGCACCGTCTTCGGTTTCTGGCTCCTCTCTCTTTCTCACACTTAGAGCAACATGATATCCAAGTGTAATCAATCATAAAAATAACATATCCCATATCCAAATTTTGGGTATTACACTGCATTAATCTCTAAGGAAAGCTCTCTCTATTTACAATTTTATAGCATGCTTAGGTTTTTGATCTGAGCAGACAAAACCCATTCAAAAATAAAAACATCAATTAATTAAGCAGTTGTTGAGATCAGAAATCTGACACCCATATGGTGTCAAATTAGTGCCTGAAAGCAGTTAACTGCCAAGAGAAGCACATGCATCTGTTGCAAGAGATTAAAATGAAATATCTATTAATTACTGAGAGTTTCTTGATTCAAAATTATATTGCTGAACGGATTCTCTTTGTGTTATTCATCTTTAATGTCATCACTTGTAAATAAAGACTTGCTTCAAAACTATCAAGTTCCAAGCAAATGCTAAGTACCCTCTAAAAAGCAAGCAAAAGATACTCAGCTGTGAAGAGATGCCACAAAGCATGTACTGTGTTTTTGTTCCATTGCTAGGATCTACATAAAACCAGATGTATGCATGAGAGAAATGTCGCCTGATATAACAATGAGTAATAAAGTGTATCTCACAATCATAGGATGCGTGACACAATAATGAATTGTATATTACATGCTTTAAAAACACAATTAAAACTGTCAGTTTCTTTCCAGTGGAAGTTCATTGGCAGAACTGTGATACAGCAAAAATTCCACTTCAGGTCTTTCATACTGTTTTCCTGTTTGCATGTGCTCACGAATAAGAAAAAGTGCAGATGTCAGAAGAACATACACTGTGTGTCTCTGTATCCAAGGAAATAATTGTTTCAAAATACACAGTTATCCGGTTATCACCAGCTTATTTTTAACACCTTAAAGTCAAAACTGCATCTGCTTGGATAACACTGAATCCAAAGTCAAACATGTCTGCCTCAGTCAGGCCTCTTGATGCAGAAGGAAATATTTTGTGCTAACTCAGGTGGTGACATTCTTTCTTCTGAAGCAATGACTTGATATTATTTTTATGAGGATATATATTCTGTTTCTTTAAACATGTAGCAGGAAACCAGGCAGGATGGGAATGGGGAAAGAGTCTACAGCAGCAAACCTAGAGTGAGGAGAAGGAGACTGTGCACACATGTTTTTTAAGGAAAACACTCTTCTCCTTATTTTTATAAGTGTCTGTGTACAGGTGTTCAGAGGAAAAAAAAAAAAAAAGGCCAGGAAACCCCACACTGTCAAGACCGGATTCTGTGACTGAAGTGCAAGTGGGGTACACACTCCTGAACATAAAAGTCTTCTCTCATTTACCTAAGACTCAGTCTAAATAACTCTTGCCCAAGCTACCTGCTTTATACCTGCTGCCTCACCAGATAAATGATGTAGAAAAAATTATTTGGAGGTTGTCAGCAAAATGGCTACTTTAGAAAATATATCTTCTTCTTACTTGTTCTTGTGGTAATTGTCTGCACATGAAGTGTAAGAAAGCTAAAAAGCAGATACCTGGAGTAGCCTGCCTCAGGGACAAAACTGAGTTTTCCGGTCATCGGTTTAGAGAAAATGGGAACTAAGCTATTTAACACCAATGAAATTCTCCTCTTCTAGAACAGAGAAATCAATATATCTTCAAAACACTGATATCAAAGACTAGAACAAATCTAAAGATGATAACTGATGACACTTTTGTTTAATAGTCAGGCTCATAGGCTAAATCAACAGTTTTAAGGAAATCAATATTTTGGGGGGATAACTATCCTGCCACAATCTTCCCATTGGCTTTCCTCCAAAAAGGAAACTGAAAAAACCAGCAAGATTAGCAGGCACATAATTTTAAAAATTTCTTTTTGGGACAAAATATTTTAATGTTTTCTGGTTTGTTACTGAAGAATAAATCTCTCACACAACCAGTTCTCTGTAGTTTTTCTTAGTTAAATCTTTAACGAAAGCCATTCTCTTCTCACATAGGGAAGCACCCATGGAGTCGCCAAATACGACAGATATTCTACGTATAACATGGAATGGTACCCTCCTGTTTTGTCTTCATTATGTATTTCCAGGGACATGTCATTTGGGTTCAAAGATAAAAGAAAATGTACAAATAGTGCCTTGATTAGGATATGCCTTGATATAACATCAGGCTGGTAACGAATAAAATAAAAGTCTTGTAAAAAAATACTTTTATTTATAATTTTTATTAATCAGCATTTTTCTATTAACACTGAAAATTTACTGTTTCTCAGTTTAAAAATAAACAGAATTCCTCTGATTGTAGAATTTCTTTTTATGTGATGCCAATAATAACAAACTTTTTTTGTTAATGTTTAGGGTGAGTTTGGTCACTGTTCCTGTCTTGTGAAGTATCATAGCTCCTCCATGGTCAGTTGGAAGCTGTAGGAGTAAGACAAGGTCCCCTTATTAAAATTGTGTCATTGACATGAAGAAAACCTGCGGATGAGCTCTTTGCATCTGATGGTTCCCAAACACAGCCATATCCTTACAATGCTCCTTGGAAATTCCTCTCCCTGTGACACCATAAAACAGAATAAACTCAGTAAAAAAGTGCAAATCCAGTGTCTGAATGCTAAATCCCAAGACTGAGTTCTTTCCCCGTCTTGGTCCCGTATACATCTTCATGTAAGTCCTCCGCACCAGCTGGAGTCACGCTGGAGAGCTGTAACACCAAAATCTCTTCCCGGAAATGATGCTTTTTTACAGGCTTTGAAAGACAGCCTTGAAGTTGCCTCCTGAGGGCTACACCTCTTGCTCTGGCATCTGTGGTGGGCCAAGCTCAGGCCCTTAGCAGAGATGGGTTTTTGGGGGCCACAAAGCACTCCAGAAACACCCCAGGGAGCAATGGAAGTCCTCAAGAGGCTGCAGAAGGATCTCACAACTTTGTCTGCTCCAGGTCTCTCTCAATTATCTGTGCCAGGAGGACCTGGAACAGCTCATGGTTGGAAAGCTACCATGGCACTTCAAACAACAGGAACATTATCTCCTCCCTAGCGTTCAAGTTCAGATCTGCATTTCTCAAAAAGTGTTGTATTTCTCCCTAACTTGCTTCACTTTAAAAATGTAAATTGTTGTTTAATTGAGAGTTGGTTTACTCTGTTCAGAATGGGAAAAAAAATGAAAATGTTCACAGCACAATTGGAAAACTTTGGGAAGTGCTGCAGGCTTTGGTGTATAAATTCCCTGTATCTATAGGTAGGTAGTATGATGGAAGAATCCACATTATGGAGTCATTTTGGTAATGTAAATACCTGTTCTATTCAGATGCTGCTACTTGTCATCCTAGCTGGCATCTAGTAGCATCAAATGCTCCTGAAAGTATTGAGCTGCATCCATCTGATTTTATGAACAGGTAAATAACCATCTTACACAGTCTTCTAATATTAACTACCTGTGAAGAACACAGCAGGTTGTCCTCATGCACTTCTAAAATGTCCCATTTACTCCCTTATGCCTGTTTTTAATATAACATCTTTACAGAAGTCATCATCTGTACTATGGCAGAAATAAATCTTGAACAGTGTTTGTCTGAGGATTAAAGGGGACATGTGTCTTGCTTTATTAGCAGGAATATGGTCTAAATGGCACATACTTTTGTCTTGATGATGTTAGAAATGCTGCTCAAGAAGTCTAGAGCAGATTGACCATGTGGTTTAAGATCCATATTTGTACACATATTGGCATCCTGCAAATGTGTTGATAGCCTGTGGAAAAAGAGACGAGCTGGTTTTAATGGCTGGAGAATTATTTACAAACATGTGCATTAACTGCATAAAAATCACCAACATAGAGCATCAGAATTTCCCAGAATCACAGATTATTTTTGCTGGACTCATAATCACCTCCTGGATTCACAGAAGATGAGGGCATTCATTGATACCTAGTCTAAAACCATCCTCTGTTGCAGTTCACTGAGATTTGGATAAGATTATAAGAAAACCCAGTATTTTTAACCTTTTTATTATCAGTTTGAGTATGGCTATAAATCCCTGTTCTATGTTGAAGCTGGGACAGGTATCAGGTCCCCCAGGGTTATGCAGAGCTTTTAGCAGTGTCAGTGGGGCTCTTGTGCACAGCTTGTTGCCAGCCTGCAGTGAAGGGATTTCAATATAAAAAATATTGCCAGCTCTAGGCGGAAATGTGTGACAACCGGAAATTCCTTCTGCATCTATGCAATGAACCAAGGTCATGAGTGACTTGCATTCTCTTGGAAACTCGGAATTTTGTCAGCTCTCTTTGAGCTCAGCAACAACTCTGTTTAAATTTCTGTGAAGACATAATGGTATATTTAATCGGGTCCTAAAAGAGTAGATTATTCTGAAAATACATGACATCTTATATTCACACACAAAGAGGTGTAATTATGTTTCCCATTTATATAAGGCCACAAAGACTAACGAAAAGTACAGGAAAAGCCTTCATTTTTTTTGTCTCCACCCTAGGTTGTCCTAATACAATCCAGGAGGCATCCATTTATCTCTCTGAAGAGAGGATACTGAACATCAGATCATATTTCAGTATCATCTAGCTTGTTTTGACACTCAGAAATCTTAATGGGGACTAAAGCCTTCTTGAATTCATGGATCCAGGCAGTCAAATTCATTTTTCTATTTATAATTATTTGGCTTAAACATTACCCTTATGAGTTTCCAATGAAAAGCAGGATCTTTAGAACTGGCCCCTGCAAAAAGAAAAGGAAAACCACCAATAGAAACAGCTAAAAAATTAAATGGAATTAATGAAGGAATGGTAATTCCCAATTTATAGTATTACCACATGCCCACTGCTGACTGGATCGGCTTAATATGCACATCACATTTCTCTCCACTGATTCCAGAAAAAAGTCAGGGTTTGACAACCTTGGGGCTGTGGGTGAATGAATTCTCATCCGCCTCTTTATCCAATTTGCCAAAGCAACAGCAGCATCTTTGGTTCAACACCCACAGCCAGGATTCCCAGCAAAGCAGCATCCAGTCCAACTTTGACTTAGAATACATAGCAAAAATAGGAGCACTTTTGAGACCTAGTACTGATTTTGTCTGAACTCTATTCTTTTGTGGATTTGGACATTTCTGCTTTGTTTGTATTCCAATTTGTATTATTCAGATAAATTGGAAAAGTTGTGTGTCAATATATTCTGTATTAGGATGAGGTGAGTATGTTTAAGTTGAGATTCTTCTAATCATTTTCCATGTGTTTCTTAATTGTCTTGGTTTCTTTTTTTCTGGCTTTGTTCTCCTACACTGGTTCGTTCATTTCCTGAAGTTTCACTTCACCTTGTCTGTTTTTTCCGTCTGCAGCATGTTGTTATGTGCATTTGGTGATGAGAATTAGCTTAAAATAATCTGTACCATAATTACTGACTTCAGACTTGTTTGTGTCTATAGGGAGATATCCACGACAAAACAAAATAACAACAAAGAGGGAAAGCTACCACGTTCTTCCATATTTGGACAGCCCAGATGTTATTTACAGCATTGTTTATGAAGCTTTTTCTTTGCCTTACTGGCTTTGATTCAAACACGTTGTCAGTTTTGAGCACACACGTCCTGTCACATGGTGACTGTGTGCCCCTGATGAGTAAACATGTGGGAATGCAATTTATAAAGACAGTCTAGAGCAGCAATTAAGGAGAAAAAGAACTACAAATAAGACAAAGGAAATTAGGCAGGAAGATGAGCTAAATCTGGTCAGAATACAGGATATCAAGGCAACTACAGTACATGTAATTTATTCTTTAGTCACTAGCAAGTGTCAACATCAGTATGTGATGTCTGTGCTTATGAAACTTTTATCATTAGTCTGCAAGAGGATCTCTCAGACGGACTTATTGCTACAGAATCCCCCAAGTCTGTGATCTTTGAAGGGCGAAGAAGTTCATTATCACATTTGGCATTTAGTCAAGTGATGAAGTTCTTCAAGAACATTTGGACAAGGAACAAACAGAATAGTGTAAAATCTCCTTTTCCTATAAAGTTGAAGAGGCAGCAGTTGCCAGTAAGGATCCACAGAATATGTAGGAAGAGGAAAATATCTGACATGCATTACATTTTCATGCTAAAGCACAGTAATACCACAAATGTTTCAGGCAATAAAATCCAGTCACATGAATATTTGGGTGACAGCAGCAAAAGGTTATGTACCAGAAGTCATGGGGCCTGGGAAGGCAGCATGAAGTATTGCTTTCTTCCTTGTTTACAAGCAAATCAACCCCAGGCAAATATTGGGATTTGGGAAGTTCATCGAAGAGACTGTGGGCTGAGCAGCTGAATCTTGGGTCTGTTGTAGGAAGAGATTGTTGCTCTATAAGAGATGTACTTCATTAAAAAGGCCATTATATCTGCTAGGGACTGATAGTCCATTATCCCTATGTCTGATAAGACAGTATTCCTATAGGAATCTTTCTTTTAGCTTTACTTACCCAAGTCTAAAGGAGAGGACACCAGAGGCATCTCCTTCTCCTTGGGGATTAATTTAACCCCATAACTTCTCTTTTCCTATCAGTCATCTACTGTCTTATCTTCTTGATCATTGTCCTAACAGTTATTGTCCTCATAGAGCAGACCTTGGTTTTTCCAATCCTTTTTTGACAAATCTCACAGTATATGGAAGAGAACTGTGCTACTAATCTCATTTAGGGAGGGACTGAAGTTGAACAGACTCACATGGGAACATTGTGTGTAGCTTTAAACTTTCAGTTATTTGTCATCTGGGTCTTGGAACAAACACTACATTGCAACTGGAGCTTTAATGCAAAAGCACTTGTACTTTCTGTAATGTCATCATGGCTTCTATACATGCATAGTTAAGATGGTAAACCAGCACGTGATTTATATGATCACTTCAAAATACATGTCCAAAGCATTTCTTGTTTTATGTTTAACTCATCAACTGGCAACACTTTCTGCTAATGAACCTTTGCTAATGTCTAAGAATACATATCCTGTAGTTATATTTGCCTGTGGAAAGGTACCCAGCTGTTCAAATTAAGTGTTAAAATAATCTCAAATTAAGGATACATCTGAAGTGCTGGATCCAATCCTAGCCCCCCCTATTACAAGAAAATTGAAGCAAGTGCAACAATGAACAACGAGGATGAATAAGGGACTGTAAGACCTGTCATATGAGGAGAGGCTGAGAAAGCTGAGACTCTTCAGCCTGGAGATGAGAAAGTTCAGGGGAATTCGATCAATGTGTGTTTAATCAACCTGACTGGCAGGAGTAAAGAATAGGAAACCAGGCTTTGCTCTATCATATTCAGTGACAGGAAAAGAGACAACAAGCACAAATTAAAATACAGGGCCTTTCACTTAAATATAAGGCAAACCTTTTTTTACTGCTGCGGTGGTCAAACACTGGAACAAGTTTTCTAGAGATGTTTTAGAGTCTGCATTCTTGGAGATACTTAAATGATGATAGACATGACCCTGAGCAACCTGCTCTTGTTGATGGTCCTCTGAGCAGGAAGGTTACACTAGACCATCTCTAGAGGTCCCTTTCAAGTTCAGCTGGTCTGTGATTCTGTAAAGGATACTATAAAACAGATGAATGTCCAGAGACATGTCCAAACAAAAATGATGCATTTCAAAGCCCAGCAACTCAACCAAAATGTCATTTGCAGGACGAGTTAGAATACAAAAGGACGCAAGAATGAGACTGGTAGAAGAACCACATATACCTGGAGCCAGTTAGACATGAAAAGAAGAACTTTGATTCATTTTTTCTAGCAACCACTGAAGGGAATTTGTGGTAGGTTAAAAACAGTTCTTATCTGTATGCTAATATTCCTATGCAGAGCTAAAGAAGACAGCTAAGCCAGCAATGCAAAAAACAGGTCTGTCAAAACACAGCAGCAGCTAAAGTTACATCTAGCACAAAAATGGCTAAACTAAGGTTGATATAAAATAGGGGGGGACATGCCTGTTTTTTCTTTCCTTAGACTTCAATATCATAAGGTGCTTGAGGATGCCATAGAAGCTACTGTTATTACAGCTAAGAAGAATGGCTGAAATTAGCTGCCTTAAACCAAAGAAACAAATTTCCCATCTTCAAGCGAGGTGAGAAAACAGAGAGCTGTCAAGGAATGCGTGAGCAGGCATGTTCAGATACACTGGGGAGAGCTCCAGGTGACAAAGGCACTGTGACCTTACTCAGCCCATCCATCTTCTCAATGTTAAAGGATTTCATTCTTTTCACAGCTTTTTTTTCCTGAAACCTATCTGCTGGAATGAACCAGGTATTTGAAGAACTAATTTGAAAATGAGAGTATAACTAGCTTACACTTGTTTTCAGCTGATTTCTAATTGACAGCAGAGTGACCCCAAGGATGAGGTGGGCTTTAACTTCCTGCTACTAGTAAGATCAGGTACCTCCCAGAAGTGACAGAAGCACTTGCTGGTACAGATCTGGAGGGCCACAGAAAATGAAAATTAAATCCTCAAGCCATGGCAGTTTTACTGCTTCAGGCAAGTCTAGAACCAGATCTGGGCTCTCACAGCTGAAAATAGGATTAGAAGTTTTAGTGCCAGGATACTCTAAAGAAGATCATGGTATATGGATTGCATATTACTAGAGACCGAAATATTAGGACAGAATTGAAATACATATAGTCACTTAATTTCTTCAGACTGTTCACCTTCCCCACCACTTTGCATCCCATTTTTTGTTGTCCTTTCCACTTAAAAAGGAAAAAAATACCCATGAGTACATGAGCAAAGGTTTTTTCCACCATTCTTCAGAGAACTGATTTATTTGTATGTTAATATTCTTATCCGCATACAAAAATGTGCACCATAAATAGTTTTAAAAGGGAAAACCAGCCAACTGGAAATCCTTCCTTTATTTTAAAGATAATAGTTCCATTTGTTTATTGCTTCTGCTGTTGATTTTTTCCAAGGAGATCAGCAAATCTGCTCTCAGTTAGGGGACCACAATCCTTCTGGGGCCAGAGTTCAGTACATATCCACAGTACCTTTCTGTAGTGAAACACCCTGCCTACTTCAGTGAAGCTGCTCACAATTAACTCTTCTGGATGTGGAGACCCAAGTCACATAGCTTTTTCTTTATTGCCCAAGGGTTACATTCATATGGCCTGAATTCCACCAAACTCCCCCAGTGCTTTCTCCCCAGGGGGAGTTGCTACAATTGCAGGGGAGCCAGGGGCAGGCAGGCGGTGGGAAACGCTGTCCATGGGTGCTCTGGTGGAACCTGCAAACATCTCCTGGACAAAAACAGAGGCCAGCCACTGATGTGTGATTGAGCCTGGTTTGGTTCAGCTGGACAAGCAAGGGTGATTTTTTTTCCCCCCTGTAAGTGATATATATAAAATGTATAATTTTTTTTTTTTTTAGAAATGTCTTACTTTTTCCATATGTTTGTGAACAGGGTGAAGGAGAAGTCCATAGAGATCAGCATCAGCAATTCTTTTCCTGTCATAATTATGTTTGACAACTGTTAAAACATGGAGTAGGGTGAAATCATCACTACCCCTTTATTATGGTAAACTACTCAGTTTTTTTCAGTGGTTTGACAGATACACTCCAAACATTCATAACAATTGGCTGGAACAGGACGCACACTAAAATCAATAAAACAAGCACAACTGGGGCAGTATGCTGCTGCAGGGGAAACTAAGGCCAAAGAGCTGTGGCACTAATGACTTAATTGTTGCCTTGGTGGTTGTCAGAATGACAAAAAAGTATGAGACAAACTGAATCTTTCTCCCCAGATGCATTAATGTCTCTTTCAGTTTCCCAGTCAGGTCATCCTTTCTCTCACAGGAGTTTTTAGTCTATGTTTTTATGAATTTACACCAGAGTACTGCCTCATGACAGTTGTTCCCAAAGTTTTCTGCATTGGACTGTAGCATCCTGAATCCTTTTTCCAAATGTGTTTTTATTTAGAGTAGGATAGTCAGAGAGACTCATCTTCCATATTTCAGCAAAGAAACTCTGGGATGTATTCAGGATTGTGGGCTGGGAAAAAGGAAGAACACTAGAGAGGTTTTATCCCTCAGCTGCCACCAAGGAAGGGAAAATGGCCTTGCAGATCTTGTGAACTGGAGTGTTTTGTTGAAAATCTGTGACTTAGTCATGCAAACCTAGCATTTTAGTAAAACAGGACTTAAGATAGGTCTAGTTCGTGCCAGTTTTCCTTCTGAGCCCTGGCACTGTCATGCCCTCCCTCCATAGCTGTGTACTACAGGCATCACTGGGACCTAAGTCTCAAGTATTAAAGGCTCAGACTTTTCCAGAAAAATATTGCTTAGCTGAAGCCAGTCATTACAGCTTCCTCCTCATTATGGAGCTTACAGGAATGAGATCAAGCGAATACTGTCAAAAGCATGACCATTCAAATACAAGATACGGCAGCATATTTAACTAATGTGTAGCCAGAAAACAATTTTGTCAAGAGTTTAATATGATTCAGAATGTTCTTGATTTTCCTTGTAAGACAGCCTTCTTGAACAATGGAGTGTTTTTAACAGGAATTTTGCTCCTCAGCATGCGGACACAAGTTGAGAGTGTCAGGTAATTACAGGAAATTATTTGTCCGGTTGAGTTGGGGAAAGGACATTCATTCTTTTTTTCATAGTTTATTTGATGAAACCTTATCATATATTTTAAAGCTGATCTAAAATACCTAAACAAGTTGTTTCATGTACTTTCTGCATAGTTTTCTTCTGAGAAGATGTTGATCAGAGATACATGAATGTGAAAAAGTAGAATGGCTCAGTTAAGATAAGGTCCCTTCTCCAAAGATCAGAGGCTTATCCAGACCTGAGACACATAAGCCAGATTGTTTAGACCTCCTATAATGCCTAGGAGCCCTAGGGTGAGAAAACAAATGAAAGTTAACACAGAACTGGCCAAAAGGGGACAGCAAATCAATTATTAATACATCCCTAATACAAAGGTTCAGGCTTTCCTGAAGTCTGGGTTTTCCCGCATTTCCTCCGGGGATTTTTTAGCAGCTGGGTGAGTGGGATAACTTGGCTTAAAGATGCTTTTCCTGTACTGGCTCCTATGTTTGCAATCAGAAAGGACTCAAGATCACAAAGAGTGTTCCGGTCTGAAGAACAATGATCTCCCTCAGGTATCAAGAAATACGATCAATCAGCAGACCGCATTCACCAGTGTGCTTGGGATGCTTTGCATTGTCTTGGTGATACAAAACATTCATAAACCTGGACTGTCAGTGGAGCCATATAAAGAAGCCAAGAAGAGGTCTGATCCACAGTCATCAACATCATACATTGCATGCACAAGAAGTCCCCAAAGAACTATTCTCTCATATAGGTCTCTGGACCTTAGTGAAACACTGCCTGATACTACAACTTTTTTCATCATAATCACAGAAATCAGTACAAAACGGAGCATCTTTGAGCCAAGTTATTCAGCTGATCCGGCTGTTGTGAAACTCCCCAGAGGAAATGAGGGAAGACTCAGAACATAACAACAAAAAAATTAAAAAACTATAAATCTGCATGCTCTAGAAGTAAGGCTGCAGCAGTCTGAGTGACGCTGCACTGCCAGGACGGGATGAGGTTGCAGAAGCTGGCACAGAACCAAAGTCAGAGAATGTTACTTCCTGATGGTTTGTTCAGGCAGAAGTCACCAAGGGGGTGAGCAGAGAAGCCAGTGACAGCACCACAGCCCCTCTATCAGCCTTTGAGATCTTTGCCACTAGCTGGGCTAGGTCAGAAGAGAGTCTTGCAAATGTGCTACCTATTCCCTGGAGGTACTTGTGGTTCAGGCTCTAATCCACTGCACTACTGTCTGCCAAAGAAACTTCCCTAGATTATGTTAGGTATTGGAAGAGATTACATGCACACAGACCCTGGGTTTTAGACTCCTAAACCACATCACACAGCTTAGTGCAGGAGCACTTCAGTTCTATATATGAGAGCAAATAAAACTGGAAATGTTTCCAAGCACTGAAAATTGAATCTCTCTTAAATTATTTGAATGACCTATGCTATATGGTGACGTCTCATGCCAAACAATTCCCAGGCACAACCTGAAAGTTAGTATGGCCAGAGACCACACTCAATGGGCAGTTATCGTGCAGCTGTCTTGCTTTGGAGACAAACAAGTTCTTGCTGTGCTGGTGGCCTTTCGGGCAGAGAACAGAGCAGGACATGTTTAATTTGCTGGTAACAACTTACCTGTTGGGACTAGTTCAGCTCTACTGAGTATGCAAGAGACTGTTCTGGTTTTAAAGGTTACTGTGTCCATAGGAAGGAAATGTGTTGCTTGTTAGCTTATTTAGGGTCATCTTTAGTAGAAGATTTATGTATGGAAGAATGGGTTTATTTGAAGCATATACTTTCATAATAATGAAATAAAGTCTCTAAAACTAAACCAAAATCACATTACGAAGGCTAAGCTTAACAGCAACAAGTCTCCACAGCTTTTCCAGTCCCCTAGGTAGATTGCTAGGAATGTTCGGCAGCTGTTGTGACTGATCTCAGATACGTTACGATCATCCTTTCTTGCTTTATTCAGGACATCTCCTGAAGCCACTCTGAGCATAGTGCTTCTTTCTCACTGCCATGGGGAATGACCTACTTCTTCTTCTCCTTTCTTGTTTATCTGCCTCATTCCCTGTGATTGGTTGCTGAGACATTGCACGACAACATGAGGAATGAAGTAAATTCCTCTTTTCATTCCTTCAGTCTCTGAAGTCATTTCCTTCCCCCACCCACTCAGCATTTCTCAATGTTTCTGAAGTATATCCTATTTACTTTATATCCATTTTCTTGGCTTTATTCTGCTTTCTTCTCCTACAGCCAAAGACAGACATATTGGTAAAATATTGTGCATCAGATTATGAGAAATATGACTCTAGAAAAGAATGCTATATGTGTCAAAATTATTCTTTCTCTGAGATTAACATAAAGAGAAAACATAGCATAACAGAGGGTACCTGCATTACTAAAGTATCCTCCCATCTATATTGCTGGCTGGAAAGGGGAAAAGGATGAGTGTAATGGACAACTATACCCCTAGAGTTTTGAAAGCCAGATCTTGTATAAAATCATTCATAGAGCATAGCATCCTCATACGTCTTTCTTCTGTGGCAGGAGTCAATCTATCAACAGCAAAGATCAGCTGAAAACCTGAATCAAATAAAAATACCCTACCTAATTGACAGGAACCCTATCCTGCAGAAGGCAGGTTTCCAGTGTGAGCTAATTTCAGAGCTAGGGAACCCTGGGTGGTGCAGTCCTAGCACCAGCATACATTCCTAAGGGCACAGAGTAAGAGATTTCCACTTGGTCCTCGTACTTCAAGAGCCTTCAGGTAAGCTGTGGTGATCTGTCCTGTTGTGAGATCCCATAGCACTCACGAAGCCTACAACTATGGCTGTTTTCAACCAGAGGCAGTTTAAAACTATGTCCATGTATTTGGATCACAGCAGTACTATGTTTCCTCACAGCCATGTCATCCATTTCCATTTCAATTTTGGAGCATACTGGAAAAATTATAGGTAGGGTCACACAGTGTCTGTGCCCAGGACAAGCAGTGCGAGATATGCTTGAGAGTACATCTTGCTGACTGATTGACTTTACTTGGAAATTTAAGAATTCCATTTCAGACAAAAAAAACCATAGTCGGAACTAATTCAAACCACAAGGGAATAAAGCAAAGAAATCAAATCAAACTAATAAATCAAGATTACAGCTCTCTCAAAAAAGATAAGTTCTAATTCAGTCACAGGTTACGAGAGTTGATGCAGGAATTATTGGAGGTAACTCTGTAGTCTGTAATTGCTGTTGGTTGTATGAAACGATCCTGTTAGTTTGTTTTGTCTTTTTGCACTGTAAACAGTGCAAATATAGTTGTGTAATTGATGATAAGGTTTCTTTTTGCCCACAGTGACTGCCAGCTATCAATTACACTTGGGATGTTGGTAGTGAAACAGCTGAGGAGTCTCTACAGAAAAGAGAGGAGCATCCCACTTGACAAAAGCACCTTCTTGAGCCATTGCTGGAGTTCATAGCCCAGGACTATGAACAATCCACAACTTTATTTGCATTTCCAGTTACAAACTGCCACTTAGCAAGAAAGAATTCAGTGAAAAATGAGTGCTGCAGAATACAGTCTTCAAATTGCCAGAAAAAACATTTCTTTTCAAAATTTAGGTTATAATGTTAAGAAAGGATATTGGTGGGAAGGTGTAGAAGGTGACTTCCTCAGTTGCCTTTGTGATCTATAATTTGGTGCTCATGTATTTATCCCTAACACATAATTTTCCAGGGAAAGGTTTTGAAAATTTCAGTAAAACAATGCATCTGATATTCTGTCCTTGCATTTTACAAACAGCAAAAGACCTCAGAAGATTCATGCCCTTTTTTAGTCAATGTAGTCCAAAAATAAATTCATTCTCTTTCTTTTTTTGCAGTTACAGTGTCTTTTCATGGGAACTTGTATTTTGAATACATTCACATCTTTGCTACCACCAAAGATAAAAGACGTTTTAGTTGCTCCAGCCAAAGCAGTGTGGAGAAAACATTACATTATTTTTGAACTATCACAACACTATTCAACAGAGGCTCAAAACATAATGTATTTTTTGTTCATATATGAATACTTTACTGAGAAAACATGTCATACCCATGTCTCAGCCCACAGTAACTGCCTGCAATTCAAAACAATGATTCAGCACACAGTATGTGAAATTGTGAACATTTTAACCATATTTTTTTCCACTAAACTTTTGGCACTTCAGCCTCAGACACTTTTTGTACAGAGCAGAAGTTCAGGCAAGTTTTTCAAACTAGAAAAACTCCAAGGCTTTTTGACTAGTGCTTAAATGCTTGAAGAGCAGTTAAAAAGCTATCAATTAAAAGGCTTTATATTTCAAGCCCATTTGGATTTCTCTGAGGATGTTTTCCAGAACATCTGTGCACTCAAATGCAATGTGAGAAGGGACCTCAAAAGGTCTTTCTGTTTCTTTTTCAGATGAGTGATCCTTGCTCCTGTACCTACCCTCTCATCCTCTTGGCCAGGCTTGCGTTTCTGCCCAGTGCTTTACTGCAAAGGATTTTCCCATTCGTATTCCCTGGGGTGACAGAATGGTTGCAGCAGATTGGGTTATACAGTCTAGGTTATAGCATGTTTGTAGACAGACAGACAGATGGTCTGTAAGGCTCTGACCCCAGTTGTAGGATGCCATGACTCATACATGCCCTTGGGAAGGCTGCAGGGAGTTTCCTCTAATCACCTTCCTGGAAAACCAGCAGAAGTGATTGTGGTGCCAGACACTCATGAGATTCCAGGTAAGAACTACCTGGCATCCAGACAAGTGGTGAGACGGTGTCAGCTGCTGGAAAGTGGATTTCCAGATAGGCAGCTGCCCATCACTTCCGTCCTAGGCTATTATCAGCAATTTTCAAGCTTCAGCAGTGTGGTCACTGCCAAATCTCCCTTTGGAGGCACAGACTCTTGTCTTAAAACTTACTGGTATTTCATTTGTCCAAGAATCTGCAAAAGAGAACCATGGATCAAAGACTTAAAAACCTGAAAGATGGAGGGCACTCAAACCAAACCCCTGAGAGGTATTGAAGACATATTTTCAATGAAAAAATTCATATTTTGATGCTAGCCTTTTTCCTTTCATAATGATAACTCAAATCCAAATGTTCTCTCGAGAAGTGTGCCAGGAAAAAAAGAAAAAAAGTCTAATTCTTGTGCATTTGTTTTAGTTTTAGTTTGTGTTGTTTTGTTGTTCTTTTCCAAGAGT
This sequence comes from Pachyramphus minor, assembly GCA_013397135.1. Taxonomy (NCBI): domain Eukaryota; kingdom Metazoa; phylum Chordata; class Aves; order Passeriformes; family Tyrannidae; genus Pachyramphus; species Pachyramphus minor. The sequence continues at coordinate 71,342 of VYXB01003102.1, read as the reverse complement.
AAACATCCATTTGCGGCCAGATCAGCAGAGCATCACAGGAGAGGGAACCAAGAGTTTCTTCACCAACTTTTGGATTAACAGAAAATAGGCAATTTTTTTTCAGGAAGAATTTTAACTGTCAGAACACATGGTAGCATCTAAATATATGCAAGGTCTAAGTTGAACAAGGAAAGTCCAAAGTTGTTAAGTAGGTGATGGTGATACTAAAAGAAGAAACACTAAATACAAAAGAAGCCAATTCTTAACTAATTAACATGATAAACTGAGATGTAGTAACGGCTGACATCCTTGTTCCTCATTATTAAAGGGTTGAGCAGGCTTATGAAGTACAGAGCTTCCAAGATAAAAAGAGATATTTTTAAACAAACTTAGAAAATCCAGGAAAGAATGTTAAATTATAAATATCTGGACTGATTCACTACACTGGTTCTAAATGTGAGTCACTGCAACACCACCTCTTTTTTAAGTGGAGTAATTTGAATATAAATTTCAATATACGTTGAAATGGAAATAATGTTTTAATCATATAGTATGGATTTTTTAAAAAACATTAAAAATGTATTGTGAAGGCTAGTACTCGACAGCCTGCATTTTGGGCACAAAAGGAAAACATTAAGGATGAAAGTTATTTTTATTTTCTCATAAACTAGTTTTATTCCTGGAAAAAAAACACATGGTTTTGTCTCCAAAAAAAGTCAGTGAAAATTTTCAAGTAAAAATGAAATATTGAGACTCGGTGCTTGAGAGAACAATGCTCTTAAGAACAATTGCAATCTCCGAGTTCAATGCTTTGAAAACAATTAAATTTTTATATTTCCTTCTAATTAGATACCCTAGATTTATTTTAATCCTTGAGATACTTGAAATAAAATCTAGTTGTTGTGAGTACTACTTTTCTTTCCCTGAAGTACTGACCAGGGAAAACAGTAAAAAGTTTATTATATGCAATCATAATAAAATTTAGTAAATATTCACTATGAAAAATCCTACTTTTTCGGATTCTTGTCTTTACATTCAACTATTTATGCTTCTAAGAAGACAGGTTGCAGAAAAACCTTTTGATTTGGATTCCGTTTAAAAAAATCATAATCTGGGAATCAAGGAAGCACATTATCTCAGAAAGTTATCTCAGCCTTGGATTAGTTTTCTTTTACGTCAATAGCCAAATTTCCTCTTCACTATTCTTTTTCAACACTGTTTTGTGATTTTTTGGGGGAGTTGGGGTTTTTTTTTGGTTCAGAAGCTTTAGTCAGAGGGTGACAGACTTGTTTACATCCAGCTCATATTCCACATGAGGAATCTGCATTTGTTTCCTCTGAGCAAGTATGGATTTTCCACTTTTAACAACCCTGAAATAATGGCATCATGTCAGCAGCTTTGCAAGAGACTGCATGTTTTTTCCAGGATCTGGTGATGGAAAATCTGGAAAGCAATATTTCATGTCTCTCAGAAGGCTGTTTATTCTCAAAAATACTCAGTTATTTAGTCTCTTAGTAATTACCCATTTCTAATCTGAAGACCATTTGTCCAGGAGGTAAAGCATTGAGCTGTAATGAATCATTTGTTTCTTTTATGCAGATTAATTGCATTGCTAAACAAAGAAAAAGTTGCATGTTATTTATTTATTTATTTATTAGCAAAAATAGGAAAGCAACAAAGGAATGAGGAATGTATATGTATTTTGCAGTCTGTGTTTGGAATTTCCTTCTTTAGAGGCTCCATTTCAGGCACTGCCAGTGCTACCAGCAGAGCCCGCTATGGGACCACTCAAATTTGGAGGAGAAAGGTGGACATTCACAGACAGATTTCTCAAGTTTCACTGGTTTCATAAATCACTGGAATTAAAGTCCACAAAGAGCCACCACCCATCAGGCCCAAGCACCTACTTAACCATGGAAGAGGAGACAATGAGTTCTACCCAGCGGATGTTACCCTCAGCAGATCAGCAGTAATCTCAGAGGTAGCATCAGGTCCACCTAAGCTCATCCTTCCTGACTTTTTTGCAATGATTTGCCTAAGTATAGAGTTAATTGAACTTCCCAGCTGGTCTAGGAGACAAAGCATCAGACGGGTGTAATATATTCAGCAGTGTAGGGACAAGGAGTATTTAGGTTGATTGTTAAGCAACACTACATGCTGTGGGCAAGAAGGACACAATGCCAGTTCTGGAAATTTCGCAACTGTTGGGTTTTTGTCCTCAAGACTTTGTAATTGAGGTTTGTGGGGTTAATAAACAACAACTACCACCCAAAGTAACACTTAAGACAGGAGAGAAGAAAAGGACAAGAAGAACATTTTGGACTGCTTATGGTTGTTATTCAGCTAATACTCCATTAAGAAAATGAGAGGTCTTTTGTGCCTTTTTTTTAGTCCAACAGCACATATCTAAATAAATCCGAGAGGGGACACATTTTTGAAAGCCAAGATGAAAGTGGAGGCTAAAGCAGGCAGAGGGAAAGGTGGTTTTGGCTAGACGTAAGCAGTTGTGTTTTGCATGTCCAAAACCAAAACCAAAACCACACTTTGACTTTGTACGTTAGGCCTCACCGGGCTGGGAGGGATGGTGTGCAGGATGGGGCTGTGCACAGCTTGGTCCAGCCCTGCACAAGCAACCCAAGGAAGGGCGCAGCTTTCCCACATAGAAGAGAGGAGGATGAGTAAGGGAAAGCATAAAATCAGAGCTTGGAACTAGCTGAAGCCACAGGGAAAAGAGATCATGGCAGAGGAGTGGTTCCTGCTGTTGTTGGTGAGCAGTGCCCAGAGTACACCTTGGGTGTTGTGGGCTAAAACCGAGGTAGCAGTGCGCTGAGACTCTGGTCTGTAGATGTAGACCCCCCCTCCTCACTAAGGATGCACAGATAAATCTCTTGAGATTTATCTACAAGGGATGGAGGTTTTAATTATCTGCATGTAGAGCGCTGGATTGAACCACTTGCCTTATCTCAAAGACCAAAGGAAAAACAAGAGAAAGTCTTCTATGCTTGCTGCTAGCCTTGGCAACTGCAGCAATAGACACATGCTGAGACAAACCTACCCCAGCCAGGCTCACACACGCACGAATAGTAGTCCTGGCTGTGGTTGCTTAATATCCCAAATGAGTGGCTAATTACTTCATGAGTTAATTCAGAGTACATAGGCACTGCCTATGCAGCCCAGTAAAAATAGGTGTCGTGCATTCAAAACCAAGTCAAACACAAAGAAATGCATAAGAAATGGCCTGTAGAACGGTAAGTGACATGTGTTTCAGGCTCTGCCATTTGCCCACAGGCAGCTACTCTCATGAGGGCACAGCAAGGCTAAAACTGAGCATGCAAACACTCAGGCAATGGTATTAGTGTTAAAGAAACTGAATTTAAAAATCAAACCAGTGCTAAGCTTAGATACTGCCCTGTGCTCCTGACAAATCCCGGTCTAAATAATGCTGAAAGTCCAGCCAGACTAGGCTTTTCTGTAGGCAAAACGATTCTTACCACTATACAGAGAGCATAAACCACAGCCAGACAGTAAAATTATACTTTCCTGCGTCCAAAAGCTGGAGTCATGGCCACAGGAGGGATCTGTATGCTGAAGTTTAGTGTCAATTGCTAAAATTAAAACAAGTTATTCAGGCCATTGGAAAGTGAAGTATTCTTTCCCTGTAGAAAGAACCACTCCTTCTTGTGGGGCTACTCAGAGATGCCTCTGGAAGACACAGGCAGCATGGCACAGCCACAGAGAAGCCACTGAAAACGAGAGGCAGGAGGGGAACAGAGGAAGAAAGATTATTTGAGGGGAGGCAACTAAGAGGACACTTTTCTTAATGTGCCCAGTTCTCCACTGCTGACTGACGTGGCGAATGATGGTGGCATTAATTTGTTGTGGGTTTTTTAAGGTGATTTGTTGTGTTAGCCTACATGCATGCACATATAAATTGAATATCACTACTATAATGCAATTTTAATATGCTGCATATGCTATGTCTGTCTAATATTTTCTGGACTGTTCAAGTCTTTGCAAATTGGCTGCAAGACACCAAAAAAATGCTTCTGTGGTTACAAATTAAAATTTTTTGAATTTTTGCTTTGCAGGAAATGTGACTTTTTATTCCACCCAAGACCTCCCAAAAAATCCAATTTTGAAATATATCTCTCCCACAAATCCTTAGGGATTTCAGTTCAGTAGAGGAACTATGGGCAAGATTCACCATTATAAGATTTTGCAATGAATTGGAGTTTGAAGCTGTCCCAAAATAGCAGGTCTTCTGAGAGTTGGACTATTTATGTTCTGGATTTAGACACACTTCCACTGACTTAGTTGTCTTTTATCCCTCTCTTAGTTGTCATGGGTTAATTTCAGACAAAGACCTGGCCAACACTGTAAATGGGTCTCAGGAACCACAGTTCTGAAAGGAGTAAAATGTTATGGAGTAGTCCAAGAGATAGGGAGGCAATATGTTAGTGGGTAAATACTTGTTTAATGTGATGGCATGTACAAATGTGTGCTACAATTTCAGATGGTAATTCTATCTGATGAGAGTAAGGATGAATGCTTTTGTTGTTTAAGACCACAACCTTTTATCTGAACCTGTGCATCTTTCAAAAATAATCTCTTTTTCTGGTTAAAGATCACTTTTCTACTCTTCTGATCTGTAGTTAGATAAATACCACTTGCCTATGGTCTGGAGGTGAATCTGCAGCTGAGATAACTAGTGTAAAGTGCTTCTTGCAGTAAGACCTGCTTGTCCCCCAGTGGCTCTCTCGTCCTTATGCACACACATATGCATTTTCTTTGGGTGAAAAAGACTGGTATGGGGTTGGAGGAGGAGGGTGGAAAGAGAAAGCACGCAGCAGAGCACAAGGACAATGTAGGGAAAGGCTTCAGCTCCCAACTTGTCCCTTCTGTTCTTTCAGGTAAAAGGATATTTGGTTGTTGGAACTGCTTTCTGACAAGAGGTCACCAACACTTTTAGTTTGCAGAAGATGATATTATCACCAGTCTTTGTATTTTCCACTCTTTTGTGCATGTTTTATTCTAATGGTTGGTGGGTTGCTTGTCAGCTGTGAGAGTCCCTCCAGCAACAGTGGGTTTCCTTGACATGCTCCATGTAGTCCCCACAATTCCCTAGGCACTGAGCATGGAGGCTACACCAGTGTGTGCACACTGGGTCAGGAGAAAAATAATGGAAAAGTCTCCAGAGCAGCTGCCCAGGATGGTCCTAAACAGAAGACGTTTTATTTTCCTCTTGCCTGCCACATGCAGCCCTGGGAGAGCAATGCTCCTTGCTGGAGTATGGCCCTGCCTTGCCAGAACAGATACCCATTTGGCATTGCAAAGCCCAGAAGAGGTTACCCGGTCAAGGTAGCTGTCTGGAACAGGAACAGCCTAAAAAAATTCTGTATTTCTGGGAATTATCACTCTGTTGGTCAGAGTACTGGTTGTGTGGCTGCTGGCATACCAGCTCTACAAACAGAGGAAAAAAAGTGTCAGGACTATTTTAATAAAGGATTCCAATGGTAGTCAAAAGCATGCTGATGATTTCTTTCATGTGTTAATGCCATTAGCTACCTCAGGCATTAAGCATGGGGAGTACCAGTAACTGACAGTGCACTGAGTGCAGAATGAATCATTTTATTTTTATTTAAGTAACTTTGTTGTTCTCATGAAATTTGGCCTCAGCAACATTGTCAGGTTTCAATTAGTGTTGGTAACTCCAGTTTAGAAAAAAAAAAATTAAACTTGATCCATGATGTGTTACTAGAAATTTGACAAAGAGTGCCTTCCAGCCCCCTTTAAAGTGGTCTGCATCATGAAGGGCATTAAGAAAAAACAGGCCTATGGCAGAGGGGCCACTGTTGTGTCCTGGTTTTTTCATGGAGGATGTAAATAGAGAAAGTTTCCTCATGTTTCTCCACGGCCAGACCATCCAACTTGCAGGGACCTCTTAGGTCAAAATGTATCCGTTTTGTACAAATGAAGCTTTTGTGCCACTTCCTTAACAAAGACCATTGAGAATTGTCAAATTCATAGCATAAAGCACATCACAGTTGGAGATGGGGACTTCTGAAAGCAAGAGGAGCAAACACATGACCAGCTTTGCCACCAGAGTAACATTTTCTTCTGTGCTGAACCCAAACAGTTTCATGATACTTTTCTATTTGAAATGTCGAGCAGAAACAAGAATAGCGCCCTGGAGAATGAAGGGCAAAACTTTCTGCTCTAAAAATAAGATCTTCAAAACCATACTTAGTGGTATCCTCCCCTTGCAAAACCATCATGTGTCTGAAAGTCCAGATCCAGAGGGAAGATGGTCCTAATGAGGACCTACAAATCTCCTATCCCAGCTGTGTGTTTCTGCTTCCTCTTCACCACAAGCCTGGCTAAGAAGCCAAGCTGGCTAGAAATTCACTGTTTTCTTTGTAGGGTAAGCCTTTACCTAGTTCAGCCCTGAGAGCTGGCTACCTGCCCAGACAAGCTAGGGAAGGGTAGAACAGCAGCAGCGCTGACTAAGCTTGGCTTTGACTTCCAGGGAACTGATCTAGCAGCCGTCATGGCCTTGAGCTCTGCATTGCCTAACCTATTTTGCTGAGCAGACCTAGAAGTATCAATCAGTTCCGTGAAGAGTGAAAAGCATTCTGATAGTAATTAATATGAAATCTCCCTGAATAAATTTTAATGAGCAGACGCCTGTCTCTTGATACAAAGAGATTACTGAGCCGTTTAGTAAACAAGGGAGTAATGCTATTAGTTAAGTATGCAGAGTTGACCCTCTTTAATCTCTATAAAGAGTCTGGGGACTTTAGAGCCTGCAGAACATCATACACCTAAAAATGAGCGAAAACGAGCTTTTAAAGGTTAACCCCAAAGTCTCTAAGCTATGTATGAGAGGAAGAAAGACAACAGTACTACAGATGTGCTCAAGAAGAGCAGTCCATGTACTTAAGTCAGTCAAGCCTGGAGGAACCTTCCTGGGAAGTCAGAGGATATTTTATTACTCCTGGACTTCTTTGTTGAGGCTGCCAGTGAGTGTGCCAATTAATTCCAATACTGAGTGAGTTTTAGCAAGTGGCGACCGAAACAGTCAGGCAATGATCACCAAATAACTACATGTATTTCTTCCACTGCAGATGACAATGTATAAGCTGTCAACTAAATGAAACCTTTTTTTGGCATGCAAAGACTTATGTGAATAACACGTATTATTCACGTGTTATTTTTTTTGTTCTGAATGATGAAATACTGTAAAATCTCCTGAAAAATCCATTACATATGGTGAAATTGTCATTAGAGGTGGATATGAAACTTTGAGGACTGGGTGTACAAATACACCATCTTTGAAGGAGTTAAGAGCACTTTGTGTGACTGACAGCCACAATTTCACCTTTCCTGGGTACTATGGTTTCAATTGTGAGTTCTCAGCTGATGTAGGAAGAACAAGACAGCTATCAGAAGTATTAAAAAGGTCTTAATATGCACAGGGAGAAGAGAAAAATGGACTATTGAACCTGTTTGACCTAGTGTGACAGCATGTTGTGCCTTAAAATTACTAAATCTAATTCCCACTCCTCCTCATTTCTCACTCATGTCTAGACCAAACACTGAATTTAAGGTGCTTTTACTACAGCATCTCTTTGCTTGGGAACTTTGTTGGCCATCTTGATCACTGTGACTTTTTATGTCTGAAATGTGGTCACTGAAATGTGGTCAGCTGCTGCAGCTCTCAGTTTGCCTGTCTGCACTATGCTTTCTCTTGACTCATAAAAGTCCTGGCTCATTAAGCAAGCTTCTGACAGTTCAACTATAGTGTCTACTCATTGCTTACATATGTTTAAATCCATTTTCATCTACATTCACATCCAACTAGTGCACAGCATTTGCTTTGTAGTTCTGGCATAATAGCCACAAACCCTCTGATGCATTATGAAATCATATGTTTGTAGTCCTTTCTTTTCCTTGATGAATTACAGCATGATCAGACCTCTTTCAGCATAAAAAAAACCAAAAAAAACCCCAAAACAAAACAAAACAAAAAAACCCTTGAAAAGCAAAGATGAGAAATATTTAGAAGTCAGGACACATTTAATCTGAAATAAAATCCCATGAGTGGCAGTGTTGGCATCAGTGGTTTGTGGTTATCTGTTTCACATACACTCACACAAATTGATACGATTTACTTTGAACACTCGACCTTTCTTGCTTCTTGCCCAAAACAATACTATTTGAATTCAGATTGATGAATTAAGGAACTGAGCCATTGGAAAGGAATGAAGTACTGTAATCAGGTTAGAAACATCAGGACTTTAATATTATAAGGTAACTAATTATGAATAACTAGTGGGGCAGGAAAACATAAAAAAAACGCAAATCAGGTTCTCCTTTCCCCCGATGTAAACAATATATATCAATTTTTAAAACTAATTATATAAAGGTACCTTTGAGATATTAGTACTTTTCTTTCTGTCTCTATTCATAACCATGCTGCTACAAAGAAGATGTCAGGGCTCTCAGGACAAGAGGAAGTTGTTTGCTCACTACCAGATAGCTGGGGGTGTAAGGTGGAAGGCTGACTCTGCCAGACAGGTCTCTTCCAAAGAAAAAAACCCAGACAGGATGAGCCATCAAAGTTTTCTTCTTATCTAGAGAGAAGATCATTGGGAAACCCTTGAGACCAGGTTGGTCAGCGAGAGCCTGCCAGCCCACGCACTTCAGAGGAATTCTTAGGAATGAACTGAATTTCAAATTTCAGGCTTCATTGTCTTCTACAAACTTCCACAAAGTAAGAGGTTAACAGAACTTCATGTAAAACCATGTATCTGAGTAAAACATTTCACTTTTATTGAGGTGGGGTTTTTCTCCCCATTCTGGTTGATAAGAGAATGAATCACTGGAATTTTCGTACTCTCCATTTCTTAAGAGTGGGGAAGGAGAGCTGGTTATTTCTGGTAGGATCAGCGTTTGTAGTGGTTTCACTCTATATATTCCCGTTCTACAAAATCAGCTGGTCTTTGCCAGAGTTCAGAAAACACAACTGTCTCACCTGAAGGAGGACAGGTACACTTCTAAGAACTCCTGGACCTCCTCTACAAGCTACTGTTTAGCCTGCTGGGATCAAGGAGTCAAAATGAAGACCACTTTCTATGCTACTTCCCAGCAAATAATGGAGTCTGCCACTCAGATTCCATATGCAGTGAAAAACAGGAGCTCCACGCACTTGTCTTTCAGACAATTGCTCTTTCTCGTTCTCCGGAAAAATCACTCAGCTTGGGCTTTGATTTTACCACCAAGGCCACTGACCTGAGTGAAAATCCAACCTGTGGTATGCAGAGTATCAATGTGACTGGTATAGCTTTTCCTAATAAAGTGTTTCAGTGCTTAAGCAGTATGAATGGCTTGGGGTTTTTTTATGTTTTTGACAAGGTTACAGAGGGATGTTTTTGTGTCAAAGATTAAGTGAAAAGTTTCTGAAGTACTGGTTACCAGTACACAACCTTGCTTGAGGTGTGATCCCAGACTGAAGCAAAGCAAAGTCTGCTGTGTGATTGCAATGGCTTCAAATCAGAGAGTCTTGCTCTTTCTTCTCCTTCTGTTCTCCATGTAGAAACATAAGGAAACATGTAGAAATAGAATAAAATCTGAAGATATGGAAATAAAATAGAAACATAAATCAAAAGAAATGAAATGCAAAACAATAAAATAATCTCTCAGTATTCCACTAATATGGAGCTGTTTATATTGTAAGAGTGAAGGGCAAATTCATTAAATTAACTCTGTCTGTATTTGAATATGCCCTTCCTTGGCAAGCTACTCTATCACATTGAGAATAATAGGAGTATACTCTATTCTTAAAATAATGATGAAATTATATGCCTGACACTATTGGCTACTGCAAAGTCTAACCACTCAAACTGCGCTTAATTTCATTCTGCTCTGCTTAAAATGAATCCTGTTCCCACTGAAATCAAGAATATCACTGCCATTAGCCTTAGGAAGAGTTGTTTCAGACTGCTTTTCAGATGTTCAGAGTAAATATTTTGGGGTTTTTCATCTATAAATTGACATGGTGTCCTGTATGCTGTGAAGAGATGGGGCAAAATCTCAGGACCTTTTGAGATGGGGTGACAGAATTACACTCTCATTACCAAGATCTTTGTCTTCAACCATGCAGAAAGGCTCTAGACCAGAAAGGAAAATGTACTTCCTTCATAAAGGTGGGATGATGGTTTAGCCTCTAGGGAGACCCATAGGTCTAAAGAAAAATTTAAAATCTAGTATTTTTTGATGGATCCATGTGTATCTACTGAAAGACCAACCATAAAAACCACAGTAAAACTTAGTGTTAACATGATTGTCCCACAGGGGCTGTATAAGGGCTTTTCTACAGAATCATCCTGTGACTGCCTAAGATTTAGCTAATAACAGGGATTTTCCTCTGTTTCTTTGGACTACACATTTATCAAGTGCAGTAGGAATTTACCTAGTGAGGCAGGAAGGGGATGAAGTTTACTTACACAGAAGCTGACACACGAGCTCTACAAAAACCACTTTACCACTGCCAGAGAAAGCATCGCTGTCATTTCCTTATTTTGAGCTATAGGAATTCACATCCTCATTTTATCTGTAGACACTTTCAGATCTCACACACACAGAGAACATACCACCCTCCCATTCTTCTTTTGAGTTTATAGCCCACAGATTCGCTTCTGTCGCTAGGCTCTTAGGGCTTTGGAATCGGCACGTTTATATTCAAAGCTGAGGAGAGGTATCCCAAGGAGAGGAAAAAGGCAGTAATCAGGTCTTGCCTCTGTCACAAACTCTTGGATAACCTACAGAAATTTTCTTATGATCTTTGCCTCTTTTAGTTATAAAGAGAATATTACTTCTCTTGCTTGTATAAACTAAAAAAATCTAGAGTTTAGGTACCTTCTTGTATATACCTCAGTGCTACAAGGCTGTTAGCACTCTCTTTGGAGTCAGAGGTCTTCTACAGCCTCCCTTGACCATCCATGTCACGGTTACTTAGATTTTTATGCCCAGAGCAATTGGCATAGTCTGTAGTTGCTCTGACTGTCCTCACTAGTGCTTATAGGTAATTCTCTAACTGCATCTTCTAATTGAAAACAGAAGGCTTGGCTCAAACCTGTAATGATTCAGGTCAGTCTGTTATGTCAGAACATAGCACTAGCCTCAAAAGTTGTCTTGTTCTCTAGATGCAGCTGTGTTCAAGCCTGGCAGCGTGTTGCTTAAAAAATGTCTCTTTTTCTTTATGACTCAGAGGTGAATAGCTCAGGCCATTTCTATGGATCTTACCCACGATTTCAGATTACTTTCATCATTAGTGCTAAATCCCTTTGGTATGGCTAGGGGCATTTTCCACTGGTCAAATTAAAGTTGTGCCTCATTGCCAACAGGAGCTAACAGGGCCAAAGCAGGACAGATGCAGAGGCATGACTTTGTAGCCCAGTGGCTGCAGCAGTCAGGTGGAACAAAGCTGTCTTGATTTCTGGTCCCTGTTTCCAGGCTTTTGTAGATTACCCAGCACTTATAATTCACTCAGCTCATGTGGATTAAAAAAAGTCACATCAGTCCCATACCTAAAGAGTATTGAGATTTGCCTGGAGCTGCTCTGAGGTGGAAACCTCCTACTTCTTCCTGCAAGTCTGGTGTTGTAGTATACCCTTCCTGTCTTGTATATATGAAGACAGAGCTACTTCACTACTTGGATTGTTGTGTAAGATAAGGGTACTGCATGCTTGTAACCCTTTTCATCAACAGCTTACAAAACTCCTTAAAAACATCCATTCTCACAACGTGCCTAGGAGGTGCAGAAGGTTTATTATAAATACAAGCCGTCATTTATTGTTAACGGAGAGATTGTACTCTATTACTGGTACACCAAAGATAAACAACTTGCCCAGGCAGAGCCTGGAAGGGAACTTCGGGTTGCTCCAAACCATGAGTTTCAATCCTTAGGCCAAAGCAAAGTGTTTTCAAAGTAATTTAACCTGGCAGAAGTTAAAGCAGTGGGTTATGCCACTGAAATAAATCTTGGAGTCCTGGTTTACCAAGGTGGGGATGAACATGGCAGAGGAGCCACACGACGGGCTGATAAGGCTGGCAGCGCTCTCTCAGCTGCTCTCCAGTGCACATGCGTGGTTCAGCTCCCACCCTCCTGGGGGTGAGCATTGCTTCTAGACTGCATGATGAGTCAAGGTATTGTGGCTGAGACTGCAAGCATTGGCTCTGTCACCAAGCAGACAGACAGACATTCAAAGAAACCACAGCCCTCTGGTTTCTTTGCCCTTGTTTGCTTAATCAAATTCAGGTTGTGTGTGCATGTACACATTTTTTCACCCACAGCACAAACAAATACTGCTCAACACCTGAGGGTGACTGGCTCTCTGGAAAGATGACTCAGACAAGGAGTAGTGGGAGGCTCCTATGGCATTCGTCCTAACGCGGGAAAGAGCATTCCCTCTTACTGTAAGTGATCTAATTATATTACTGTAAATCTCACTCTCACATTTTCAGCTCCTTCCGCATCAGCTCTCAGGCTGCAGTTATGTAATTGTGGAAAACTTTCTGTCAAGCAGAAGATTCCTGCTGCATACCACATTGTTTGCGGGAGACTTGTATGTGAGAGTGAGCAGGGAACGGAGACTTCAGTGTAGAGGACTGCAAGTGATATATTTTATAAAGGTCATGAATTTATGTTCTAAATTACACCACAGACCTATAACAATTGCAAAGAAAATGAACAGAAGGTGTGCCAGAAAGGTGTGCCATTTTCTTCAGTGGGATGATTTAGACAAATAGGTCATTTTTTTTATTCCTAGTGTTCCAATTGAACACAATATTCCTTCTATTTCTTGTCCACAGTCTCAGCTAGTGCAACTGATGCTATCATTAGGCAGCTGATGGAGTCCTGCCTACATTTCAGTGTTTCTCTACTGCATCCCCTATATACCTCTGTTAACATGGCAAGAAGACCCAGGACTACGGTCAGGAGCATCTGATAAAGGAGGATCGAGGTGATGAGCAGGGAGCAGCAAGCACTGAGGGAATAGAAGGTACTTCATAGCTGTGCCAGTTATTATTGCTATGGCAAGCTGGTCAGGCCTTGTTAAGTTGGTGGGCGTGGAAGAAACTCTACCATTGGGGCCTATTGAGAGAGAGGGTAATCATAGAACCATATAATGGTTTGGGTTGGAAGGGACCTTAAAGATCATCTAGTTCAAACCCCTCTGCCTTGAGCAGAGACATCTTCCACTAGACCAGCCTGTTCAAGTCCCTATCCAACCTGGCTGGGAACACTTCCAGGGATGGGGCATCTGCAGCTGCTCTGGACAACCTGTGCCAGTGCCTCACTACCCTCACAATGAAGAATTTCTTTCTATCCTCTAATCTAAATATCTCCTTTTTATAGTTTAAAACCATTCTCTCTTGTCTTATCACTATCTGCCCACACAAAAAGTCTCTCACTTTTTTTTTATAAGCCCCCTTTAAGTACTGAAAAGCTGCTATAAATATTGGAGCTGCCTCTTCTCCAGGCTAAACAACCACAACTCTCTCATCTTGTCTTAATAAGAAAAGGTACTCCAGCCTTCTCATTATCTTCCTCTGTACTTGTGGCAGCAGGTCCATGTCTGTCTTGTGCTGGGGATCTGAGAGCTGGATGCAGTACTCCAGGTGGGTTCTCATGAGAGCAGAGGGGCAGGGGCAGAATTCTCTCCCTCAGCCTGCGGGCCATAGTCCTTTCAATGCAGCCCAGGATGCAGGTGGCTTTCTGGCTTCCTAATACACGTTGACAGACCATGTCCAGCCTCTCATCCACAAGAACCCACAAATCCTTCTCCAAAGGGCTGCTCTCCCAGTCTGTACTCTTGTCTGAGATTGCCCTGACCCAGGTGCAACAGTTTGCACTTGGACTTGTTGAACCTCATGAGGCTCTCGTGGGCTTAGTTCTCACGAGTGTCCAGGTTCCCCTAGATGGCATGCCATCCTTCAGGGGTGTCAACTGCATCACTCAGCTTTGTGTCATCTGCAGACTTGCTGAGGGTGCACTCAATCTCACTATGTCAATGATAAAGATATTAAAGAACACTGGTCTCAAGACAGAGCCCTAGGGGACACCACTCAGCACCTACCTCCACGTGGACAGAGAGCCATTGACCATAACTTTCTGGCTGCATTTGGAAACAGAGGGAAAGAAAGAACACAGTCTGCAAGGCCTGCTCTCGCTGCAGCACACAGATATCTCTAGAAAATGAAGCAGAGGCACAAATGGCAGCTCTGTATGCCAGTGCTTACCAGAGCAACAGAGAGTTCCAGAGAGATAGAAGTACCAAGGACGCAGTCAGAGCAGCCCCCTGAACATGTCTTTAGAAAATCTGAGACAGTGCTTGTGACAAAACGTAAACTGGAAGAGAAACCTGAATGGCAGAAGACTCTCAGCATGTTTATGCAGCCTGGTGCTGCTGGCTGGTGCCATTCTACCAGTGTGCAAAACCAGCCTGGAAGGAGAGCCTGAGCTTGTCTGTGGACCCCTCAGAAGATGCTATTGCTCTCAGCTGGCTGGGGCCCAGCCACCTCCAAGCCCATGCTGAGCAGCCTGTCCACATCTGATCAAAGGCACATCTACACAGCCTCTGAGATAATTCCTTTTTAAAATTATTTTTACCTTAAATCCTGCTGTTCAGAAGAAAAAAACCCAAACAGCAAACCCCATATTCCTTGTAAATTAACTGGAAAATATCTAGCAATTGACACCACCATCTTCTCCTTTTAACTTCCGTAGCTCACTGGGACTGTGCATTTGACATAGATGATTAAGCCAGAACAGACAATATTATTTAGAAAATATGATTTCTAAAAGAGCCCAGAACTTGATCTGTTGTCTAGGAATCCAAATGGCAGTAGGCCATATAAAAAAGGAAGGGAAAGGGTGACTTTAGATCATTCCTCTAAATCAAAAACAAGCAAAGAAATAAAAAAATGGCACTAGGTCAACCAAGGAACTAACACGAGAGTGCAGGCAATTGTCAGACAAAGCAACTACAATTTATACAGACCACTTGCTGTTTGCTAGGTTTACATATCTACACTTGCTCCTCTGCACAATGTCCATATCCCAATTGAGAAGGGGTGAAGAAGTGATTTTCTGAGGTAGGCACAAAATGGAAGTATAAACAGGGAATCAGCACCAATGCCCTGCCACAGGAAGAGGGAGTACAACAGTGTAGCAACAGCATGAGCAACAAGATGCTGAAAGCAACCTGAAAGAGCCAGGGAGTGTGAGTTTAAGCTCTCAGCAAAATTTTTGTCCTGTAGTCGTTATTGTCTCTATGAATGTGTGATGAAGACAAAACTTCACATTATGTCCTTTAAAAACCATAACACAGCTCATACTATAAATAAATGATCTTTCTGTAACTGTGATTGTTGATTATTTCATCCTGTGAATGCTTCCAAAAGGCACAGACGCACATACACTTTCTATAAATTGGTGTGCTGAATTTTTATGTGCACATTCCAATTCATCCATCAATACACACATTTTGGATTTGATCTGTTTTCTTACTATTTATTGCACACACATGAAAATGAAAGGCCAAATAATGTAAATGTATTTAGGGTCCCATCCTTCTTCAGCTGAGTTGAAGTGGGATGATGTTTTCCAATGTTCTTTCTTCCCACATCAAAATCATATCTGTTGGCATCAGGTGAGTAACAGGAAATCTCAATCTGTCTTTAAGAATCAAGTTTCTGGGCTTTAAGGCTGCAAACATATTTTCAGAACATAAAACCGAAACATTCAAAGGTCCAAAGGCAATAAAAAAGGGACCTGACATTCACCAATTCTTAGGACCCTGAAGTTTTTAAGCCACTCCCATGATTCTGGGGGACTAACTTGGCAGGCCTGTAACTTGTTGGCTTGTACTGGGCAATCCATTCCCTGGGATGTTGGCACCTCCTCTCCCGGAGGGTTGGATGTGTCTCTTCTACCCACAAGGTGATGGTGATACATCTCTACCAAGGCCAATTTTCTAGATTTCCATGAGTCACTGCACTCTTATTAAAGAGAAAAATATTTTTAGAGATTTAACAGGATCAAACAAATAGTGCTACTCTTTGTTTTAGATCCACAATATGCTCTAACATCTTTGATCCCTTAGTTTTACAACACCCTGTTTATATGTGCAAATGTGGTTTAAGATATCACACAGTTCTGCATTATTTGTCTTGCCAAGATATGGAGTATAACTCAAAAAGTATAAATGTAATAAGGTATCTGTAAGGTGCCATTTAAGAGCTAAGCACAGATAACAAACTGAGTGTCCAATCCTTTTATTCAGTTGTAACACACCTATGTGATGTGGTATGATTTCCCAGAATTAGTACCTCAAATGATTAAAGTAAAATAAATGCACTAAGGAAATACAAGTAATACAAAATATTTAATTATCACCCAAGAAAAATTATACCTGGTTTAATTAAGCACATTCTAATTGAACTGGATGAACTCAGACATAAGTTTAATTTTCTAACTGAGGCAGGACCACGTTTAAAAGCATTACTCAAAATATTATGATCTACTCCTTATCTTCATTAACAAGCATAAAATCTGTCTAACTGGTTAAAAATCTGTACAAGAATGCTACAACAATCAACTGTCACATTTTCCTGTTTTATATCTTCATTGTTTGCTATCTGTGAACATTTATTTGAGCCAAGTGTTGTTTGTATGAATGTTGGTTTTCATTTAACCAAGAAAATCACTAGGATTATATACCTATCTAAGCACTTGTTGCAAAGATTGGTATGTGAAATGGATCTCCAATATATTCACAAATATAATATAGCCCTAACTAATGCTGTGAGAGCACAAGAAATTTCCATTTCCAAGGGACTCGTAGGAAATTTACTTTTCTCTGAATCAGATTGAAAAAGGAACTGCCATGACTGAAAAAAAAAAAATCCTTGTATTGCGATACTTTTCTTTCTGTGATAGAAAGCAAATTACAGTTTGAAACTAAAAGTAGCTTTGGAAAAACACCTCCTCCCCTTAGCTTCCATTCCAAAAATGTTGAAATGGAATATTTTGACCTTCTCATAAAACTTCTTCCTAATTTTTTTCCCCCAAAACAAAAGGTTGTGAAAATCAACATGCCTCAGAGAGCAGTTTTGGTTATACAAAATGGAATTTTCTGATGGAAAAAAAAGCATTCCATTGAAAAAAAAATTAACCAGTTTTAGCAATAACTCTGGATTTCACACTTCAGGCTAAATTCACAACCCTTTGCCCTCTGAAATGAACTGGAACACTTGAGAAGTAAGGAATTAATCAGGGGAAAGAAGCACCCTCCCAGTATAGCTTGGAGACTATGAGGTGGGGGGGTGGGGGGGTGGTACTGGAATGGATCCGCACAAGCAGGCTGCTCTATGGTTCCCATGGTGTTTGCTCCCACTAGCCCAATTACAGGATCAGAGACAGATTTGTAAGAGCTGAATTTATTTTTTTTCTGAGGAAATAGCTTTATTTTGTTTTGTTTCTTGCTGTTCCTGGCATGAAATTCATGTTTTATTGGTATGAAATACAAGTCTGTTTTGACACTTGCAGAGACAACACAGACAGAGAGAAACATCTTTCTAGCTATAAACTGAAGTTTGTATGCCTTGTAAATAGTTTTTTATTGCTCATCTAATATAAAAGAAAAAAAGAAAATTTGTTACAAACACAGATAAGTTATCTGTGTCTTGCTGTGTGCTTTCCTATTTCTTTCAAAACAGGAACCTGGTTCACCAAGAGCATCTGATCCTTTAACATACTGCAGCACATGAAGCAATAAACAAATCGCTGAAATCTGAGTACAGCTTCAGTGCATAGATGTGAAAAGGCACCCATAGGCTAGGTAGGAAGTTTCTTGTCTACAAGCAAGTTATAGGGACAAGATAGTCTTGGTGCCTTTTTGGTTTGAAGTGGCTCAGAAATGTTTGACTAATAAAAGGAGTCTGGAGGTTTGGTCTGTGCTATTGGAAAGCCACTGGCCCTACTTTATGCTGCTTTTGATCTACCGTAAAAGCTAAAGTATACAGGACTGAAGCCAGCGCATTTTTGTCTCAGAGGAGGCACAGATCTCTTATCTGTGTGTTGCTCCCATATCTAATACAGCATAAATGCAACTTTCCTCCTATAAGGACTTGAGGCTAAAGCAGACAGGAAATAATGTTTTCTCTCTCTCAAAACTTTTTAGAACTTTTTTTCCAATAAATCTGTACCTCGTTAAGATAAATCAAAATACTTTAAGCCCTTTTTTCCCAGAGGGAGTGAAGACTTTGCACCCAAGACGCAGGATATGTAGAGGCCTCAAGAAGGACCGAACTGCTACATCTGTACCCAAGAGTGAAGCAGTGCTGGGGTACTCTCTGGATCTGTAGCACCTTCTTGGCCCTGTTGCATGCTCCCACCAATTGGAGCAGGGGCTGAGGCACTTAGGCTATGATCCATGCTGACTCCTGAGCCATGCTAGTAGTGGGGCTAAAATTGTGCCAGGAAACTTTCTAACATTTTGATGTCATGACTATGTCCCAGCATCCAAGCCTGTGGATGTTGGGATACCTCTATAACTTACCAGTGTCATTGTGCTGAATCAGGCTAAGGAGTTGCTCACCTAAGTACTCTGTCCCCAGACTATTAGTGCTTCTGCTTTACGTCATATTTTAGGACTGTTGATAACATTGTCTGCTCCAGAGTTACAACAGGATGATACTTCTTGCTGTGTCATATTGAGGGCTTCATATACAAGCAGATATCATTGTTTAGGATAATGAGAGGCAGAATTTTGCCTCGGCCATGGAAAACCTTGTGTTAGTAATGTGGGATGGAGTGAAAGACCAACTGGCTATGTGTAATCAGCTCACAACAGCCAGGTCCTCTCCAGCCCTGCTGAATCCAGAGAGCTTTTACTGCAACGTAATTTAAGGATTGCTGCAGTGTACTCAGTTGTCCTTTAGGATATGGGGAGAGCTTTTAAACTTGATATATAGATGCTCTATGTATTTGTTACCAGTAGTCATTAGAGACAACCTTTTAAGAGCATTTTTCCAAGGTTGGGACTCTGGAAGTGTTCATTTTAGTCATGAAACTGAAATGGAATTTTGCAGAACTTCAGACTTAACCCACATATCATGGATTTACCTTTTTTCTCATCAGAAGGGTATGGGAGAGTTGTCTTGTCTTCCCAGAAAATTGTAGCACAATTTTGTCTCCTCTCCCACATGCAAAACAATGAACCTTATTTTTGCCTGTGACAGGGAGTACTTCTGGACATGCCATCTGGTGTTCTTGACCTTTTTTGTTCTTATTAGTGTGTATCCTGATGAAATTCTCTGGTATCTTCCAGAGGCTCTTCTGCTTCTCTGCCAAATGTTAATTGGTACCTGTTCCTGTACATTTCAATACTCTTTCCCACAGCTGCAGTGATTTGCCTCAAGGGTCTTTCTCTAACACTTTGACATACCTTCAGAAACCTGACTGGGATCTTCTTCTGAGGCTGTGTGACCTGACTGGCTTTCTTACTGCTAAATATTTAATTTATAAGGGTATGCATTGCTATATGGTCCTTCAAGTCTGGAATTGAGCTCACTGAGAGCTCAATGTTCATCTACCTTTCTGGTTTTGGTAAATGCTGTCCTTCTCTTGTCTATGGCAAGTGACCCGGTGTGATCTGTAAGCACCTGTCTCATGCAAAATGGTCTGTGGTCAAATCTGTGTGCATGTTCCCCAGCCTTCAAGAGGCATATAAACACTTCATTGGTCATTTCTGCCTCCCCAATAGCAATGTAGAGAAATCTGAAGGTTTATCAATCTGAAAATTAATGACGAGGGCATTGTCAAACTGTTTATTGCCCTTCCAAAGCACAGTCTTTCCCTAGCGTCTTGGTTTGCAGCCTTAAAAAAAAACACCCAGTCTGCAATAATGAGAATGTGTATACATGTTATTTATCTGCATTTTAGTACCTTGTATTTGCATGAGTTATCAGATTATTGTTTGATGAGTTTAGAGTCTGAGCACGATCTCTTAGAAGACTGTGCCTGTTCAAGCATGTGGACCTGATACCACAATCTGAGGTTCAGGCAATGCTAGTAACAATTGTACTTTGCTGGATGTCAGTGATTAACTCACAAAATATGAAGCATGACAAACTGAGAGGAAAATTAAACAAAATAACTCTCAAGAGGAATCTGCACTTCAGAAGAGACAACTCAGCACCAACTTTAAATATTTATTATATGGAAATCAGGCAAAGTGGTATCTCAGACACCCATACTGGATTTAGCCCTTTCAGTGGAACAGAAGCCTTATTGCATGGCCATTTCCCAGAATTTCAGTGGAATATCACATCTCTCCAGAGCCTGTAGTGAAACATCACAGCCTCCAACTGCAAAACCTCAGCCTTCTCTTACACTGTTATTATCAGCACTATTATTTGTACTGAACTCTTTACAGGCATGATCTAGTTATGCTTTATTTGATGGATTTCACAATTCCTCAGTTCTGTTTTGTAGGAAGCTTCCTTAATATACGTGGTGTTTAAAGTGTATATATGTGGAACAAATACTTCAGTCTTGTGAAGAAGTGTCATTGGATTCATTCATGAGGCTGTACTGGCACTTGTGGTCTGTAAATATTGTTCTTACTTTACAGCTGGATTGATAAAAAATTAAATATAGGAAATCACAACTACTGGGCCTGTTTTTCTTGTTGTTCTTTTAACTTTTGTAGGAAAAGGCATCTATGTAACGTACAGCTCCAAACCCCAGCAACCTAGGATAAAAAGCTTCTGACGTAAAATAAGAGATGACAACATGAGATGCTGGATTTCCTGAGCTGTTCTTGATGAATCCTTATGTTAAGCAATCTTGGTTTTACTCCACCTTGCTCTCTCTTTCATATACTCATTACCACTATAGGGTTTTGCTCTCTTTTCCCACTCCTCAAGAGAGAAAGGCCCAGGCCCCCTGTGCAAGATCACAAGAGCAACATTATTTGAGTTTTAAAAATATCTGGCCTTTATAACTATATTGGGGTTTGTTGTCAGAGGAATAGGTCTAAGTTGTTTGAAACCTTATGGGAAAGGTGACAGGCAAGACAGATACAAGACTCTGTTGTGTTGCGACAACCCCATTGTATTTTGAGTCACAGAGTAGACAAGGGTACATGCACTCCTCTAAGACCCAAAGCTACATGTCTGAAAGTGAATTATATTTGCTTACCATTCATGTATGATTGTGTTCTTTTTCAATGGACAGGTTTTTGCTTCCTGGAAAGCACTTTTTTCAGTGATCTACAAGAATCACTGTTCTTTCCCCAGGCGATGCTGACATCCAAACACTCTTTCATCCAACTGCTCTGGGCATGATTCTGTGTGCTTTTCCCAAGTGCACCGTAAGAGCCCAGCCCTATATTCCCAGACACCCAAACTACAACTGACTCACTGATGCTCTAGATATTCAAAGTATGTAAGATGGGACCCAAAGCAAGAGGTCAGTCTCTACTGAACTCTCTCCCTCATTTTTCAGATTTTAGTGCAGTCTAAGCCTATATTAAGAATATTTTTAACACAGTATTTCTGCCTTCCCTCCTTTTTCTAGTCTTCAATGCCTTGGATCTTCTGACTTACTCCCTTTGTTACTTCCTCTTCACTCTCTTTTTCTGACTTTGGGGGTTTGCCTTGTTGATTTTTCTATTTTTGTCTGCTAGTTTTGTCTGCTATTTTTGTCTGCTATTTTTGTCTTTTGTTTCTTCAGTTTGCCTAACTCATGCTTCCCTTTTAGTTCCCCTACCTCTTTTTCTCTCTCTCTTTTTTTTTTTTTTTAACTCAGGACAGTTTTTCATTCTCCTTTGTTTACAGTCGTCTTGTTACATTCACCGTCTTATTTGTTTCTTAATTTTGCTATGTCTACTGTGGTTGCTAGAGCTCCCTTGTGCTGACGTTGTGATGAATATGCAGTTAGAGATATTCACAGTTTAAAGACATTTCCAATCTAAATAAAAAACAAACAAGAAAAAAATTAGAAAGAGAGGAAATCTTGTTATCTCCATTTTACTGAGGGAAATCTGTGGCAATAAAAAAATCAATAATATTTTTTAGGTCCCACAGAAAGCCTGTGGCTGAACCAGGAGGAAATGCCAAGCCTCCCAGATTTCATTCAGTGTCTTACTCATAATTTCTTGCTGATTTTTGCAAGTGTCTGCGAAGTAATGATTTGCAGTGTGATAATAATGGCACTGTCCACAAAGGAGCAGACTTCCTGCACTACTATGGGTTTTCAAGCTTACCATAAAACTTGCTGATTACTTGGCATACACAGCCAAGTAAAGAAGAAACTAAGAATTATTTCAGGAAAAACAGGATGTTTTTTCCAGGACCAATTCACATTGTATTGCGAAAGCCCACCAGAAAACCAACCCTATAAGCTCTGACATCTGTATTTAACCAGCAAATTCTTTAAAGAAAACTGGAGGTTTTTCAGTTTTCGTAAGTTTAAGTCAGCTCCATTAAGATGAACACTGGTCCACATTCTAATATATTCACAGAATTCACCTCAGTCTGTGTTCAAGATCTTAATTTCAAATAGGTGTCACTATTTACAACTACTGATTGTTTCTGTGATCAGTGTTTGAGGCTAAATGTAGTATCAATGGGCACTTATAGTGTTGCTTCTCCTGGAGAAGGAGTTGTGAGTACCCAGTTGTGTCTCTGAGGCTAGCTGAATGTCCATCAGCAGTTATTGCTTGCTTTCACTGTTTTAATCTGCTCCAGGCAGGCCATTTCTCTCTGCACCCACTCATTTTAGGGAGATTTTGCACAAATATGTCATGGGAAGGAGGACAGAAAGAGTGCAGAACTTCTGAATGCTTCCATGTATTTTGTATGAATAATGCCTGGGGAGATGCCAGTATGGAACTACAGAAAATCTGGGGGCACTCACCTACCTAGATCCTATGATTATATAGTTGCCTCTCCAACAGCTGAAAAAGTCAAACAGGCATCAACAGTATGGCAGTACTCATCTTTCCTCCTTTAAAAGCTGAGGATTCAAGCTGTGAGTTGGTGGTTGCTGGTTGAACTCAGAGCCTCTTCAGTCACCCACTCCCAGCTATCAGAGCTGATGGTGCATGACCAGAAACAAACCAGCCTTGCCTTCACACAGACCAACTGTCTGGCAGAAGGACATTCCCGTGACAGAGTAAACCCCTCTGGGGCTGCCAGCTTCACCACATACAGAGCCAAGCTTTCCTAACCTGCAACACGGCCTTGGCCTTTCGTAGGCCCTAACCACCATGGAGCAAATGTGGTTTTGGATCCAAGTCTTTTGGCTTGGTTGAGATTGTAGCAGAGGTGTGTGTGCACATGAAGCTACATCTGACTTCAGTCGAGCTTAAATTTCCCTACTTCCCCTAGTGTGTCTTATGCTTCCGTGAATGGACTGGGAGAATCAAATAGACAATGTAAATATAACCATGTAGTGCAACATAAATGCACTTTGAACATATTTATAACACTGAGGGGATTTCAGGATTAGTGTAATTGCTATGTAGTTGCCTCAGTAAATATGATGCAATGAATTCATAGAATTGGCTTGGTGCTACATTGAAACATGAGGATGGGAAGCAAGAGCAAAATACAGAGCCTGCTGCGACTGCCCCCACTGATGGAGAAGCTTCTTAGACATCTCAGAGAAGCCAATGTTGACATCCATTCAATCTGAAAACTAACAAATTAATGCCCCAACACTAAAACAAAATCCAAACCCACCAGCAGCCTCCTGATGCACACCAAGAGGTGCCAGAGTGAAGACAAGAACTATGTCAAATTCTGATATTGTAAACAGTGATGTAATACACAGTAACTCCAGTGAAATCTATTAAATGGGTTTGAAATGGGCCTAGAGGGGATTATTTGCAGCATGTAAATTTAGACACTGTTTCAAATTCCGAATTCATGAGCCTGGAGGCTTCATCTAGAGCTTGGAGTTACCACAATGAGATTCAGAAGTACTCAAGGTAAACTTGTGGTCTAAACTCTTCTAGAACTTGCCTGTCTCTCTGTTAATGGAAAAGACAGACAGAAGGAATAAAATTGTCATGTTGGTGATTAAATTAAGTATGCAAAATTTGGCAGAGTGAAGATACCCTAAAGATGTGGATACAAAAAATACTGGAGGCCACTGTTACATATCAGATTCTTCCAGGCCTTTACTATCATTAAGACTATCTTCTCTTTCAGTACAAAATTTCATCCCTTCCCATGTTCTTCATATCTTCACTGAAACTCTAGACCATGCTTCATACAGGAAAACACTTGCTGTAGATCCCATGGTTAGAATATTTGAGGAATCTTACCTGGCTCCAAATGGTTGTCTGTGCTAAATGCTGTGCTGTTTAGCACTCTGTGGTTGTACTGAAATTACAATGGTGCACCTGCAAAGGTAGACTTTTTTTAATTCTCCAGCTCATATCAACCTTCTGACTCATGCTCTCACATGCAAAGCTGAAGATAGGTGCCTTTATAGGAGCACGGTCAATAGAGTGGAACAGAACACTGGTCCTATGACTGAGCACACTCCTCCATACCGCCTAGACAGCCATCCATTCAACTTGACAGACCAGCTATAAATACCTCTAGCTTCTTCAAGGCAAAGTTAAGCAGTTAAAGTGAAAGTGACTCACCTAAACACGAAGCCTCCCCTGAAGTGTCTGAGTTGGGTGATGGCAAACAGCAGTGGAGCAATGGCAGCTTCTTGTCTCAGCTCCCAACTTCAGTGACTGACTAGAGAGGACCATTTAGGAAACTTGTTATCTGTGAACACTTAAGGGTTAGTTACCAGCCCCTTGCTAAGAGAGAAACCTGACTGAAGCCATGTAGATGGGCACTCTCATGCTCCGTTTGGCATACAGTCAGGTGTGCCAGTATTCCTTAGAGGCAACAGCACAGTCACTTCACCACCTGGACATACACCCCAGGTGTTGGGTTCAAGTAAGGCTCATGGGCAGCACTGGGCACTTACCAAGTGCCTGCCCCATTCCATGTTGAAGACAGTGCCCTCATGACAGTCATTTCTCCAAGTGTTTCCACCAACTGGAGAGCAGCAAGAAGACGCCTTTACTGCTCACTGTTGTCAGCCACACACTGGTGTTTTTTTCACCAGAGAAAAAGAGATAGGAATTCCCCAGGATATTAGTGTCCCATCCACAGACCAACTGGTCATAATGTTTCTACCAAAGCAGAAAACAGACACTGTATGCAAGGGAGAGATATGCCTTGGTATGCTTTCACCCTGGTGGCTCTACAGGTGACCTACCCAAGCTGACCTGTTTATCAGAAGGCAGGATAGTGATTGCTGCATGATTTTGAAGAGATAAAAGAGAGTTTTTCTATTACTGTACTGCCTCTTCTGCATTGTCTTTGCAGCCTGGTGATGTGTTTCCTGCAGGTTTCCTGGAAGGTGGCCTCTGGCATCCTGGCCTTCTACAGTGACGGTTCATCATCTTGCAACTGGAACTCAGTGTTTTGCCACCGAGGTTTCTTTCCTCAACCCAGAGTGCACCTTTGCCATTTTCAGCAAGCTATGTTTTTAAAGCTCAGGTGAAGTTCCTATTTGAAGCAGCTTCTCAAACTCTCAAACTACTTTTCTTCCTCAGCCTTGTTTATCTTCTCATTCTCTGTAGCCGAGGGCAAAGCTGGGGTCACAGCAGCTGCTGGAAACCCACAGCCACAACTGCCTGGGTGATACTGGGGCAAAAAACTTGCTATTTGAAGGCAATGCCTCCATTAGCTCCTCAACACCCCCTCTGGAGCCATGTGGATGAGCCTCATGATGCAGAAACCTGTCAGCTCTTGACAGTCTCAGGTATTGGGGTCAGCTATTCCAAAGGAACTTGATCATCGTACAGGAAAAGCTAGTGATTTGGAGTTAAATTCTTCTCACCATCCCCCTGTGCATAGCAGAATCCATCTCAGAGTGCACAGGGCCTGGCATGAATACACAGAGGTGTAGAGACCCCACAGCTATGAGTATCCAGTTTCAGTGAATATTCCACCACATGGAAACAAATATTAAAGTAGACGTTGTCTGTCTGCTTAAACAAGGCTGGGGCAGTGAGCCTGAATAGTCTTTCAGCTCCTTCACACTCAGCCACTGACTGTATATTCTTCGCTGTGTCTTCTTGGCCTGTCACTTTTGTAACTGGGGCGTCCAACCACTCTCCCAGCCAAGGACCAGGTTTTCTCCAATGAATCATTCACCTTCTTCATGATGATATAGGTTTTCTGCAAGGCCTGCTTCTCCTTGGGTTGAAGTCCCAAACACATCAATTTTGGGGAATGACACTTCCTTTAGTTCTTCTTTGGGCTGAGCACTGGTTGCGGAACCTTTTAATATTCTGCATGTCCTGTGCATCATCTTTATTGCAGATGAAGTATGGGACAATATAAAGTCATATAAAGTCATAAAAAGCTGATTTAATTCTCTCAGTTCAAAAGCCTTCAACTTCCTCCAGCTTTATAACCCTTAATGCTCCAACACGTACAGCATGATGGTGTCATTCTTCTCACCAGAGCAATAGCTACAAACATAGCAAAACAAATTCTGTTCTCAAGCAGAAACTCCTGATAGCTGATGGTGGACTTGCAGTGGTGCAACAAGGCATAGAGATTGCTCCAATGTGTTTTTAATACAACTAGAAAGACTCAGGCTATTTATTATGGGAATCATATAAACAAGTCATTCAAAGAAAATCCTCCTAATTTTACAGCAGTCTAGACATGTAGCATATTGCAAAGCCATGTCTGAAGGACAGTGTCATTGAAGTTTTTATCCTTATTTCCAGTTCAGAGGAGAACTGAGGATAAATGTGGCAGTCTGATACCTTACATATTATCCCACAGTACCTAAAAAAAGTGTCAGAGTCATCTGAAGAGCTCCTTGGTTATTATAAGATAAGAAACATTTATTTCATGTTTGCTGTGCTGGGCTAACATTGGATTTACTGTGTTGTGCCAAGTTTGCACACTTTCTGTGGGAATTCTCCTCCTTCCAATGAAATGGGATGATAGGAAGCATTTTATTAGAGCTTACTGGAAAAATGTGCCATAGGTGCCAAGGAGTCAGAACTGTTGTCCAGCTGGCTGCAGACGGACAATGCGTAAGTTACAAAAAGTCACAGGGTTGTAGGGCTGTATGGAAATTCTGATCTCAGCTGGTGCCTGGTCTCCCAAACTCATACACCTTCAGTGAAACGCATACAAATCTTCTGTGTCAATCCTAAAAAATGTCTAGGAAATATATTGTAAAGGTTGCCTTAAGGTCAGCAGGGTTTTGAAGAAATGGGTGTGTGCAGAGCTGATCATGCCCCTAGGAGCCCCCGGGGCTGGAAGTCCCCTGTGGTCCTGGGAACATAATGGCAGCATGACACAGCATGACATTCCTGCACACCTTCAGGGCACACAGCACATCACCTCCTTTGGGGCTCTGTTAGTTGGCACAGATAGGACAATGTTGCCCCTCTTTGGTCTTCACGTGTACCCCCCCTCTTTTATTTTTGGTGTGACTGAGCCTTATCTTGAAACATAAAGCTTAACCCAGAGCTCTCTCAGCAAAGTCAATGACATCTGGAAGTAGAAAATGCCTCCCAAATGTTTATGAGATATGTCAGCATTTTCTGGATTTCTATTTTTCCCTAGTGTCTAACCTGAAACTTTCCAACTACATTTTTAACTCATTGTTTTTGTTTATTCATGAAGACATTTCAGTAATTAAAGTTTATGAGTAATATTCTAAACTAGGGCATAAATTAATGTCAAGAGAGAGCAGATCGAAAAAAAAAAGCAGTCCTGTGGAGAGATTTTAAAGAGGACACTGGGTCTGATGTGTCCGTTTCTGGCACAGGAAATGCCATAGGGGGAAGGAAGGCAGAAATTGTCTGTGAGAGGAGGCAATAGAAACTGCTGTCACTAGTGGATGAGTGACAGGAGTGAGAAACATAACAGAAGTCTCACACTATGTCTGGTTGAGATGCATTATTGGGCAAAGCATTGATGGAAAGATAAACTGAGATAGAGGAGGACATGGTTTCTAAAGCTATTGGGAAGACATTTTGGTTGATTGCCAGAACATAAATATTTTAAAAGAAGTTTAGGCTCCACTGAAGTCTGTGAAAGTTTAACCACCAACTTCAGCATGGTTAAATTTTTGCTTTTTGTGTTTCATTAATTTTTTTTTTTATAGTGGATGCGGTGGTTTCAGAAAATGTCAAAATACAGATAGTTTGGTATTAAATCTGTGAATTTGGATTCAGAGCTACATTCCTACTTTACCTGACTCAAAGAACTGAGGCAAAACATGGGGTGGCAATGAATTGAACAAAGACACAGTCAGATATAATATTAAAAACCTTCAGTTAGAAATAATCTAGCTCCTTAGTCCTGGAGCTGTGGTCTAACCTGAGACTGAGGTACGAGACACAGATCATCACTCTAAGTGTGGATCAGATTTTGTTAAAAAATAGAGGAGGTAAAGAAACTTCTCAACAGAAGTAGCAAGAAAAATTAACATCTGTCTTTCTCTTTGTGTCTGGTCACTCCTAATTTCATATCAATACACTGCAATGATGATACAATATTGGCTACCACATGTATTTCAGTTTGAACTTTCAAATGTTATGTTCTTCTATGTATTGTCAGGATATATATATAAAATATAGAAATATATAAAAATATAGAAATATGTAAATATATATATGTATATATAAAAATAACATTCACGAATTTAAGTCAAAATTCAGCAAAGTCCCTAAGTGTTCCCTCTCCTGTGAGTCAATAAGATACAGTTGTGTAAATGATAAATATTTCAGGCCATGAC
This sequence comes from Pachyramphus minor, assembly GCA_013397135.1. Taxonomy (NCBI): domain Eukaryota; kingdom Metazoa; phylum Chordata; class Aves; order Passeriformes; family Tyrannidae; genus Pachyramphus; species Pachyramphus minor. The sequence continues at coordinate 42,442 of VYXB01003102.1, read as the reverse complement.
TGAGCCAGAAAAAATGAGTGATGGAATTCTGGGGAGGGTGAGAAAAATGGAAAACATAGAATATTTTATTTTTCTTTAATCTGAAATGTTTTATTTGAAATAAAGCATTTAGTGTTGACCCTATTTAGTTTTTCCCAAAACAACATGAGGTTAGTAAGAAGTCGTTCAGAATGAAATGTTGACCTTTCTGTACAATTGTCCTCTCTATTTTGTTTCTTAACACAGTTGCAGTTTTTCAACAAACTGTAAAATAGCCTAGCTGTCATGTAAATGACCTCATGCTTCTCATATGATCAAAAGTTAGGCATTAATGTGTTAGCATTAATGTGTTTCACAACATTAAAGTGAAATAAAAGCAAAAGAACCTCTGGATTGAGAGAGGAAGATACACGTTGGTAATACAGATCAATGTGTGCAAAGAATGCATTCTAGCATGTAAACTGTCTGCAAAAGTTTAGCCAGTGTACAAACAGTCTTACAATGTGTTTGCATTTTGCAGGCCAAAAAACACTCATCATTAAATCAGTGAGGCCAGTCAAGATGTCTGTAACACAGCAAGAGGCACAGCAAAAGCAGCAGCAACAGCAGCAACTGACTCCCCTCTCACTGTCTGCAAACATCACAAACTTTTATAGTGTTCATTCCTAGCAGGCTGTTAAGAAGTGTGCTATCTTCTGACCTTAATATCTTCAGCCTAGCAGAGAGAAATCATCTTCTCAAAAGCTAGTACTTTCATCACCCTCAGAAATAAAGATCAGAAGATGGCTAAGGGTCTTAGGAACTGAGTTCCTTCTCTCTTTCTCACTCATGCAGGCATGAAAAAATGCACACAAAGGCACATTTTCATGTGTTTGTTATGGACTCAGACATTCTTCAATGAAAGATCCTTACAGCACACCTACTTAACTGACACATTACACAAATGTTTGCTGTGTACAGAATAATCAAGGAAACAGACTCATGTTTATTATAACTGAATCAGCAGCAGTCTAATGGATTAAAAACATCCTCTTTTTTTTTTTTTTCCTCTCTCATGTTGTGAAAGTGCCAGTGTTGTAAATGTTCCCTGCAAGAGAAGTGGGTGGAGATGAAGCAACTCATGACCTCCATGATTCGTGAGCTCCCAATCTCTCAGGTTAGCTCTTCTGGCCACCACCCAAAATCCCAGAACATCAGCTACAGATACTTGGAGCCAATTGGGTTGAGAAAGAACACAGTAAATGTCTGTTTCCGGTTCACAAGCCCCTTAGCGTCACCACATATTTTGGAAGTCTGTCTGGCTTCCTGACTTTAAGAGTCTCATTCTTGATTTAGGCTTCAGGGAGCAGCAGTGAAAGGGGGGGAAACAAGAGTTATCTAAAACCTCATGAACGACTGGAGCATTTTCTTTTCTTTGACTTTTAACACTTTTAAGCCTTAGTTTATTGGATTAATTTTTTTAGAGGTATTTATAGTAACTCCTGTTACTACAATGAATTGTGGTTCTTCACGCACATACTCTTCAGACTGGAAGAGATGTGCTAAAGTAGGTCTCAACTCTTCTTTATCCGTCCAATTTCCCACTGATTTCACTGATATTGGGGCTGGACATCAAGGCCACCGTAAACCCAAAAAGAAGGTTTGGTCTACACTGAAGCATTATTTTCTTAAATATGAAAATATTGCCTGTCCTACATAAACTCAGACTTAAGTCAGAACTTGTGAAGCTTTTATACATCTAAATTAACTCAATAAATTTGCTCAATATGATTCAGTGTGTCTGAGCATCTGCTTTTAATGTGGGAAGAACAGGATTTAGCAACACTTTGCATATTGTTATAAAACTATTTTTAATCTTGCTGTGATAAGCAACACAGCACAGAGGTTTGGCTACCACTCAGAGTGGGGAAGTGTTGTGTAATTATGAGTGACCAAACCTGTTCTGGTCCATTAAAATAGCTCAGTTTGCTGAGCAGCTCATAAAAGGAGCTCTAATATGTGAGAACAAAAACTGGGTTACTACAATCATCTGAAGAGGGAAAGAGATGTGAAGTATGCAGATAGCTGGCATTACCCACGCTGGAAGCAGTTGTTAGAAAAGAAGGAGAAAAAAATGAAAGCAAGGGGACAAGGAAAAACACATAGGGCCCTTTTACCATTCTAATGGTCATTCTTGGCGTGGGTATTCCTGTCACTTTTTGCCAAGTTCTGTGTTTCTGGAGGGAGCTAGGTTTTGGGATTTGGATCTGGCTAGATACGTGTGATGGGGCTGTAACTTCTGAAACCTCAGCTACAAGCTCAATGCTGGTCTTTCGGTTAGTACAGACTGTTCCTTCATGGGCAAGGACAGCATTCCTCATAGGCTCCTCATCAACTTAGCACTATTACCCCACCTCAGGAACAAAATCCTACCCACATTTCCATATGTTTTCTCATTCTTGCAAAAGTGCCTCTGGAAGGGTCATATTTCCGGGACCAAGCCTACAGATACAATTAACTTTCTCTTAATCAGGGCTGACCTGCATACTTCTGGCAGCATGCCTAGGCAGGTACACAAAGCACAGCCTTCCCTTTTCATCCTGGGCATTTATCAAAGGACACAGATGTTGTTCTTGTCTCTGCTCAGACCAGAGTTCCTCCTATACTAAACCACCTCTTCCAAGCCCAATGTGACTCTGCCTGTTGGTGAAGCAGGCAACGTTGGTACAGCAGGAAGGACAAAAAAACCTGCCAATGGCAAAGTCAGAGAAACACAACCTAAACCAAATAGACTGCTGCCTGCATTGCTGAAGAAAAGGTCTTGTAATTGTTAAGGACTGGTATTTTTGACCATCTTGCAGTGATGGTCCCTGCCTAGATGCTGGGTCTTGCACTTCATCACCCCATGAAGGACAAGGGTTGTATACATAGCAAAACTGGCCCTAGCAGACAAGATTTCCTCAGAAGTGCAAGGTGGAAATGTCTTGTCATATTTTTTCTTGTGTAATTTCAGGTCTACCTGCCACAGAGATATGTCCGCTCTTTGTTCATCTAAGAGTGATGCTGCCAGATAGAAAGGGCAGAGGGTGTTACGTGTGGGGCACTAAAACACTCCTCCACAGGTGTGTTCAGGCCAAGCCATTGTTTGACACTGGCCATTCCCCAGAGGCAGAACCTGTTGTGCATGTTTGTAGGGTTTAGCTTGACTCAGTGCAGTGTACATCTAACAGCCACAAGAGGAGGGAAATACTTAGGTTCACGACCTGCAGCACCTCCATTAAAGATCCTTAGGGAAAGGTAAGGCAAGTGATGGAAAACATTCCCACTGCCACAGGGAGTTAGTTCCCCAAAGGTGCTTGTGAAACCTTCTGCTACTCCAACAACTGGGATGCTAATCTCTGTAAATGGAGCTGCTGTAACTTTTGTAACTCCATATCATCAAAGGTAGGTTCTAGCAAGAGAGAAATTTTCCATTAAATTTTTTTTGCCAACTGAAAGTTTGAAGCTCTTTTGTGTGAAGAATGTTTGCTTGTCACGGAAAATAATTCTTTGTCCCTGAAAAGCAAAATCCCTGGCCTTGTGACTATACATGGACATCCCACTCAGTCTTCCTGGCTGCTTGTCCCTCTATTCTACACTGAAAATACTGACAGCAATAAAATATCTTGTAGCCCACTTTATCAAGGTTTTGAAATTCTTATTATTCTTATTTATTTTAGTGTGAGTCTGTGTTTATTAGTAGAGGTAAGATCCAAGAGGTTTAGGGCACTCACTCCAGTTCAGGTGCCTTGCTGTCCATTGACGTCATCTAACAAGGAGCTCAGAGATGAAACAACTTGTGGATCTGGGATACCCTCCAGATTTACAGGGGGATAACAGAAACTGCCTTTTGTAGCTCAGTCATTTATTTTAGAGGCCTGTGTTGCATGTTTTCTCCTTGGCAGGATGAGAGCTACAAAGTGAATAAATATACTTCAACCACAAATGAGCAAGCAAATGGAAGGAAGTGCTGTTTAAAAAAATGCTTTCAGTGACTTATTCAAATTACAAGAACAGCAAGAGGCATTTTCTAGGAAGGAAGAGAGTTTCTAAATTGTTTTATGCAAGATGGTCTATTTTATGACTTCATTCTGAAAAAAAGTTGAGGTAACTACTGTGAACAGAATAGCTCTGGCAGAACATGAGCACTGCAGGGCTTGCTTGCTTTCAGAAAGAACATGTCATATCAACGTGATCTTCATCTGTTGCAACATCACAAAATATAATACTGAGATTATGATGTTGTTGTCTGTAAGTCCACTTAGACTCCTTCCCCCCCGCCCCTCAAGCCTGATCTCATCCTACTGAGGGACAGCCAAGTACTTCTCCCTACCTCTGTGGCCAACAACTAGCTTCATGTATGACTTGTTTCCTCATTAGTGTTACATGTGTTGGACATTTCTTCAGTTGGTGAAATGCTATGTCTGATGCCAGAAAAGGAGCTGAATACAGACCTCTTACTATGAACTAATAAGTCGCTTACAGCCATTAGTCACTGAGTACCTTCTTCTGGATTAAATAACACAGAATATGAATTAATCAAATTATCCCTATTATCTCAGTGCAACAGCAAAAATAGGCCTGATTTTGAACCTGGCATTCCAACTCCAGTTTTGGATTTACATATTAAACAGGCTTCCAACTTACCTCAATTAACGAGGATAACTCAATGTACTCTAGATTTTGAATCCCATATTAAAGAATACTAAAAATCCAAAGCTTTAGCTCCTTCTCAATGATAATGACCATATTTGAGTTCAGATTCAGAATTCTGTCTCATCTCTCTAAATCACTTAATGCACACATTTCCTTTATTAACACCAACTTTTACTGAATGAAAACCACTACTGAAGGGTTGGGTTTGACTATTATCACACATAATACGTAAATCTCTTTATCATTTTCACCACTTTAGAGTAGTTAAACTAACTAGGAAACTTCTCTTGCTTTAAAGTCTCATCTAGAGATGATCCAGCTTATTACCAGTAAAAACTGTATGGAAAGGAATGAACCACGCCATGAAGGATAGTTCCTGACAATTTGGGACTCAGTGGCAAAGTAGGTAGGTAGATAGATTTGACTAACAGTGGCTTTTCTATCCATTGCACAGTAGCACTGGTGCTACTTTCTCCAACAGCAATGAGAAGACAGCTAAAACGAAATGTGCCTTTAGAAGCATGAAATCAGGTAAGTAATCTTTTTAATGTTTCTGATTGCTGACACATTTGATTACATCCATAGGATGGGCTACACTCTAGTACTGAACAGTGTATAGGAGTCCGCCAGCCAGAAACACATTTGCTTTGTGTCCCGTTCTTGCAGGGGACTTTGTAATGTTGCCTGGTCACTGCCTCCTTGTCTGCAAAGCAAATACTCAGGGTGGAGAGGAGAAGAGGTGTTTTCACCAGTGAATGCAAAAAGGTGAGAAAAAGAAAAGAGCTTCCAATGGAAGCTGAAACACATAATACAAATATACAGCAAATACACTCTGTATTTTTCTAGTGGCAACATAGTGTGCGTTGCTTACAGACAGGCACGTACTCTTCATTGCTGTGCTACTCTCTGACAGCATGTGTCAGAAAGTGTTCTTTCAAAAGTGCTCACCCATTATTATGGAGGTTCAAGTCTCTGTGAGGAGATAATTCATCCTTAGTTTTGGATTCACAGAAGGAACAAAAAATGAAGACAGAAACAAAGCAGAAGTGAAGTTTTAAAGGTGAACAGATACATAAAGATTATTATTAAGTTAAGGCTGGAATGTTATTACAGGGAGCATTATGGAGTAACAAAGTGCCTTATGTCAGCAATGAGCTCTTGGAGGATAGATCCCCGTTTTCCCCATAGAGCAATTATCTGCTCTTGGGTTAGGGAGGAGTGCTGGAGCTTCTTCCCACTTCTTCACACGAACACTGCACTTTCTCTGTCTGTGCAAAATGTTTCAAATGCCTTCCCCCACCCCCCCCCCCCCCCCGCTTCCTAATCTTTTCCTGGATTACTGAATGTACAGTGAAACTTCTTATCTCATACGGGAATTATGTTTATAGCAGAGAAGGAACTTAGGGACTGAATGCCTCAGGGACTTGGATGATGGTATGTAGAGACTTCTATCTGAGGTTGCTTTCTTGAATCAGGACCAAGTTGGTAGTGACCTAAAATTGCCTCAGTTTGATGACTGTTTGGTCTCCACTGTGAAATGTATTTGGTGGTCTCAGTTTAATTCCTGGTAAATACTTGTTTGTGCACTAAATTACTTCCATAACTGGTATCCATGTTGGCAGTCTCGCAGAGAGGTCAAGGGTTTGATGGGAACCAGGACTGAGCTATTCTTTCATGCTGTGAGTTGGTCCCTTCTAGACATGCGAACTGAAGAAGCAATGCAACTACAGTGGGTCGAGGTCTGCTTGCTTTTTAATCTGCTTCCTTTTAAGACCATGAACTGCAATATGTTAACTCTGAAAAATTACTTTGACTCAAAATAAAGCTTCATTCATCCAGGGTCCTTCTAACATGCTGAAGGCCGATGTGCCTCCAGCAACTTCAGATAATAAAGGGTTAACCCATGTCAGAACATAGTCAGTCTGACTACCATAGTTGATGATATATATCTGGATGTCAATACAGTGCAGAAACAGCTTGATTCACATAAATAATGTCTGTCAGCCCTTCACACTTTCCCTTTTCCCTACTGTTCATTATTGGTCTCTCAATTTTACTGGCAGTGGTATTCATGTGAATACAAGAAGTATCAGATCAGGGAGATCTATAGGTTACAGAAAATGAGCCATCAAAAATAAGTACATGGTGGAGTAAATTAAATAAGATTGTTTGTTCTCCTCAGCCAGTGCAAAGATTCTTTTTTTTTCTTAATTAAAAAACCTTCTGTTATTCCACACATCTAAAAATTTAAGATTATTCAGAGTGCTGTGAATAGTAACCAAAGTGAAAAGAAAATTAATATTCATCAATTATTTTCACACATTTTCAAAAGTATGTTGAGGACATGTTTCTACAAGTGTGCATTCGAAACTGATATGAAGCAGAGGTAACTAAAAAATTCACCTCTGAGATGGCAATTTTTCAGTTACAGATTCACACAAAAATTCATTAGGACCCTCCTGTCAGATTGCACTGGCAGAACTTAAAATAAACCTTATGTTATCTGTAAAAATGGCACAGTAAAATGCAACCATGGGCATTTTCAATCTGCATGCCATGTAAGCCCAAAAATGAGTTTAAGCACTGAAAATAACATCTGCTACATGCATGGTCTTAGAGTGTGATAAGATGTAAAGTGCAGAAAGAAAAACAGATTGTTTGCTGTCACGCAGCAGATACAGACATTTAAGCTCCAGACCTGAAAGTGAGGTTTGACCACAGCTCCAGCCTATGCATGCAAGCTCTTCAACAATTATTAGCGTAAATTGTATTAAATCCACTCTGGCCAGCTGTTTAGGATTTCCAAGACAAGTCTCTTACTGTGTAGTTATAGCATTTACCATTGTAATTTTTAATTACAGGCTCTCATATTAACTGGAGCCACATGATATTATCATGGTTGAAGTGAATAACAACAGTGCTGTTGGAAATCTGTAAGCATGTATGCCACCATCTGAAAATATTGAACCACAATTAATTTTACAATGAGGTAGGTAGAATAAGTATATTCCTACTATATATGCTTTCATATTTGTACATATAATGTGTTTGAATGTTTTACAAAATGCATGTAAGTTATCTGGAATTATTTTCCAAGCACACTATCTTTCTGAATTTTAAAGATATTATTTGCAGTAAGTTTTGCAAATAGATTTTGCTAAGAAGGCACAGTGTGTATTGTAAGTATACATGTACATGTGATAAAAGGGCAACATTTGCAATACTGTGCTCTTTTTTTTCTTAATGGATGAACTAGAAATCAATAGTTGGTTTGTGTGCCTTGCATTTTTGTTTTCCTGAGGTGAGTTCTGGGCTAATTTGCTTTATAATGCAGATTTGAGAACAGCACAGAATGTGTTGGTTCATGCATGTTGAAAAAGATCATAAAATTGGCATCACTGCACGCATTCAGATGCACAGAAAGTGCTAGTGGAAAAAATGAACCAGAGAAAGATCAACACAGCCAGCCATATGATAAAACAGATTTTATGAACGTGCTTGTTTGTATCTCAGGAAGAGCTGGTCTGCCTTGAAGTTTGTCTGGTTTTCCCCGGTTTGTGTAACAAAAGATATTACCATTCCACACTTTATTTCTAAAAGCACATTCCATTATTGAAATGGCCAGAATGACTCAAAAAAAAAAAAAAAAGAAAGAAAGAAAAACAACAAACAAATCTCTTTCAAGTCTATATGACCTTGGTAAGTAATGTCTTCTTAGCTGGATTTTTGCAGAACAGATTCTTCATCAGTCCTCTGCTTTTCAGAAAAAGCCCATGGGTGTAAAGCCAAGCAGATGGCACACATGCACCTAGGAACACAGCACAGCTGTCATCTGGGGAAGGGAGATTTTCAACTTGCAAAGGTAAAAGCATGATTTCATATCCCTTTACTTCTGAGAAAGTGTAAGGGTGATCCTACACTGCCCTCACTTCTTCCAGGCAAATCCACATGAATTGGATGAGAGCTATATATGTGAGCTACAAGGACCACATGGCTCAACATGGCAATTATCTTTTTAATTTACAAGAGTAACTGCCAAGAAACTGGTAGTGATTACACATTTCCCCACTCCATGCATGCAGCTGCACTGGAAAGAAAGAGCATAACAACTCTGTCTCCAGTTTGCACGTGGGCAGTCTGAACCCTCTAAGCCCCAAAAGCTTAGTTGTACCAATTAACTGTGTACTGACTTACAACTTGCAGTGGGAAAAGGATCAGGTCCTAGGTCATCAGAATTTTAGGAGGTAATTTTCAAGCTGCTGCCAGAGCCAGATTACGTCTTAATAAAAGTTTCATCTATGCATAGTAGCTGAGAACAAAACCAATCTGTTTCCCAGCATTGTTTTGCTTTTCTGCAGTACTCACATAATGTGAACCCATCAGTACCACTCTGCTGGCAGTTTCCATGAAGCTGATTTTCTATAAATCTGAATATACACTGTGCTAAACTGTTCCTTCTCCTACATCGCCTTGCAGAACAGTATTACTCAATACAGTATAAAATTCTTAGTCACCGCGATCACTGGCCTTTCTGTGGCACAGACCCAGTTTTCTGTACTGCATTCCTCATTTTATAGAACAAACTAGAGCTTGTTTTTGTTTGAAGAGTATTGACCAACATCCTGAACACTGCCTATTAGGGTCAAGCATGGAGCATTTCACCACCCCCCATTTCTCTGGGCTTCATGGTGTAGTATCATTAAGTTTGTACTTGAGGGAATTGGGTCATCCACTCTTTTCTACTTTGATACACTACAGTTGATGTCCATTCAAAGAGAGGAGTGGGCTTAGCATTCCTGTCCTGTGATATGTTACCTCTCCAGTGGAAACAAGGTCATTTTCCCGCTCAGGTTTACCATGGCATTGAATTTCTACCCTCGGCTTAAATAAAAGTGCACAGTTCTCCTCTCTTATCTGACTGGTCCTCAATGCCCAATAAACAAAGCACATTCTACCACTATAAATTAAAGTACGCACTGGAAATTAGGGGAAGAAGATAAGAGAGTAGGAAAACCAGCCACAATTTCACTGATATATGCAAAGCAAGACCATCTCAGCACTCTCAGGCAAATGCCCAAAGACCACCAGGTGGAACAGCCCAGACAGCTATTGTAAAGCCTAGTAGAGGCAGGGTCATGAGAAGAAGGGCAGGAGGGTGAAAGGCCCTTTGTAAATCTGCAGAGGGCCAATGCCAGTCACTGTTTAGGCCATTTCCTGGAGATAAAGGTTCGACAGGATTTGAATACCCCAACAAATGTATACCCCAGAGCAGGAGGTGGAGGGCGCTTGTGCATTTGCTGTGTGTACACTGTGATACCAGCTGCCAACACACAACCAGAAAAAGCAGGGCATTATATGCATCTAGCTCTTCCATGAGACTCTGAGAGGAATGTGCCCCTTGTGGCAGGAGTGCCAAAGTACTCCAGAAGTACCTTACCTCCTCTTTTTCCCCATAGGGTCAGACTTCCATGTATACTTCATGCAGCACAGATACACTCCAGATTGTCCTTCCTACTGGATGAATCTGTGACTTAATTAAGCATGTCAAAGTTGTTAAAGCAGAGTACCCGAAATAGTTCACGCTCTCATCATGATGTACTGGACTTGGCCCATCTACACCACCCACGCCAAAAACATGCTATTGATGACAAAACCTGAAAGTCACCACAAACCTTTCATAATCTAAATTACAGAGACAGTGTCTGAGTAGCAATCACATGGCAAAGTCTCTCTCTACATGTTCAAAACCAGTCAACCTGTGCAATCAGGCAGAAAGGTCAGGAGATGGACAGGGTTATATCACCTGCAAATCTACTGGGTTTTAGTCCTCACATTAACATGGACTGAGAAGGTGGTACTTCCATAACATCTGAAATAGTTGTACTCATACAGTCACAAACATGTAAAGTTTTCCCTCCAAACTACAAGCTTGTCTTCTTCATGTAGCATCGTAGGCTGGGATTTGCATTGTATTATCACCTTAATATCTACCAATAGTGGCCATGGTTGGACTTGATGATCTCAAAGGTCTTTTCTAACTTAATGATTTTATGGTTCTAGGGCAAATTCAACTGATCATTCTGAACCAGATTTACCTATTAACATCAAAGCAGGACCTCCCCATGACTCTCTTGATTCTCGGACTGTCTTGTGAGCCTGACTGCATCTCAAACCTCATTTTTGTTTCCTTCTTGTCTGGTTGGTTGAAAATTACAGACTGTTTCTCCTCTTAATTTCCTGGCAATTGGGAAAAAAAAAGGAAAGCTCCCAAGGGCTCCCTTAGTACTCTGTGTATTTGGACTTGACACTACTGGTGTGTGCACAAGTGTGTACACACATGTGTGTCCACAAAGTTCATCTCACTCTGTTTCGAGGATGGAGTCCGTATGCCTCTTGTGATGAACAGTGTAGTCATTCTGCCTGAGACATCAGACCTGAGATGTGGTTGCCACATAAAAGATCTAGTTGAGGGTAATCTCAAAAGAACAAATACAGCAAGAGTTGCTTACAGGACCCCAAAGTTATGCAATCAGCTGAAGAACCAGAGACATGGTTACTTAGTCACTAACAACTGAGTGAAATGCAGGCAGGTAATATAGTTTTCTTTAGATAAGGTGTTGGGATCAAAAGAGGTTGGACTTACTTCCATTGAGCACATAGCAATAAACGTGGCAACTTCTGAAAAGTTTTTGAGAAGGCAATGTTTGTTGTATCTTGCAGGTGGGGTTAATGGGTCAGGTTTCCTTAGCTGGTTTAAATGATTCAGCATGATGAGCAATTCTGTCTTCATTCAAAAGGGAGCTCCTGAATATTCACATCTACAAATATTGAGAACACTTAGCCAAACGTCTAAACTCCACATCTGGTCTCTACAAAACCAAAAATTCAGAGTAACTATGTATACCTCTTTACTAGAAATTTAGTGTCTATTTCTTAAAATTGTAGGTTTGAGGTTTGTCAAATAGAAATATTTACGCTGGCTATTTAGTTATAAGTTGGCTTCCTTTGCAATTATAGAATATCCTGATTTAAGAGTAGGAGAAAAGCTGTTATTCTCAAGTGGTGAAATTTTCTTTTCATTCTCTGCCTTCCTTTTAATGTGTAAGACAGAAAAGAAGGCAGTAATGACAATTGTTGAGGGACTTGAGTGAGGAAAATCTGAAGCAGGAGTAGAAGAATTTTAATAATTATCTGTATTATCTGTAAACTTGGAATCTTTATTTAGAATAATAAATTATTGTGAAAACATCAGAATTGTGCAGATTTATATAACAAATATTTGGATTTTTTTAAAATTCATTAGCTTTCATTTGTAGTAGTTCTCGTTGATTTCATTTGTAGTAGTTCTCACTGATTTCTCACAAAACTGAAAATCAGAATAGTTGTCCTGCTGTTTTGCTAGAAAACTGAGGCAATTTTAAGCAAAATGTAGTAAGTTTAATTTTATTTAGACAAGGTTTTATCTTATTCACTTAATATTCACTGGATTTTTGTGGGGAGGACTACCTTCCTCTATGTCTATGTCTATCTTACACACATATTTATATCTTTAGCAGAAACTCCTGATTCAGAACTAGTTTAAATATAAAGACAACTCATAGCTTCTTAAACTTGCTAAAGATGTAGATCACCTTAAGTCTAGTTTAAAGCATTCAGGCTCTTTGATATGAACTAAGACTGAGTCTTCCACAAAATGAAAAATATCTCTCTATTTAGCTGAGTTGTAAAAATTCTTCAGACTACAGAGCTGGCAAATCTACCTTAGTTTTATCCCTGAACATAAAATCATTGATACTTGTAATGACCTGGAAAAAAAGACTCTAGCAAACTTCTTTCCCACACAGTTTATCTGTTGTCTTCCCTCATACACCTCCTATCTTAAAACAAGTCAGGAATGACACAAAAAACGTGCTGTGCATGTGAGTACATGGTGCAGGTGGATGCCAGCTGACTGACAGCACTGTCCCTGGACAAAACCTCCTTTTTGTGGAGAATGGAAATGGTTCCTGAAGAACCTGTGACTGCAATCGGAGACACTTTGGTTTGTACCAGCAGTAGCAGAGTCATTGCTCGCAACAGAGTGATGACGTGTGCATGGCTATAGCCAGTTTCACTTTGAGTTTTCAGGTTCATACTATACTGAAACTCAAAGCACAAACAGTGGAGGGGATGTCCCAAAGTGAGCATGCCAGCTCCAGTTTCCAAAACCTATGCAAATTGTAGTTGGTGGTTTTAGCAGAGCCTTACCTGACAGTTCATACAAGCCAGCTAGCACATTTTACAGTTATGAGCTCAGGCTTCCCACAGGGTCTCAACAAGTGCCTCAAAAACTCCACTTTACACTCCTCTAATTCAGGAGGGAGTTCTAATAGCATCTTCCATAAACACTCCAGAGAGCCCACAGCAGAAGCTGTCTGTGTGCCATGCATAACTCCCTGAAATACAGTGCAATTTAGGAGACATAGAATTTTGTACTGGTTAAAGCCATGGGATGAATTTCAGGGCAAAGCAATCTAAAATGACCACACATCTGTCTTGAATTGTACTGGTGTGCAAATGATGACCCTACACACACAGCAGTGCCACCAACCTGATCTAGATGTCAGCATCTTTTGTGAGGCTGGTTTAATTGTGGCATGGCTGTTATTTGCAAATGTAGCAGTCAAATTATTCAAGAGAAAAGATTTCCTGAAAAAATCTGTTGTTCTAAAATAAGTTGCCAAAATGTTACGTTTTTTTTTTAGTGCTTTCAAAGAACAAACATAAAACTACATGCTAGTGCAGGTCAAGATTGAGAAATGCAGGAGATGCCCAACTTGTGGTACTGTCACTCAAAAAATAGAGTTCTGTTTCAATTACAAATATTGACATTTTTCACAGTGGAAAGAACTGTTACTTGGAAATTTTGACAAAGGGGAAGCTGTTGGACTTAATATAAACCTGAATTATCACTTGAAAAAGAAACTTATGAAGAAACCATTTCATGAAGAATCATCTATATGTCCATTTATGAGCATAAGACAGAACAGGATTTAGTGAATCACTGGCGTGTGATTCTATTCCACTAAAAATTGTCTATTTTCCTTCCTCTTCTCCTCATTTCAGGGAAAGAACAAAAAGTCATGTGAGGCTTTTCAACTGCATGGAGAATACGATTTTGACCATAGTAGGTTTGCAGGTCAAGAGTATATTACTGGCCAGAATTCGCTGTCAAGTTATATTATAGCAGCTACATTAAGTAGTGCTAAATCAGTAATCTGAAGTAAATTAGCAATTGTTACTAAGAGGTGTTTCATTCTAATCCTTCAGTAATTCACCTGCCTTTTGATGTTAATCAAGTGGCTTGGAGAAGTAGCATTTGATGGTAAAAAACACAGATGCCAGCAATAACATGAAAAGCTCTTGCTTAAAGCAGTTAACAGCTGCAAAGCTACGTGTAACAATAAAATGTATTAGTTAAAGACGTATATATAGTTAATATAAATGTAGTGTACTTAGGTTTTATTACTAAAATGTATAATGCGATAAAGTGCAAAATTTAAGCTTTTTATTACCTCTCAAGTGTTCAGAAAGAACACAGCAGAGCATGTATTTTTTGTGGGCAACAACCACATGTTCACATTTCCCAATGTTTTTTTCTTTATGGGAAAAAAAGAATGCACTGGGCAACAACTTGGTTTTTTTCCCATGTAAAAATCATATGCCAGTGATTCAGTAATTCCTATTTTTTCTTATGCTTATAAACAGGCAGAGTAATGACTGTCAATAAAACTATTAAAGGATAGAGAATACCTCAGAGAGTCGACATTACATGATATATTTAAGATAAGACAGATTCGAACAGGTCACTGGTTTGCAGTTGCACAACTGTCTGAATTTTTTGGATGTAGTTCATTTCATTACAGTCTCCTGAAATTCTGACTTACGCACTGGTAGGAGCAAAACAGTTTGATGAGCTGACATTGCAGTCACTCCCAAATGTTAAAAAAACATGAGTCAGGGAAATCTAGGGAATGGCTTTAAGAAAACCTTACACTCTTTTATTTGTTTTCTGATTTCTGAGCCATTAGTGTGCACTCCCCTCCAGACTTTCTGGCTTTCCTCTGCACCAATGAAGGCTAGAAACGTAAACTGATGATTAAAAACACAAACCGAGAGTCCCATACAAAAAATTGCCTCCAGGATTTGGATTCACATTAAAATAGCAACGTGTCCTGTATAACTGTATGGAAAAATCCACTCTCTCTACCTGTATTTTTATGTCTTGTCTTCATTTGTCTTCAAACATTTGAGTGGTCAAGTTTTATTTGTGCATGTCTTCATAGCAAGTCAGTGGTAAGTTTATACCCTAGGTATCATCAATGGAAATTAGAGATTCATCATCTCAGAGAGGAGGAGGGCTGCTAGGTATTTTAAGAGATAACCAAGGTCATTCTCTGCACCAAAGTAATAACAAAATCAGAACTATGAATTATGTAAGTATTCAGTCAATATTTCTTCCAAAACCAATTTTTCCTTTCTAATTTCTAATCTGTGTGGTGAAAAAATGTCAGGACAGAAAAGAAGTGAAAAAATTAAGTTCATTTTTGTCCTAAAAATGTAAGCATTTCTCTTTTTTTTTTTTAATAACAGAGATTGTCTTAGGACTGATTATAAAGATTGTTGGGTTTTTTTTAAATAAGAGTAATGCTAAAACAATGTGGGAACAGAAAGAAATTCTTGTGATTTATATATCTAGTTCCAGCTAAGACAGGTAAAACTTCAAATATCAATATTGAGTAATGTGCTTTTCTATCCCTCCACCCAAGAGAACCTACTTGAAAAACTTTAACAAAGGAAACAAGAAAAAGACAAAGTCAACACAAATTATGAATTCCACAAAATTGTCCCTTCTGTTCAAATTAGATGCAAAATCTTCAAACAAAAAACGGTCAAGATCATCTACTCTCTTAAGGCAGCCATCAGGTTGTCTCCTATGCCTTATGCCCTATATAGAAACAACTCACATGAGAAACAGTTGAACTTCATGGCTGGTAGGACTGCATCATCTCAGTTCTGCATCTGTATTTCTGACCTGATAAAGGTTTACTCATGGAAGCTTGAAGCATCTTCCCCAATCGATGAAGTTTAAGAATAGTCATATTTCCTGAGAAACTCCAACTTTATAGTCCTTACTTTTTCATGTGCAGCTTTTTAGGAAACCCACTAATGGAAGTTACACTAACTTCTGACTTCTGTGTGATGCAGATTGATTCTATAATATTTTTAAAAGGCTAATTTAATTCAATAATCAATTCAAGAGAGTGTTGATACTGAGTGCCAGTGCTCTGCTGTTTTCTAGTAGCAAGTTGCTGTGGGAAAACAGTAGAAAATGAAGGAGCAAAACTTTATAAAGTGATCCAGTAAGAATCCATCAAAATTGTAGAAAACCTGAACCACAAGGTTTGATTAGAACAGAGCCCTTCAGGGACTGTAAGAGGTGTGAACACCCTTTGGTGATCTACTTACTCCTTACACATGCAGAACAACTTGGTAACGAAAAAACTTGTGAGAAATGGGCTTTAGTGAAGAACAGCTCTTATGATACTTGGGAAGGTGCTTGGAAGTGGGCAAAGAAATGGTACAGTGAGTTAGATGAAAGCATGCTGAGTGATGGGAGGAGAAATACAGAGATTTAACAAGAGAACAAGAATGGATGTTGTGATGGCTGTGGTAAAGCTGTTATGGTTTCCCACCAAGCAAGAAATCAAGCACTTAGCTTTATCCCAAGCCTGTCATGGGTATACTTTGTGAACTTGTGAGGGACAGATAACCTCTCTGTCTTTCTGGTTTTCCGTCTGTCAATGTGGAATAGAGAAATACTCCTGTTAACAGTTTGCTACAGGATTCTGCTCATTCTCCTATTCCTGGGAGGTGTTCAAATACCATGGAGTTGATAATCCTACCTCTATCAATAGATAAAAATATTATGTAAGACAAAATGTAGGTCAGAAAAACTCAATATGTTTTGAAAGTTTTCAGGCTTCATATTCTATTTTTGTATGGTACCCATCACTGTGATATCAGACCACTTTCTAATGGTTATGTGAGCAAGATGACTAATATCTGTCATGTTAAGTTCCTTCTTCTCCCAGAGGAAAATTGTGGGGGGTTGAAATACATATTTATATCTTCTTAACTGTGTGATTTTATTATTAAAAGCTGGGTCAAAGGAGATTGCTTGCTCTAAGAGCAGAGCTATAAGCACCTTGGGGAGTCAAAATTCTTCAAGAGGTGATCTCACAAGCTTGGACTAAGGCACTGGGAAAGTCTTGTCTCATCACAGCCTATTGGCATAGTCAGGATTTACATTTGTCTAAGCAGACAGCATTTATTTTTCAGCTTCTGTATCTGTACTCATAACATGCTCCAGCATGAATGAAGTTTTCTGTGTTACATGAAATCTGCTGTTATGGAGGAGTATTTCCAGGCAGTGTTACAGGTACTGACCTTAGCCCATGGACGCTATTGTGTTTCTCTAGGATTTAATCAAGACAAAACTCGTGGATACAGTATGAGCATTTAATAATCATCACTTCTGGGAAAGAAAGAAAAGGAAAACCACAAGAAGATATGCAGAGATTTTTTCACGGAATCATTCAATTTTTACTTGGTTTGACTGGATAAAGTGCTATTATAAATCACTATAGGTTTGGCATTAGAAAAGCTTGGCCCAAAATGTGGCCCAAACAGCATTTGAAAGGTTTAACAGTTAGCTCCGGGCATAAGGATTCTGTCCCCCACCAAGACACTATCAAAAATACATTATCTGAAAAGATAACATAATTG
This sequence comes from Pachyramphus minor, assembly GCA_013397135.1. Taxonomy (NCBI): domain Eukaryota; kingdom Metazoa; phylum Chordata; class Aves; order Passeriformes; family Tyrannidae; genus Pachyramphus; species Pachyramphus minor. The sequence goes on along the minus strand of VYXB01003102.1, from coordinate 24,961 downwards.
AGTGGCTTTCTGGTTTTGTGATAATTTGGAGGTAGCTGAAGTATCCAGGATGAAAGGGAGAGAGGCAGGCAGGAAAGGAGGTGCTCAGAGGACAAGGTCGACTGCTATTCTCCCATCTCTGAATTCTGTTTCTAATGTGATCCAGTCCCCAATTAAAATGTTGTGCTTGTTCCAAGTAAGTTTTTATTGAGAAAATAAAAACACCAAAGAGGAGGCTATGCAAACTATCTGGAGCTCCAGAAGAGCAATGACTTATGCACACACATTGTGTACAAGAGCAGAGGTTTTACTCACCCACCTTCTGACACGTCCCAGTGCACACTAACTTTGCTTTGGGGAATCATCATTTCCCATTAGCAAAGTTGGACTTGAGAGAGCAAAACAACATTTACAGAAATAGACACAGTTTCAAAAAGTAGTTGTCACTGATTAACATTTTTTATTGTTTTTGTAGCCTGGTTTAGTGAATGTTCAAACTGATTTATTTTTCCTCTTCTGGCTAGGAATTTAATATGTTGATCTTCTAAAAAGTACTATATTGCAAAAATTTAAGTCCAAAAATAAAAGTCAGTAAAGAAGTGTCTAATTTTTCTGGACTAGCCAGAGCATTCTTCTTTCATTGCGAATCATGCATTTACTTTACCCAGTTCCTGGTACAAAGGAAAAGGAGCAAAGACATTTCCTTCTGAATCCTAGCTCCTGTTCACTGTAGAGTGTTTTCCAGAGTGTATAGGACAGTACTGGCTTGCCACTGAGGCACATGAGCTGGGACCATAAGCTGTTTGAAGGCATCTCTGTCTAGACCTTCTGCCAGCAAGAGGGCTTACTTTCTATACCAAGGGCAGGCTCATCTCAGTTTAGATTTCTTTACCACAGGGAAGAAATATTTTAAGTCTCCTTTTCAGGATCGTGCTCTTGCGCACCTTTCTCTCAGAGTAACTTTATATCACTATTTTAAGGCTGATGTGAACATAACTGTCACATGCCTACTTTCAGTGGATACTCTGGCTACTGCTTAGTAGGTAGGCATTTTAACATCTTTTGCAAAATACAGTTGGCATAGAATGAATGCTAACAGCAAGGTAGGAGCGCGATCTACACACGTGCTTACTGGCTATGTGACACCCTGGATTCAGACCTCACTAATACTGTGATGTTTCTAAATGAAGGTAGATTTTTTTTTTTCTTTTATTCTTCAGAGCAAAATCTATCCTAGGCTAGTGCAGATAAAAGAAATCTTAACAGCCAAGTATTTGGTATTCTGTCCAGAAGTGACCTACTCATTTCAGTGAACAACAGTGAGAAATATCATTATCTCTCCCAGTCTCCCACGTCAAACATTTCCACTTGACTTTTTATGTATGAACTGTACATAAAGTCTATTCATTTCAGAGCTGGTTGCTCAAAGAGACCACAGAATACAGCTTCTAAGGTGACTGTCCTCCGTGCCCAGTTATTTTCCAAGTTTATGTGGGATACATCAGTATTTCCTTATGCAAGCAGTTTCTACAGATGCAGTCCCCTGTGCTGCATAGACCAATAAGATCTATTTTTATGTGATGAAGAAGAAAACAATTATTCAGCAGTGATGTATTATCCAATCCTAGAAATCTTCTGGTTTACAGTTCTGAAACCAGTAAAACTGCAAATACTACAGCATGGATTTACGAGGTACTCCAAATACTCCTTCGCTGTTGACCATTCAGGTCACATACCTCATGCAACCATTGAGGTTTTTTGTAATGAATCATTTATGGTTTTTTACTGTATTTTCTCTACTTCCTAATGAGTGCTAATCAGCCTGGTTAACAAAACAAGGCATGCCACATATATGAGTTCTTATCATAGAACTGAGGCACGTTTACTCCAAAGAGATTCTATTAATATCACATGTACACTTGCAGGCTTGTATAGAGTAAACAAAGTCTTTGGTGGCTTGTTTTAGATAGTGAAGCTAATTTCTTATTAAAAAGAATGTGTAGCTATATAATGTTAGTTTTATGATTTAATAGCTTCTAAAGCTCTAGAGTATTAAGGTATCTGGTAACTGCTGTCCATGGAAAACCTTCCTCCACTGGCTCTGTGTGTGGGAAAATTAATATGCTTTGTGTCACAGTTTCAGAAGAAAAAAGCAAAACTACCTGTGAGAAGTCTGTTTAGTCAGTATGGAAATAGGGGTTGGATTAGATGATCTTTGTGGGTCCCTTCCAACCCAAACCTTTCCATGCAATGACTGCTGCTCACTGTGTGCCGTGAGGGGTGTATGTCTGATTGAAGCCAACTCAGCTGCTAGACCTGGTGTAGAAATTCCTTGCACAGAATGGCACATTCTGAAGTGAGAGTGAGTGTGTTTGTTGCAGGTAGCAAGGCTTTACAGTGTGTTGTGCATTTCCAGTGCTCTATGAATCTCAGTGTGGTCCTGTGGGAATTTTCAGTGGGGAAGATCATGCAACCTGTCTGCCACTCCTTGAGACAGATTATAAATGTCTAATCTCTGCAGTTCACTTAGTCCAAATGGAGTTAAATTTACACAGATTCTACTGACCCATCTTGGAATATATTGTGAGTTATTTCAGAGAGGAAATTAAGTCAATATGGCATATGCAAGCTGCCCTGTGCAAGCATATCACTTGCATTGGCAGGTTAGACTGTAGCCAGTACCCTTTTTTCTTTCTGAAAAGACATTATTTTGATGGATGATGAATAGATATTCCACCCTGGTATTATGAGATTCCATCTCACTTTAGGGAAATAATAATAATAATAATAATAAGGCAACTTTTCTCTCTTTTCTTTTTTTTTTTTAAGTTCAGAAGCCTTATTTGAAACTAATTTTCTTGCCTTATAGATTTTCAAGGAACTAAAATGTGTTACAGGTGGAGATGACAAGATCTGCTGCAAACACCATTCTTATTCTGGTTCACCCTGTTTTGCTCCTCTATAATATTCTCCAAAAGAAACTGTGTTAATAGCTGCAAAATGTAGGATGAGGCATACATAACCTCTCCCCAGATCCACTTAGCTTTGCACAGAGATTTAGCAAGCTCTAGAGCTTGCTTAAAAATAAAGATGGGAAAAGGTTTAAATACAACATGGAAAGTTCAAGCAAATTAGAAGAAGCAGTAATAATTATAGTGGACTGAATTGTCATACATCAATGACATACATCATCATAACTTCTCTGAAAACCATGGGATCCTGGCTTTAAAATACAAGATGGAATCCAGCTGCAAATTAGGGAAGATTAGTAGGTTTTCCTCCTTTTCTTGCTTGCTTGCTTGCCTTGAGAAAAACACATGCTGTTAATTTTGCCTTCCATTTGTATGAGAAGGCACAAGTAGGCAGGCCATATTCCTGGACAGAAGTAAGAGAATACTGGGATCAGTTGATTTCCAGTGGAAAAACACAGAGCAAGTGGCTACTGTTTATGAAATGGCCACCCAGGTGTGAATCTGCTTGTGTGATTTAAAGGGTCAGCAACAAAAAGACAGGCAAGAAGTTCTTATAGGGGTTCATCCTACTGAGAGCTAGAAGATGGAAAGACAGTTTTTGTGCTGTATTTCTGTCTGTTTTATTAAAGGGGAAGTTCACTTATCCAAGCTTGCCACCATGGATTTGCAACCAAATTAGGAAAAGTACTGTACTTGTCCAATGATGACTGCCATGGCTGGGAGCTAAAGAGCACTCAGCAGCATGCAGAATGCATTTAGTCATCTTGCAAGTTGTATACTGTCTTGGAATGTCTTTTAAGAAGCATGTTGCACCAAATAACAGAACGAAATAAATGTGTATAACTGTTTCCCCTGACAGCATGACTCATGCTGATCATCCTACTTTTCGGTTAAATTTCTAGCACCATAGTGTGATTGTCATCTTTATCAAGTGTGGTTCGTTGTTACAGAAAGTCACAGACACTTGCCACAGTCACAACCCATTTCAAACTAGAATAACATGAAGGAAGGATAATCTTGTGGCTTTATTTCTCATCATGTTTACCTGTGACATACAGAAACTCAGATAAAATTGTCAGATGTTAATTCACCTAACCCCTTAGAAACCAACCCACCACACTGCAACCATCTCAGTGACAGTAAATAAATGGCAAATAAATAAGCATCAGTGCTGATAAAATAAGTGGGTACTTAGATGTTGGTGCAGTTGTACAGGGCTATAGGTATAAACATATGCATGATTTCATAAGCATGAGCAAATATCATTCAAGTCAGAGAAAAAGACAGCTAAAATTACCCATTCTGCCTGGATGCTCTGTGAAATTCCATTTTTATTTGATCTTAAACAGTTTGAAGTGACTGAAGTAATTTCATAGGCTGCTGGAATTTCCTGCTACCATCTAGACACCTACCTGGCACCTACTCTTATCTAGACACCTAGGCAGAATGATGAGATAGAAAATTCCACCAAGGAATTATATGTTATTTATTGGTCAGAAATTTCATTCTCTGAAATATCAGAGAATGGAGAGATCCCTTATCAGCCTGGCACTTCTTATGAGTTCAGTGGTGTGATGATTTATAGGTCTGTTTACATGGCTGTGCTGTTGTTGGGATGAGATCCATCACTGTGTTTTCCAGGTCCATCACAGTTTGCACCAGAGGCACATCCTCTGTCTGTTATAGTGACCCAGTTTCTTACAGATCAGTGTCCTCACATCAGGTAGCCAAGTGCCCAGTCCATCTCTGCTCACTTCATTGTATAGACTAATATTTTAAATCTTAAATTCCACGAATTTAACCATAGGTTGTGTGAGACCTGCATGCAAGGAAAGGACATACTACGTAACTCTCATACCACTTTGAAGAGGGGATGCCAGAAGCACTGAGAATCAGGAGATAGCAAACAGTCTTCGTAAGATAATAGAGATGTTGTCAAGGCTTGGTTGCACATCAGACTATCCACACCAACTTAACGTTTTTCATCACACACCTTCTATTCCTAATAAGAGGTGTTAGTAGTCCAGTTCTCTAGGAGCCTGTTAGCCATTCATGCTGCTTATCCACCTCAGCTGACACTTTGTGAATGTTATAACGTTCTGTATGATGAATGAGAGAAATCATTCATTTTGCTAGATGAACTGTTCAGGTCATGGGACATCTCAAAGGGAGAAGCACAAGGCATATTCCTGTCCTCCAGGCTGTGCCTCTGTAGTTAATTACCTGGAGCTTTTTCACTGCAACTATGATATTGGAAGATCCCTATATATATATATAGCATATGGCATCCCAAGAGGGCAATCAAACCAGCTTTTTTGTACAGAGAGGCTTCATCTTTATTTTGGCACTGGGCAATGTTAAGCAGTTTCAGGATGGTGATTCAGAGTAGTTTAACTATGCTCACATGATATACATCTAACACTCTAGGACAGAGATTTCTCTAGTCTTTAACCAGATGGGCTTTTCCACTACCATATTAGCAGAATCATGGAAATTATTATGAGGGACTTTTAAAGACAGTCTAGTCCAGCCTTCCACTCAGTGCAAGACTACCTTCCATTCAGGATCGTCATCCATATTTTTGTCTCTCCAAGTCTTGAACAGCCTGTGAAAGGATGGAGCTTCTGTAAGGGAAAAACCCAACTTTTTTTTTTTTCTAATATCCCATCTGAAATTAGCAGCTTGGGACTGTTGCCTTTTGTTTATGACAGAGGCTGCAAGATGAGTTTGGCTCCATTGCAACGCCCTTTAGGCAACTGTAGACTATTACTGGCTTGCCCTTTAGCCTCCTCTTCCCCAAAGATAAGATGTCTTTTCCATCCTCAGCATTTACCTGAATTACAATAATCATGAGAAGACCATTTATCTTGTAGGCTGTAGAGGCAGAGGACCCCAAAATCTAATGCAAAAGCTTCCTTCCAGCTCTCAAAACATTTGCACTTAGCTATCCAGTTTCGTAGTAAGAGAGAGAGAGAATGCAAAGGAAAGACTCCAGAGCTGGTTGACTACAGTGCTGAGTATGTGGGAGAAGCATGCTCAAATGTAGATGAGAAAATCCCTGTCCTGAATCAGGTAGAGCAGGAAGCTGCACCTGGGTCTGCTCCATGCCTGCCTTGTCCCTTCACCACCCAGCTCTAAAGTGACACATTAATTCCACCAATACATATAACTGATAGAACATTTCTGATTTAATTTCAATATGGAACAAACCCAAATCCTTAAACCTCAAACTAGTCATGTAGGAGAATTGTTGTCCCTTAGTCAGTTAATGTTTACTGGCATTTTTCCTGGCCTCAGCTACTTTAGGTACTATTTGCCATAATTGTCCCTTCCCCATTACATATTAGAAAAGGAAAAAGGTAAAAGGAAAAACTATTCTAAGGGGTGTTCCCTTCCATCAGCAAGTGCATGCTTGTAAGCAAGTCTTTGGTTTCACATAGCATGAGTTGATTTTCTGGTAAGTTCCTGATGAGTTTCTGATAAGCCTACACTGAAAAAGGGTCTCCATCAAACCACTACTGGAATCTATTTAATTGTTGTTTCCAAAAGGAAGCTTCTGGAAACTATTTGCTCCTGGGTCTTCATTAGAACTATCTCGGGCTAGCAACATCTTTAGTAAGCCTCACATTTTATTTGCCCATGGCCATCTGTTATGGTTTAACCCTAGTAGGCACAGTTGCTTGCTCACCACCACCCCTTCACCCCAGCAGTATAGGGGAGGGAATCAGCAAGGTAGAAGTGAGGAAACTTGTGGGTTGACAGAAAGACTGTTTAAGAGGTAAAGCAAAAGCCACATGCACAAGCAAAGCAAAATATGGAATCCATTCAGTACTTGCTATCAACAGGCAGTTGTTCAACCTGCAGTGGGTTTCAATCATTACCCAGGAGAAAGGGATTTACATATATTATCTAAACAGTGAATGAACATTTCACTCCACTTAACAGCACTGGTTTTTAAAATTATAAAATTGATGTGGGGCTTGGAAGGATATGGAATTAGGGTTTGCAAACTTTAATCAGTTTTAGTTGAGGATCATAACCCTTGTTTTCAATTACATGTGACTCAATTTGTTTGGTTTTTTCCTGTTTATCAAGGACATGTCTCTGACCCTTGGGAAAGAAATTCTGTGGATACTTAAATGTGAACTATGATGGGGGAGAACCTCTGAAATTTTTCATTTGTCAACATGCAGGAAAAGAAATGCGTGACTTTTCTCTTGTTCTTTCTATCATGTGGTATGATCAGGCTAATAATAAATAGGAAAAAAGAAGTGATTTTTGGTAAACAAGTAAGAATTAATTCCCTCCACATCAGCAATTATTGTGTCAAATACTACAATTTATTTGAGACTAAGTAATAGCTTGTGGTGTGACTAAATCTGCCAGTAAATTTTATGGTTACATGGTTTTAGTCATAAGTATACTTATTAGAATGTGAAGAAGACAGGTATCGCTTGAGTAACTGTCTCCACATCTGCACAGTGACATGAGTCAAATTAGTTGCGCACATTTAGTGTCAGAAAATATGAAAGTTCCAACAATATTTACAGTTTTGTGTAATTATCAGTAAATAGTATTTGTCATGTAGTAGGCCCAGCAAGGAACTAAGCTGTCCTAGGACTGTCATAACAATGCCAGAAAGAGAGCATAAGTGTGATAAAACAGCAGAACGTCTTCAGTTTCTCGCCTCATTCCCTGGGTTACACAGCAGAGAACACAAAAGCCCAGCTGCATCTTTTCTTGTACCCCAGACAAGGTTATCCAATTGCATGTGACTTCAGATTCAAAAATCTTACTATAATGCTTGTGACTCGTTAATTCAGAGGAAGCTTTGTCTGACCATCTGCAGATGTCTGCAATATAGGTTTCTACATGTGAACTACTTGTCCAGGAATCCATATCAGTCAAGGGGGAGGCAGGCTTACAGTGGAGCTCCTCTCATCCTGTACTAAGTAGCTAAAACAGATCAGACAAAGAGTGCTCATCTGTGAGTGAAGGTACTTTTTTTAGAGTCCCCATATTTGCTCTCTGGAGGTAAATCTGAAGGCCCTTGTCCTTGGGGAAGCTCTATGAATAATCCGACTAAGACAAGAGTATAATCGGTAAGATTGTAGACTATGGTAGAAGTAGTAATTCGTCTGCCTGTTCCCTTACAGACAAATTGTAAGACATGTATTTTTCAAAACTGGGCTATAGTGAAGACCTACTGCAGTTCTGTGAGAAAGGATTGTAATGAACTCCAGGATTATGAAAGTAAAAGACAATAACTTATTATTATTTTGGAAAATAACCCTTCCTATGGTCTAGCTGTTTAATATTTTTATACTGGTAATATATTGTGAGTCTTAAGGATAAAAGGAATAATGTCTGAAACCAACCAAAGATGAGATGTTAACTTATGACTTAGACATCAAATGAGTGCTTACGCAGCATAACATAATATTGTGAAAGGCAGTGTCATAAAATATATTTTCCTTTGTATTTTTTTTTACAAAAAGCCATATGTAGTGGTTTGAACAATTGTGTATGGTTTGCCACAATGATTGCCATATAATTAGACAAGTGGTTTGGTTACTTGCAGAGCACATCTTCATATGCATTCACACATAGCTTTGTAACCTGGCTAAGTGACTAATTGCCTGAGATGCTCACCTCATATATACCTGATTTGAATATTCACTTAGAATAGAATCAAAACCTTATGTTGTTTAAAAAAGTATTATTAATTATGAGGGGGGCTTACCAGGAACTAGTGTCCTTTGTACAGTGACATGGAATCTAGATGATTCATGACTAATGACAATCCATGTTTTAAGATAAAAATCTTCCTGCTATGCAAATCTCACATAATGGATGGTGGGTCACTTTCTCTTGAACACACTTCACTGCTTTATTTTTATGTCTAATCAAGAATGCCACATCTGTGTCAAATTTCTGAAGAAAAAAAGATGAAAAACAAGACATTCTCTGTAAAAACAACAGATACAAGGAGAACAAACATACAGATTTTAAAATATGCAAGAAAGCAAATGAAGTCTATGTGACAAAACGGTTCTAAACCACGTATCACTTCTATTAAAGTTAAACTAGTGGAAGAGTGTTTAGCATGCCGCAATAAAGAGAAGAAAAATATACATCAACCTGTCTATAGTTCATATTACCCTTTAGCTACTCTCATCAAAAGGTAGATTTCTGTGACACCACAGCAGGCATATTGTCACTTTCTTACCCACCTGTCAGGTGGATTTGCTTAACTCAGTAATTTTGCATATATGGGTAAGTTTCTGCTTGATCCACTACAACAAAATCTCAGCTGCTATATCTATTTTGCATGCCTATCGTTTTGACTGAGCTTTTGTAGCTAACCTTAGACAGATTAGGAGTACCCTCCTGGAAATATGCGTTAATAGAACAGATACTGAAATACATCAGCTTGAAAGTAAACATGTCTGTGTGAACAAGCCCAAGAGAGGAGGTTTCTAGACTGCCTCACCTCCACAACTGCTGCCATAACGGAAAGTCTGAACTGCAGAATTTTAGTTCTTTTAAGTCACTGTTGCTGTTTCTGTTACAGTCCTCCCACAGATAAAGAATTATTTGGAGGTACAGGAGTTGTTGAACTCATTTTAGTATTTTTTATTGCGTTGAGATATCAGTAACGCAGTTGTAGAAGCTGAAAATAGTCTTGAAACTATTGAGTCATAGGTGAAAATGCTTGCAGAAATATTTTAAGGATGTCATTTATATGTGATTATTTTATGTTAGAGGCAGAAGGTGCTTGTGAGTGATTTGTCTTCTTGGGAGTTGTGGGCTGTGCTCTGGAAGATGATGTTGACAAAGAAAATAATGGTAATTGAATTTTTTCAAAAGAGAGCTTGGATTGAGTTTTGGCTTGAGGTTAGGATATGTTCTTAGTTTAGCAGAGTTACTTCAAACATTGCCAATTAGAGAAGCATTAGCATAAGAACAACATTTCAAAGTCATTGATGTCATCTTGCTAACAGATTTGGATACACAGGCCATAATACCACTGAAAACCAAGAGCTGTTTTTTCCAAAATGGGGAATGCCCACATATCCAAATCTGTTTTCATGGTTGGAGGAAGTGGGGGAGATGGGAGGGGTAGGATCAATTCTTAATGGCCATTTTTCTTCACAGGAGTCATCAGCAACAATGAACTACACAGAACATGTTTGGATCTAGCATCAGACTGGTTATGGTTTGTGACTCACTTGTTGGTCAGAAATAGAGCTTAATATAAAGTCTCACTAGTTTTCATATGCCATATGACACTGATATCACTGGTAGATATTGTCCCAGGAAGAGTGGCTATACTAACCCATATTAAAAATAGGTCCTTCTCTTGCATTTAGAAGGTGTTAGGGATACCTCTCCTTTTTCTGACCAGGAATCAATTTTACTATGTGCTACATTTTTCTCATATGAATGCACATCAAAATGCATCTTTTCTTCTTAAGTCAGTGGCCTCGATATTAATTTGCCCAGGCCAGTAAGAGTGTTTCAGGATCGATAGGGTCTTTTCACTTGCTTTACTTCAGATGTATAACATCCCTAGTGCCTGCACAGCAAATGTCACATTGGCAAGACTGAAAGAACATGATGTATCAAGATGGTTTATTACCAACTCATATGATCCCAGCCCTCCAGCAATCCAGTACCTAGTAAAATTATTAATACCTAATAAAAAGGCTTATTGCAGCTCTGAAGCTAGTGATTGCTTTTTAATTACATATTTCTTTTGATTTAATAAGGTAGTAAATATTTTCTTCATCTCTCCTTAAAGAAAAATATGCATTTTATGTATTGGTACCCCTTATATGGGTTATTTATATTCCACACATAATCACCACCATGTTTACCCTGTGTCAAATCAACCTTTTAGCCACCTTTTTCCTTTATCTTTTTCTATCTTTACAGAACATCAGTTATTCTACAAGTTGTAAAAAGAATTCCTTAAAGGATAAAAGATACACAATTTTTAACTTGGTGTGAATATACTGCAGAGTAAGGAGGACCCTTACACAAGTCACAAGTCACTTGTGTTCGTTCCAGCCCATTTCTCTGTAAAGGAAGTGATGGGGTCTGAGGTTGCACGCACACTCAAATTTAAGATATGACTGTAGCTTGCACAGGTTGATGGCACATTTGAAGATAAACAGCAGTGAATTGCTCATAGCGTGGGATTCAAGAGTCTGAACCACACAGGTTCACTATTTTCTCACTACAGTTGTCTTGCTTTTCACAGAATCACAGAATATGCTGAATTGGAAGGGACTCACAAAAGTCATCAAGTCCAACCCTGAGCCCTGCACAGGACCATCCACAAGAGTCACACCACATGTCTGAGAGTATGATCCAAAAGTTTCTTGAGCTCTGTCAGGCTTGGTGCTGTGACCACCTCCCTGGGGAGCCTATTCCAGTGCCTGACCACCCTCTGGGTAAAGAATCTTTTCCTAATATCTTACCTAAGCCTCCCCTGACACAACTTCATCTAGATCAGTTTTTAAGCCAGGCACATTCAGGCATATGTAGCCTCATACTCTCAGTCTAGTCACAGCACTACTTGAGAAAGTTTCCATGTCCATGCTGGCCCAAAGAACTTGCTTTATCCTTCAAGCTTTCTTCTGTTCCCTGCACATCCAATGTTACATCCACACAGCAAAATTAATAGTCTTCTGAAACATAAAGTTGAGAGAGTGGCTGATCAGAAACCTTTGTGATCCCCAGTAACATTAATTGGCTGAATGCCAGGATGAGGTCAAATGAAAAGCATTTATTTTGTGGTTACGTAGAAACAAATTCAGCATCTCAAAATGTACTATTGGTCATGCTTCTCTCTCATCCATCTTGATGTTATCATTAAGAACATGAACCTCTACTAGAATTTTATCTCATTTAAGCTCTTTATATCCAGAGGTATCTTTAGTTTGGACTGCACACACTCCTGAGAACACAGTGTATAGAGGGTCGTTGATAGGATTCCATATAAATTATGGGCTCCCAGAAGGTTGCACCAGTACTTTCATTGCCAGAAGACAGCCAAAAGATGTCCGGAGATATGGACAAACAGGTGGGGTAGGAGAAAACTGTGGGAATTCTGGTGCTGAACAGAATGCTGAAGAAACTTCATGCAACTACACCCTGAAAATAGTCAAGAATGATTGGTGGGTCTTGATTTGATACCAGCTAATATTTCCTATTTTGCTCACAAACTCCAAGAATTTACTATAACCCATTCTGTCTTGATTAAATCTGCAGCTTTGAATTCAACCTAGCATGCAGTAAGTAGACAGTCTGCTGTGCTATAGACTGTAAACATAGCCCTTGTGTTATCCTCTTTGCATTTTCTTAGGAGACCAAAAGTTGCACTGCAGAACTCCTTATTCAATTGTGGCACACACGAGACATGGTGTGGTGGGTTGACCCTGGCTGAATGCCAGGTGCCTGCCCAAGCCACTCTCTAACTCTCCTCCTCAGCTGGGCAGGGGAGAGAGAATATAACTAAAGGCTCGTGAGGAGGGACAAGGACAGAGGGAGATCAGTCACTAGTTATTGTCATGGGCAAAACAGACTCAAAATTAATTTAATTTATTACCAATCAAATCAGAGGAGGGTAATGAAAAGTAAAACCAAATCTTAAAACACCCTCTCATCCCTCCCTGTTTCACAGGCTCAACTTTGCTCCCAAATTCTCTATTTCCTCCTCCACAGTAACGCAGGGAGATGGGGTGGCTGCAGTCTGTTTAATCACACATTGCCTCTGCTGTTCCTTCCTCCTTCAAGGGAGAACTCACACTCTTCCCCTGCTCCAACATGGGGTCCCTCCAACAGGACACAATCCTCCATGAACTTCTCCAGCAAAAGTCTTTCCCAGGGACTGCAGCTCTTCATGAACTGCTCCAGTGTGGGTCCTTTCCTTGAGGTGCAATCCTTCAGGAACAGGCTGCTCCAGTGTGGGTCCCCCATGGGGTCACAAGTCCTGCCAGCAAACCTGCTCCAGCATGGGCTTCTCTCTCCACAGGGCAACAGGTCCTGCCAGGAGCCTACTCCAGCCTCCCTCAGGTCTGAGGTCCTCCACAGGCTACAGGTGGGTCTCTGCTCAAGAGTTGACCTCCATGGACTGCAGGGTGGCAGCCTGTCCCACCATAATGTTCACCACAGGCTGCAGGAGAGTCTTTGCTCTGGCTCCTGAGCATCTCCTCCTCCTCTTCCTTCTTCACTGACCTTGGAGTCTGCAGAGCTGCTGCTCTCATGTATTCTGACTCCTCTTACCAGCTGCAGTTGGGCAGGCTTTTTTACCCTTTCGTAAGACTGTTATCCCAGAGGTGATATCACCATTGCTGATGGGCTTGGCCTTGGCCAGCAGTGGGTCCATCTTTGGAACTGGCTGAAATTGGCTGTATCAGACATAGGGGAAGTTTCTGTCAGATTCCCACAAAAGCCACCCCTGTAGTTTCTCCGCTACCAAAACCTTCCCACTAAAACTCAATAAGCATTGATATGTAACAGGGCAAAAAATACATTAACAACAGCACAAAATACATAGTTGGAACAACACCTAACTTAGTTTCTACTAGTTCTCTTTGTTTCTATTCTGCTCTGATACTCTACTTATGAGTAACATTAGTGGCTGTATTTGCTGAGGTGTAATGACTTTAGCAGGGATTAATTTTGCATATGTCTAAGGCCACCTTGAAACTGAGGGCTGCAAGCTCAAAACACATCCCACCTGCAAATGTTATTTTCAGCCTAAAGCTCCAGGTCTCTGGTGCTTCCTTCCCATTGCTCCATGTAACAAGTCACTATCAGCTTTACATAGACTTTGTTTTTCCCCCAGGCCTGGGGGAAATGTTTATCATCACAGAAAGTAAAGTCTCTTTCTCCCCACTTTTCCTTCACGAAGCTGAGTGGCTGGAAAGTGCGGAGAGTGACAGATCATGGCAAAGTGACGCAGTGCACTGTGCCCAGTTCCTTCTTGCTGCAGGAACCAAATAATAGCCCTCATTCTATCTGAAAGAAGCAAACTCTGACTTATTGAACTTTATGGGGTATTGCCTCTGTAAACTTACAGGGTTTAATCCTAAATTAATAGGGAGAAAAGAATATATATACAGTGGAAGACAATCAGTAATGAGGTCACATATCACATTTTTCATAATTCTTTATGTAAATGAAAAACCATTCTTCTGAGAGGAAGAACATACCTCTGGTCTGAAGGGCAGTCCTTGGATGTGTCATAGAGCAGTGTAACTCTCTAAGCTACAGTGACATAAGACATACCATGAACTTAACTCCACACCTTAGGAAGCCTGTTTTCCCTCTGCTCTTTGATCTAGACCCAACATATGAAGGAAGTATACCCTCATGGTTTGGGCACAGCTGTGGCCATCAACAATGCTGGGTCTTCTTCATGGTCAGCTGCATATCTGCTGCCTATGTTGAGTTGTACCAGGCAATCTCTGCCTTTTGCTGCTAACTGCCTGAATTGTACAAACTCCTCTCTCAGTGACAGTTCTGAAGCCGTCTTAATAAGGGGAGGTAAAGAATTTTAAATATCACTCTCTTAAAATTCCTAATTAGTGCCAATGCATTATAAGAAGAGGCTTTCTCCAGGTCACTCTTTTACTGTCGTTATGTCAATTAGGGTAAATGAAAAGACAATGCCTGTGATTTTCCACTCCATCCTTTTAGTTTCACATTAATGTAATAGAGCAATTAACACTTGAGGCTTCAGCCCCTACACCTGCTAAGCTGGAGTGAGCAGTTGTGTCTGGGCCACTGGGAAGTCTGAGCTAAGCCAGCCTCAGTTAGTGAAGAAGGCAGAGCTGTGAGCCAACCAGCCGGCTGCACATTCTGTGCAGGAAGTCTTTTTGATGTACACCTAGATGCAAATGAGAGGCTGAACCTCATAATAAATAGCAACACTACATAGCTGGGAATTACTAAGTGCTTTACTCTTACATAATGCCAGTTGTTTTGCAAATGTACCTCTGCTGTTAAGTGTACATACTGTAAGCTTATTAATTAGCTTATTTTTTTTGCTGGGTTTTTGTTTGTTTTTTTTCTTTTAACCTGGAGCAGTTCCTTGGTCTAGCTTACAACATGGCCCCACACTTAGTTACATAAATGTTAGTACCTAGATTTTGATGGTGCTGAAAGCGGAGAAAGGAGAAGGGAGGTCTTTGCACCACTGTAGTCCTTGAAGGCTTCATATTGTTAAGCCACAGGTTTAGGCAAAATTATGTTTAATTCCTTACTCCTGTATTTAATTCACATCTCCAGCAATATAGCTGTGATTAAGATTTTACTGCCTTTCATTACAGTCTCATTCCCCACAGTTGTAAGAACAATTAAAAGGCCTTTTTCCATGCCCTTGATATGACCCTTTCAAAAGTAGGTTAGGGCTCACCTTTTGCCTTCTCCTGCCTCGCTGCTATTAAAGACAGGATTGAATTTTACAGCCACTAGATCTACTTGGAGTTACATTGTGATTCATAAATTCCCTGAGGCAGAGACTGGAGCCAGACCTGTTGCTGGTATAAACTGGCACAGCTCCACTGATTTTGACAGTAATTTTGCACCACCTCACCTGTGCATGTTTTTCAGGGCACCATGTTTCCATTCAAGCAGTAATAAAATGAATGGGTCATTATCGTGAGCGCTGTACTTGTGTTGGCTACAGCAAAGATACATGAGGCATGAATTTGATTCAATATCTTTTGGCTGATGGGGAAATCATGGTCTTACAGATAAACAATATGTTTTCTGTTTGTTCTTTTATCAATATCTGGATAGAACATATGGAGGAGGTTTTGAAAGCTTTCGTCCGAGCAAGGTTGTTTTCCACTTCTGAACTGCCAATTTACCATGAGAAATCCGTTCACTGGAATGACAGAATGAGCAAGATGTACAGCAGGAATAGTATGGTCTGTTGCAATAAATTACAGGTTTCTTTTTCATGTGCAGCAGTAGAGGCGGCACTGATGCAATTAGCTACAGCTGGTTATAGAAAGAAAACATGCATCTGTAGATAGCTCAGACTGGAGGGAACCAAGATGTATTCTCTGGAATTTATCACTGTAGAGAGAGCAGGGGGAAAAAAACACCAGCAATTTTCATTCCTGGCTACAACAAACTTTAATAACCTTTATTTCCCCCCTGTTAAAATAGCTTAACCTAATAAACACATTTAGTTCATTACGGAGCAATTAGCAAATGCATCTAGGTCATCACAGATGCTCTGAAGATGCTCTGAAAGGTCCATTTTCTGGAATAAAGGATTTGAAATAATAATTTGCTGAAGTAAAGAACTGAAGTGTGCCATATGCTGTACGCCCTTTTGCCGCTAGGTTTCAAATATCCCATTTAATTTTGTCATAAGAAAGCCTTGGGACTAATTTGCCAGCAAAGCTCTTGTTGAAGGCTGTTCAGAGTTTGCTTGTTCCCAGGTATCACAGCTTCCAGAAACATAGTTGCAGAGGATGTGGCTCACATATATTATTTTCAGCATCAGACTCATGGTGTAGCAGTGTCTCTCTTCACAAATGTTCTGGTCTTATTCTGGACTTATTCTGTCTCTGCCTGTTTTATTTGCCCCTTTAAAAAAATCTCAGTTTATTTATCATTTTCCACCACATTCGTCCAACAAAATATGTGATTATCTTTACATTTTTTCTTTGAGAATTTTTTTATTTTTTTTACTTCGAGAGACAACGGGTTTCCCCAAGTAAGACTAAACCTCAATGTTTTTATTTGCTCAGTAAATTTGATCTGAAAAAAATTTTAAAAGATAATCCCTCTGTTCTATGTCTGATTGATGCTTTCTTTCACTTTTCAATTTCCCTTTCTCCCTATTTTTTTTAATTTTTCTGTGACTATGAAAAACCAAATGAAACAAAACTTTCCCTCTAAACTTTCTGTGTCACAGGTTCTTCTCAGTCTCGTGTTTTGTTTCTTATTGCTCTGGCCCCCATTGTTTATGTAATACTCCTATCTACCAAGGTCAGGTCCGACACACAGGAGTGAGAGAGCTGGCAGACCAATTCTTTCTGCTGCTGCTTGCAAGTGACTACGATCAAGACTTCATTGCAAACACAGAAAGTTTTCTCAAGATCTAAGTACTTTAGCCACTACAACCCAGTTTCTCATTATGTGGCAGTCTTACAGCTCATCTATTCCTGCGGAAACATCTCCAGTAGGTGCTTTGTCTTCTGTGCTTTGTAATGTACTTAAATTAGTGGGTTGGATCTTTTCCACTTCTTTGTGCATGAAAGACTAAAGTCTGGGAAGTATAAGAAAATGATAACCATGAACATGAATATTTCCCAACAAAGCATAATGTTTTCTTCCTTCAATTCTACCAGAATCCTTCCATGTGTTTGAGTGGTAGAATGCATTTGATGGCTTCTGCATCATAAAAGCAGCTACTTAGCTGTTTTTGCTATTGCTCTGGGTTAAAATAACACGGCAATGGCTAATTTGTTCTTTCTTAGAGTAAACTGAGAACTTGGGTGGAAAGTATCACAGGGTGGGAAAGGAGAGGTGACCTTGAACACTGGTATTCAAGCCCAAAATTCAAAAGGGACTTCTGGACTTCTATTCAATGTTTAATCTGTGCCTAAGCTGACAGCCCAGCAGAAAACCACAAAGAAGATTACATCAATGCAGCATGATCACTGATTTGCCACTTATTTTGAAAGCTGTGTTTAAAAGTAAAATGCCACTTCTTAAGACTTCCTCCCTTGTTACACAGGCTGCTTTAATGTTCCATCAAAACAAAGAAAACAACTGTTCCCACATTAGGCATACATTAGCTATGGGGAAAAAAAGGAAAAACAATTCATTATTACATGCTTTGGAAAAGGAAAGGAGCCAGGGTGTGTGCCCAGACGACAAATTTCTGTAATCTCCACACCTATAATTTACTTCAGAAATGTGTGGTT
This sequence comes from Pachyramphus minor, assembly GCA_013397135.1. Taxonomy (NCBI): domain Eukaryota; kingdom Metazoa; phylum Chordata; class Aves; order Passeriformes; family Tyrannidae; genus Pachyramphus; species Pachyramphus minor. The sequence continues at coordinate 7,047 of VYXB01003102.1, read as the reverse complement.
ACCTTGAAGAAGAGAGGGATCTTCCTGGCTTGCCAGTATAATGAATGATTCAGGTGTGAATGGAAACACATGAAGGGAAAAAATAAAGATCTAAGGAAGACTGAACTTAAAAATTGTAAGGCTAAACAATGTCTGCTCGGACCTCACCCACTCAAATTCCTGCCCCATAACTCAGCAAAAGGAGACAAGCTGTCTTGATACTGGCACCCTACTGCAGTCAAATACTAAAAAAGCGCAAATATTGAAACCCACAGGACAGATGTCAAAGGAGGCATTTGAAGTTCTCAGATCATCCTGTGACTTGAAAACAGATCTTGACAAGCTTCAAGTTATTGAAAAAGAATCCAAGGAAAAGTTGAGGCTGCTTCCAATTACTCTCTCCTTAATTACAATCAATTTGTGTTGTGTGCTCACCAGAAGGTAAAGAAGAAAAAAAAATACCCCAGCATTTATATTGGAGATAGGAAGTACAACCTGTACTCATGTATTTTGTTCATGATGCTGAATGCAGAAGATGTTCAGAACACAGGGTACAGTGGCTACTTAATTAGCTCATGAACAGAATAATTTATGCCAACTGCTTCCACAAAGGATAATTGCAAAGTCTATTTTCCTCATTACTTGCTTTGGAAAAAATCTTTACAAATTCCATCAGTAATGGAAGACTAAAATGAGTCTAAATACATCACTTAAAGTGAAGAAAAAAAAAATTCTGTATCAGAAGTCAGCAAATGCATGCTAATGTACTCTGTCTGCATGTTGTCTTTAGTGCTTGTCCAAGAATCTGGTAACAAGGAAGAATAAACCCAGGAATAAAGCCAGGTATAAAGAATGCCCTTCGGTGTGATGCATTTGTTTAGCATTCCAAGGGACCCCACTTTAGCCAGCTTCAGCTGTCTGAGAGCTGGTTGTCTCAGGCTGAGTTAATAACCTGAATCTTCGTCATCAATAGCAGCACATTCAGAAAGTGGTTTGGGTCCACATTCTCAGATACCCTTTAGGATGAAAACATCTTTCCAAAAATGTGTCTGTCTCTCCCCTGAAGGCGGAGGCAGCTTGGGCTGACAAGGTTAGGCTAAGGCTACAGTTCAACTGTACAGCAAGTACTGCCTTAGGGCTGCAGCCTAAATGTGATCACATTTTTTCATGGCCCAATTTTTTATCAGCGTGTCTTCCTCCAGACCTGGCATTATCCATGCTCTCACAGACAGAGAATGCTAACCTAAAATAGCATAAATGTATAACATGTGCTCTGGCTAATCTGATGGAAATGCAGAGGTGCACCTGCATGGGATGAGGCTCAGGTTTGAGCACTCCATAAGGATTAAGGATGGTGATACAGTCTGAGGCAGCTGGCATTTCAGTGGTCAGAGAGCCAAAGGCCCTTTGGGGAGTAACATGGAGGGCCTCATGGGAAGCCTCCCCATCCCTCCAGGTTTGGGTGGCTATAGAGAGCCACTCTGTGCACCTTTTGGGAGAGGGAAGCAGCAGCAGTGAGGTACTTGGGCTGAACTGTCACCAGTGGGAGACAGCCACTGCCTCACCAGCTGGTAACGCTGGGCCTCCCCTCCCCTCCAGAGCTGGGTTCACACCTGCATTTCTGCCTTCTCCACATGAGAGCAGGGGGAAAAAAAAGGAGCAATCAGCTCTGTAAGAGTTTGAGCCCACAAGCAATTGACTCATGTCAGCCATCCCTTTGAAGTACCGAGGCTGTTTGTGGAAGCAGAGGATCACAGCTCGGCCCTGGACAAGCTGATTGTTTCAATCAAAGATTTAAATGAGTGCCACATGCAAATACTTGGGAAAAAAAGCTGAGCTCCAGAGCAGGCTCCATCGTCCTGGGACCCCTTGAGGACCCAGTGGCATGGAGGTACTGCAAGGCATGGCAAGGCTTTCCAGCCATTGGGAGTAATTTCTTGTTGCGGCTTACACCGTCCATCTGCCCTGAAGACAGTCCACACTTTTAAGAATTTCAGAAACTCAGGGCTTATGCTTTAAATTTCACACGTTTCTGTGGCAGCTTGGGGCCCATCTTCTGCAGAATGTTGCCAGGGTAGTTACAGACTCACCCTGTGCCAAAGTGTTTCCTATGGGGCAGCTCTGAGGTGCTCCCTGTGTGCAGGTGGGTTTCAAACTCACTGTAAGGCATCCCTACCTGCCTCTTGTTGGGTGTCTGAGGGTCTGGATCACACCTCAAGTAGCCTCTCAACTCCAGTTCCTGAGAGTCTGCAGCAGTGTGAGCCATGAAAACACTTGCAAGGGGCAGTAATATTGTGCTTAGGCTAAGGCATCTGTGGAAGAATTGTGAGATGTCTTGGGAGCGCAAAGAAATGCCACTTGTACATCCAGGACTCTTGTTAACTGACCAATTGTAATGCAATAATGCGTTCACTCGTTTTACATGACTGCACAGACCAGAACTGCAGATTTTGTTCCACAGCACTTCAGTTCTAAGGGAAGTTTGATGGTATTTGTGCATAATTGGTTTTAGTGTCCTTTCTATTGACCTCCAAGTATTTCATATCTATTTGAATGTCACGACAGAGTCCAAGAAACAAATATAAGGAGAATTCAAAACAGACTGTTTGTCCACAAGTAGCCAGCTCTGCCTGGTGAGAGTTTGTCTCTTGTGCCTCCAATAAATTAAAACAGGGTTGAGAGTGATCTGTATTACTACCAAGTTGGTACTCCTCACCTGAGCTGTCCAGAGATGATTCATCTTTTAAAACATGTTTTTGTTCATGATATCCAAAGAGGAGTTGCCAGCTAATTTGGGTGGAAAGTTTTGTACTGCTTTTAGGAATGTGAAGCTAAGTCTTTTAATCCTGGTCTGGCCTTCATAAACTTGGAGAAGGAAAAAACACACATGGTAAGAATAGCACTGTACAAATCCCATTCTAGTTTATTGCAGTATTTGTCAAATATCAGGCACTCTTTCTGTAGAAAATATGAAGGACCAGAGGAAGAGGAATAGGTGGAGGTAGGTGAAAAGATGCAGGAGACTTCACACATACAGATATGAAGACATGCAAATTTTAATGTACTATAGCAAGGATATGATTGATTTTATGTGAAGGGGAACCTGGTTCTGAATTTAAGCAAGCTGATCTTGTTTAGGGCTCAAATTTTGGAACCATCTAATTACATCAGACTCAGGTTGTGTCTGAGTGCTTTTATACCTTTCACTACTCAATAAAACACTTTGGAGGTGTGAACAGGCTATGATATAGATGTAGATATGCATTTCTCAGTCAGCAGATAGCCTAAAACAATCACTTCAGAGCTGCAGCTCTTTTCCTCCACCTCCAGGATATACTTACTACAAGTTTTATGTCTTGAAATGCTGCTGACACAACCTATCCTGGGAACACTATGCAGGACAGAAGAAGAAAGACAATGCAATATCCATCCTTCCTAAGCAAGGCAAGGGATGCTGCCAGACTAATATTTTTGAGAGGAGACACAATTATGACAAAGTTTCTGGTAGAAGAGGAGTATCCTACACCACAGTTTCCATTTCTCTAAAAAAAAGGCCAGCCACTCTCACACCATCCTGTTGGAATCCTGGCGTGTTGTTCCAAGAATTGTTAAATGCAGCGCTCTGGATCAGAGAACAACAAACAAACATTTGTGAAATCTCAATCAGAAATGTAAGCTTATCCTTGCTGTGCCACTTGTTTAAGACTTTCAGCCTGCATCATGGGTTGCTCCAATAAGGGAACCTGCTCATCTTGAGGAGACTGCAGGGTTGAGGCCTACTTACGACAATTGTATTTGATAGTGTTCCATAGTTTCTCCAGCACCTCAGCTCCTAATGGAACAAATTCACAACTGTGTGCATGTAAGTAAACATCAGAGCCAATTTGAGCTGTCTGAGCAAATCTCCAGCCAGAAACATCACACTTTATTGTAGGGAGCCAGTTAGGTTGTCATACTAAAGATACAAAAACAAATATTGTATTGTGATGCTTAATACTGGTGAATACTTGCTTTTACTCTGCTGATCATGAGTGGGTTTCATACGAAAAAATAATAACTAAGGGATTATTTATAATCATATTTCCCTCTTTTTCTCCCCTCTCTCACTCCAGTTTTACCCTCTCCACACCTGAAAATTAATATTGAAATAGTTGCATGTTGTTATTTCTTTTACTCCATCTTCTCTGACTTCTTAGTGCATAAACCATTTGGTTCAGGAACTGTATGTGTACAAACCTCATAATCTTTAGAAATACCTTGCAACAATACATGTCCTGGCTCCTGAGGGAGTTCGTGGTCCCAGTGGAGTGAAGCAAAGAGCGGAAAATGCAACTAGTCTGCATAGAAGGGTGGCATAAGCAGCATGCTAATACTTAAAACTACAATCCCAGGAGCTGTGAACTGAAGTGAGACAGAAGAGGAATTTATGAGTACAATCTCATAGCCTGTGGAGGGATAGTAATTAGATCCAAAGGTTGTATGTATACATGTGACTGAGCTTTAAAGCTATGACAGCAACAGAGGAATTGCTCTTTCTTTCTGCTCTGCAAAAACTCAACTACATGGAGATCCATATCCATAGCAATGGCAGCTCAAGTCTCCAGGGAGGATGAGTTCCAGACCTCATGCATGAATAGAAATCCAGTATGTTAATGTACATATTTTGAACTTCACAGTGTTATAAGCTTGTAGTATTTGTAGGAAGCAAAGGCAGATAACAGCATGGGATTTCTCAAAATAGTTGTTTTTTGTACAAAGGGGAGGATTCACTGCATTCAGCTTCAGATATTTGCAGGGCAACAAGTTCTTCACAGACAATGAAGTGTAAATAGATACTTTTGGGGCATGGTTAATCTTGTCCTCACGTAGATGTCTAAAATAGGTCAGATGAATCATCTCCTGTGAGTATTTTTTTCCACTGACTATAAAGGGAGCTCATCTCACATGTAGACTTCTGTATTACAAATGTCTGGAGTGAGGTGTACAGAGTTCTTCAGGAAGATATTCACACCGGATGAATGTGCAGAAGCAGTCTCTAAGTTTAAACTTCAATATTTAATGCACAGAAAAGAAGTGTAAATATGTCCTCAAGGTTGAACAATGGATATTAATAACTTTTGATCACAGTCTCTGAAATAGCAAAGACCTAGAAAATTAACAGTGTGTTTCCTTATCCTTAGTTCGCCTTGCAGGAAGCTGCTACACTTTCCAGCTGAGTAGCAAAGGAAGCAGAGGAAAGCTTTATGACTTGGTCGTGTCCCTCTCCAGAGCTGTGGCTGAGAACCTACAGTGGGGAGGATCCCCCTCCCTTGCTCAGGGACAGCCTCTGTTTCCAGGTTTCCCCCAGCTCACACCAATGGCTGGGTGCATCACCAACTACTAACATTCTACCTGCTGTGACGTGGTAGCAACATGGTCAGGGCTAATGCCATGAGTTGGTGGCTGCGTGTCATATGACCATGGCATTGCCAGGGCTGTTCCATCCCTGTGACGTGGCTATTTCACCATTCCAGCAAGAAGAAGCAAACAAGCAAGCAAAACCCCAATGACTGATTATGCTGAAGAGGGAAACTAAGCAGCAATGTAAAGAACATCAGCTTAACAAAGGTTAAAAAAGAATCAAAGTAGCAAGTCTGACTTGCTGCCCAATTTTAAAGATTTGTGTGGTACTTGCTGCTGATATTTGTGTGTTTGAAGGCTAAGTTCTGGAATAAAAATGCTTGTGAAACTGATGGAAAATAATATTTCATGCCTTTGGAATTAAAGGCATGTCCAGTACTAGATTCTGCAACCAGGAGTGACTGACACTGCTGAGGAGTAGCAACAAACAACAAGATTCGTGTATTTCTTTCCCTGAAAGAGTTGAAGTTGCAAAGTGGATGCTATTTGCTTACTTAGAGAGAGGCAACTAGAGGCCATCCTCCCTGAGGAAATACAACCAGATGTTTTATGAAATAAAGGGAACTCAAAACTGTGAATCTCCAGGAGAGATAGAGTGTTAATCCTTCTGACTTCATCAGGTCCTCCACTCCTTCCTCCTTGTTTGGGCTTATGTCTACCACTCCTAGTCCTTCCCTGCCACAGCCAATGCCTCTGAGTGGTGTGACCACATTTTTCTGCTATGAAAATCCCAGAGCCTGACTCCCAAGGGATCTTGCTATTGAAAATGCAGTGTTGGTCTTCTTGGGTTTGGGTTTCTTGTTGTTTGCCTCTGTGAGCTGTTCATTAAGTAATCAAATAACAGCATAGTAAATGAATGATGTCTTGCCTCATAAGGGCTGAAATATGCAAGAAGTAAGCAAGCTTTCATAGGTTTTACAAATACTTAATAAGTCAAAAGAAAGACCAAATACATGGCTTCTAACCCTTTGGGTGAAAATACTTCAGGATGAAGCACTGGAAATTGGAATGGTGTGCTTCCTGTTATGTACAAAATGGCTGCAAAGGAGCTATTAAAGTTTCTCAAACACAGTTCTTTGTGTGTTTGTTTGTTTCTAGTTAGAGGTATACAGTCATTCAAAAGACCATGTGCTGTATAGCCTCCGCAGGGTTTGCTTTGTAGTACAGATAGTGCCTAACCACTACTTTCCTCTCTCTTGATCACTAACGAAAACAGACCATATAGAGATGAAAGTGTTCTAAATCAGTGCTCTGTGTCATTTCCCACTTACTTTGCACTTTTCTGACAGCTGAAAGGCTGTAATAAATTGAGTGCATGCACACCCACAGAGAATGACAGTACAACCATAACCTAGCCTCTCAGGACGTGTATTTTCTTCCCCAAGGGACTATATTGAAAAATTATCAAAGTGGGGGGTATTTTGGTGTTTTTTACTGTGATTTTAACATTTTTGATCAATGCAATTTCTTTGAGAGTTGAAGTTTTCTACTACTTTTTTTTTTAAATCAGAACAACATTTTAAACTGAAGTAATTGAAAACAAATCTGATACTATAGCTAAATAACTGGTTTATACTAGCACACATAAAATTAAAAATCAGTCATGTAATACAGATTTTTTCCCTCTTTTTCTTTCCTTTTTTCCTTCTCCCTTTCCTTTCCTTTCCT
>VYXB01003101.1:0-56666 GCA_013397135.1 Pachyramphus minor | reverse complement strand
TGTGACTAGGTTGACCTTTTCTGTTATCTTCACTAGAACAAAACAATCTTGGCTATATTTGCATGTAAGCAGAAACCCTTTTCTCAGTTTCATAACACAACCATTTTTACATAAAACACTCAGCTTCCTGAGTCTGAGTGTTTTTGCAGATCTTGAAAATTGTAGTGATCCTACAATAAAAGCCAACATTTNGTAGTGATCCTACAATAAAAGCCAACATTTTAATTTTTTAGGCCCTAATTCTCAATTATGCTGACACCTAAGTAAGAACACATGGGTTTTTATCAAGAATATTCGTATCACTTTGTGTTGTTATCTTTTATTGACTTAGACCCCTTGGGGTATTCAGATAAGGATAAAGTGAAGTTCCACACAAGTGATTTATTGACATAATGCCAGTGAAAAAAAAAAATCTGTGTTTTGATGTGCAAAGAAACATGAAAAATTATATATAGACATACCTGGTCCAATGCAGAATGATGCAATGATTGCAAGGATGCAAAATATACTGAGGTAAGGAAGCCAATCCACAGTGTTCTGGGTGGATGAAAGACATTCATGTTAAGTGTATTGTATGTATCACAAATATTTACAAAAATATTTTTAAAAAAATCACAGATAGTGTTTTCCATTGTTCTTTATCTATTTCTGAATTTAGTCTAGGGTTACTTTAGGAAATCACAGTATTTCTGTAGGACTTTACTAGATGATTGGGTTAAAACTCTTGGTCTCTGTGGAATTCCTGTAGAGAAACACTAGACAAGCTCATGCACCACGCAGATTAGAACTCTGAAAATTCACAACTTTTGCTAAAGTTCAAGCCAATCTGGAAAAAAGATTTTCTTTCCATTGAACAGATTCAGCACCTCCATCCTCAGGAATTTCAGTCATGTTTAAAAGGAGCAACTATGATGGTCCATGGAGCTTCAAAGTTCGCCAGTAAAAGCCTGGACTGAAGACTAGACCCGACAGGCTGCCAGTCGGTGTGAGAGCTGAACCTGAACCTTGGCCATAGGAAAGCCACAGCCCAGGGACTTTTCAGACATAGTCTTATTTTGCAGACAAGGAGGGCCATAACGTGCAAACAACAGGTAAAGGTAAAACCAGAACCAACTATAAATGCTTCTTTAAGGGAACAGTACATGACATCACTTATTTTCCTCCCAAGGCAGTCTTTCTTCTAAGCAGATTTTTCTCTATTCAGACCTCTAAATGATAGGAACTTGAAATATGATGAGCAATTGCCATATAGTTAGCAGAACACTTTTCTTGATTCTAATATTGTATGCTTGATTCTAATACCAACAAATGAGAAAAACCATGGATGTCCATTTCTTTCTATCTCTGACAGGTGGGTTTTTCCCCCCAGTAAAGTGTAAATGATATTTTTATTAGAATTTTACTATTTTTGAAAAGTTGGTTAAGATACATGTAACTGTAGTATCAGAAAATATCACCTTGAATGGCACTGTAAAAATATTCTTGTTAAAATATTTTATTAAAAATTAATTATAAATTAAATAATTAAAAATAATTAAAAATAATAATTTTTTCAGTGTTAAGTAAAGCCCCCATTTTCTGATGTGTTTTTTCTTCCAGTTTGGTTATTTCTTTAGTTCTGTGGAAAACATGGTCTCCTAGGCATTAACGTTAACCAAAAGACTTGTAGATCTATCAAAATTACACAATTTGGAGTTCTTGTTTAGGAAGAAATCCAAGGTCACTGAGAAAGAGAAGGTGCAAATACAGAGTAGACATAAGTTCCTCTGGGATCAAGCCTATTTGTGCCCTGGTCTTTTGTTCATGTCTAATACTTAACAGATTGCGACACTTTGGATGAAAGGATTCAGACTTCATGGATTTACAATAGCTGAAGGTCCTCACACATCAAACTAGGTTTTAAAAGATCTGAAAGAGGATTTTTCACTCGGCATACAAAATTTGCAATAACATCTCATTTCTGGAGGAGAACTGTTTTACAGCTGTTCTGACTGAAGTATGTGAAGCAAAGCTTTATTGGTAATAAAGCTTACATACAGGTAAGTCAAACAAAACTTTGTAATGGTGTGGTGTCCACCTGTCAGTCATGCTGACTTAATGACTCTCTTCAAACAAGAAAGGGGATTTGAAAGTCAGATTAATGGCGCCACACGGAAATCAATAACAGCAGGAAAACCACTTGATGAGAGACCATCCAAACCCATGCCACTGCAGATGCCAGTTTGACTTCTCAGAAGTCCTCAAGAAGAGAAACAAACTGTATCATTATGTAAATGGAAACCAATAAAGGAAAAAATATTCATGGATAGAATTTAAACTGGTTTAATAATTCTCCTCTGATCATTTGAAACAACTGGGGGATTGAGTGCTAGTAAGATCTGAAAACTTAAAGTAATATAGTCATAGAATTATTTGGATTGGAAGGGACGTTTAAAGCTCACCTAGTGCCAAACCCACTGCAATGAGCAGGGACATTGTCAACTAGATCAGGTTGTTCAGAGCCCCATCTAACTTGACCTTGATGCCCTATCCTTGAAGACATTCAACCATCTCTCCATTTCACCCACTCTCATTGTAAACCACTTCTTCCTTATATCTAATCTAAATTGGCCCTATTTTAGCTTAAAATCATTACCCTTTTTCCAATCACAACAGGCCCTGCTAAAAAGTCTATCCTCCTCTTTCTTCTAAGTGCAAATGTTCCCCAAAGGCTAAATCTTTATATTGCCTATACAAATACTAGAAAAGTAAGTTGAAAGAAACAGTAAACATGAAAATTTTTCACCACCAGGAAAAAAATCCAAACCTAAAATAGTGATGACATATTAAAGAAATCTCAGAGAGAGTGAATTACAAAGGTAAACTCATGGAATGTGGTTAAACTATTTACCCAACTATGGGTAAAATTGGCATCATAATAGTTCTTGATATGTGTAAATCATTGAGTTAAGGAGACAGAATGTGAGAAAGCCCCTCTTGTGTTTTAATGCAAAAGTTGCTATGAGTAATTATAGCACTTTGAAGTCAAGAGATTCATAAATTAGCAAAAGAGACCTTTCAATCCTTCTGTCAAGTTGATTAAAAGGATTCACTTATGTAGGAATGTCGAGACCAACCAGTATCAAGCATGTTTAAAATAAGCCAAAGAGTAAAAAAGACAGTAAAAATATATAGTGACTGACGTGTTACCTGTAAAGTCAGGGAGGCGGTAAGTACTGAGAAGAAGACAATCATCAACCCAAAACCTCCAATGAGAAGAGGCCTGCGCCCAAGCCGTTCAATGACTAAGCCCTGGAAAACAAAAGGTGTCATTTGACTTTCTTGATAAAGCGCTGAAGAACTCGGACCATGTAATATGTTCTCCCACTAAATGTGAAGATCAAAAATAAAACCATGAGAGTTGATTTTACACTATTTGTAAGCTATGACATGTTCAAAATTATGCTCACAATTGTGTTTACACAATTTAACCTCTTTGAAAACACAGTCAGCACAGCATCCGTATTTGAGACCATCAAAGCAGTAGTTGGTATTTGTTTTATGTGTGAATTTCCTACTACACAACAAATATGACCATACAGATAGAAAAATGTGAAATGCGTAAAATCATGTTTAACACCATTAGCATAGCAGATTTCAAAGTTATTGCTACATTTACCTTTTTGAGCAAAAATTTAGTAATAAAACAAGTGATGTACATTAGCTATATAAAAATAATTAATATGATGATAACCAAATGAAGTTTGATTTTTTTTTATGAGGCATAAATAATTGTACATTGATTGAATGGCTTACAAATTAGCAAAAAATTTGTATAATAACATTCTTACAATATGTAATTTTTAATTGTCAATGTTGAAGCAAACTATAGTCTCATGCTTTTGTATTTTGACTGCTTCATAATTTCAATATCTCTCCGAATTTAAGTTTAAACATTTAAAATTTAAGTTTTAAAGCTTTGTAACATAGACTAAATTTTGATTAAACTAAAATTTATTTTAAATTTCTTTTTTTTGTTCCAACACAGAAGAAACATTTAGTCATGATTTTGGATATTTAATGTAATTAGAATATCCAGACAAAAGAAATCCACCCAGAAGAAAACTTTGTTCAGAAAAGTAATTCTAACATTGATACTTTTGCACTCATGTTCATTTTTAAATTAAATTTTTTTAATTTAAATTTTAAATTTAAATTTTAAATTTATATTTAACACCTGAATATGTCACAAAACCTGAATACTTATCTGCTAGAGAAGAACACAATGAAGAATTTCTTGAAAAGCTGTAACATGAAACATGAAACTGTCTTTGCTAGTCTGACTCATTAAACTAAGCTAATACGTATTTTAGGTCATATGAGATGATGTAATTTTCATGCTGATAATTACTAAAATTACAATTGCAGTTGGTTTTCTTATGAGAAAAATAAAACAGTTTAACAAAGCCCAAAATGTACCACTTCAAATAAGGTAGAGTCAGACTCACATGACTGTTTGTCATATGGTTATTTACTGTAGACTGAAGTCCATCTTCCACACATCCTTTGAGCAAAAGATAAAATGAGCAACTAAAATGAAACCTGGACTAATACCCTTAATTCTGGGAGACAGGACACACAATTTCCCTGTGAGCATTGAGAAGAAATGCGTTAGGAGAAAGTACAAAGTCACCCAGAGACTTGCCTCGAGTGGCAAGAACTTCAGCATGAGGCTGACCAGCAGATCTGAGGACAGGCTTCAACACATGTTCACCCTGTACCCTGAACTGAACTTTCACACCAGAGATGTGCACTCTGACACTGCAGAACACTGAAAGCAGCTCTGTGGCAAGATTTAGCATTCCTTGTTTCTTTGAATGATGAAATATACTCATTTGGAAAGTTTCCACAGCTTCCATAATAGAATTACGGAATTTTAAAAAGACGTGCATAGATGCTAATGAGATTTCACATTGTGCTCACAAGGACTAAATGTTTCAAAACTGCAACTGCTTCACTGTTGAAACCTTTGCAAGATGGTAAGTAGTTTAAATTATGATTAATTAATCCATCTTGCTGATGATTTTAACAGATTATAACATAACTTCTTAAGAACTCTTGAGATTCAAGTATTTATCACCTCATTTTCTTCACCTGCTATGACTGGCTGTCACTGGAACATATTTCTTCCTATTCTGACCCCAGTAAGAGCCACAGAGTTTCAATGGAAATATCTAGCATCACACATACATTTAACCAAGAGACATCTTTTATGGGTCTGAGGGATGAATAAGTCTGTAAGACAGAGATTTTTGCAACAGATGTTGCACATGTAATTTGGTATGAATTACATATTCAGCAATAAATGCTGCAATGTAATTTGACATACTGGAAAATGTCTCTTATTTTTTTGATGCTGGACTGGTGGTCATGATTAAACAATCTCAGTGTTACATAGCTGGGGGGTTTTATATTAAAGCAGGATAAGGGGTGATGCTTCTCTTAGAGGCAAAAAGGGTCATAGATGCCTCTCATACAAAACATGGGGAAAACGTGATATATAGTGTTCTGTTGTAAAGCTCAAAACAAATCAAATTCCAGTAAGGGAGAACAGTTTGGGCAAGTCCTTCAAAAAAAACATGTGCATGCAGTTATGTCTACCTACACTGTGGACATATTGTGTAAAACTAGGTGGGTTGGTGAGGCACTCCCTGTTTTAACTGAAACCAGCCAAACACAGATAAAATTACAGCAGTTCTATGGGCTCTATAATATCCTTTTTACAGAACATAATAGTAGTTTCTAATACATTTAAATACTTCTTTTACTCAGAGACAATTTGGGAAGAAATAAAGCAAATGCATGTGCAAGAAAGTCTTTCACATTCTGTTTCCTGAGCTAATGCCAGGTTCCCCAAGCATTCATCAATGCTATCTATTTAATATGAACAACTGAGAAATTTGGATGCTTCAGCTTCTGGGCCATCCTGGAGTTTCTGCCCCAAACAATTTATAATTGCAGTTGTTGGTGATTTTTCTGATGATTCATGGAATGGACCAACTTCCTTCACAGGAAAAAATAATCAGGAGTTTTGTCCTTATTCACAGGAACACTATGTTGTCTCAGAACTGCTGGGAATCCTATAATAATTTGCACTTTGAGGATTCAGCAATACTTGAAAAGGAAGGTCTAACACATCTTCCATAAGAGCAAGTTTCCCTGGTGAAAAAAATGCTGGTTTTGAGGTTATAAACAGACAACTTAATTTTTTAGTTATTATTATAAAAATCCAAAACTTGTTAACTTGCAAAACCCACTAAGACACTTATGACTCATAAGAAGTGGAAGATGATTCACCAGTTCTCAAGTATTTATAGCTTTGAATGCTCCACTGCTATGGTGTTGGTAACTGTTACCTATTAAAGACCTATAACAAGTCAAAATATACTATGCAGTAGAGTAAATGAAATAATAAGAGATTCAGTATATGCTCAAGTACAGACAAAAGAAGAACCTTACAACTCTTTTCAGTGATAGCGCTGAGTTATGTGCCAAATTGTGTAGGCTGATACTTGTTTTTGTGTGATCATAAACATGCCTTTGTAGAACCCTATACCCAGTCATGATAATTAACACAGTTGAAATTACTGAAAATGTGTAAAAAAACATTGTAACAACAATTCTCTCAGCGCAAATGTTTGGTGATAATAAGGCAACTGATATGCAAACTATGTTAACATTTCACACAACTTACTTTTGTCTGGCAGGAAACACTTGTGAATAAAGTTAAAGAAGCAAATGTCAACCTTTTCACTTGAGTCAGCTGCAGACACCAGGGCTGACATAATGAAAACAGAGTGCATTAAAAAAAGATCAGACAAGCTTGTCTGGATAAAATAAATGTCTAAGCAAGTTTTACAGCCCAAACAGGAGGTCACTGAATACTATTCCCTACTTATATCCGGCCCTAAATTATACTAAGAAAACTCTGTCAGATTTTCTTGATGTATCAGCTCTGAGAAGAAGTTTGCTTTACATATTAATATCAATAGTAGCCACACTTTCTTTCTGACGTATTTTGCATAAAGGTCTGAGTTAGACTGTATGACTAGATTCAGACTTAATGTGGCAAGCTATCACTGTTATTTCCATTTTAAGTATCAGGATGAAAATGTAGAATCTCATTTATGTAACTTTATGACAAAATGTGTAATATCTTGCATCCAGGAAAAGGAGCAGAACAGCAGACTGAGCATTATAAATTGGGGGAGTTTTCTTTGTATTTTGATGTATATCTATCAGCCTACTCTATGAATTTCAACATCTTCCTTCGCGAAGCCAAGCCATGATGACTCTATGAAGAAAAGAATCATTCTATTAAAGTACCTAAACTGGAATTTAGGGGCCTAGCATCAAGTTTAACCACATAAGCAAAAGCCTTAAATAAATCTCTGCATTTGCCTGTATCTGTGTTAAAGCCGTGACAAGATAAGATCCTACACATCTTCTGTAGCTACCGGGCTAGCGATTACTCTCAGCAAAGGGTGGAGTTGATGGTTAAGTTTCTAAGCTCAGTCTGAATTATTTTGCAGTAAGGCATCCTTAATCAGCTTCAGTTGGAAGGGAAATTTTCTATTCACTAAAGATGGTCTCCATAGTCGATGCCTGCCAGAGCAGCATGATTGAGACAGGGGCTCATCTAGCCAGATGCTTTTGCCTCAGCAGTGCTTGGCAACACCCCCTAGGGCAACAAAAAAGCACCCGATTTCCTTACTCCTTTTGTGTCCCTTCAGCAAATTGTAGATATTTCTGAAGCAAAAGTCCTTCTGTTGGTGATTTAGCTGTTAAAAGCACAAAGTTTTGTCTTGTGTGATGTTTATGCTAGACTAGATCCCAACCTTGATCTGTGACACCTTATTATGGCTGGTGCTTTATTTTCTAATGATGGTATTTGAATGCCCTGATGCAGATCTTCTTGAACAGATTGATAAAAACATTACTCAAGACCAGTGTATCCTCAGCAGCAGGAGATATGCCTTTAACAGTTTCACTTTCTGAATATATCCTGCAAAAGGATTTGTTTTACATAAATGCAGCCTTTAACCACATACACTTTAGGTGTTAGGAGCGGCCTTGTAAGGTAGACCTTCATAATGAGACTTTTTCTCCTGGAAGGCACTACATCGTTCATTCAACATGTGTAATCCTTGTCTATTCAGAAGTCTGCTTGTATTAAAATGATTTAAAAAGAATAAAGTCTTTGTCTAAAACCAATTTCACTGATCACTTGTGGATTAAGGCAGTGTGCATTAACACAGTCACACTCTGCAGCTTACCCTGCAGTGAAACTGTGCCTGTATGCCTCAGATATCATGATCTGAGATGCTGTTTGGCCAGTCTCTCTTTTCTACTGCTGACTCTATCCAAGCTATTATAGGTCAAGATATAACTTTCAAATTCTGGTAATTCTTGAGCAACAGCTTGTCTGGGTGAGGGGAGAAAGAGGGGGGAATTACATGTTCTTGCACTCTCCTCTACTTACATCCTGTTGGGGTTTATCAGTGTATGAAGGCTGATTCTGACCCAGTGTGAACAGTCTCACATGGGACTCCATTAAAAGTCCTACTAAAAATCATATTATAGCATAATTTCCTAAGAACTCTTGAGATGGAAGTATTTGCCACCCCATTTTTTTCATTTGCTATGACTGGCTTTCACTGAAACATATTTCTTCCTGTTCTGACCCCAGTTTCAATGGAGATATCTTGCATTGTGCTTTGGAAACTATGGAGGAAGTGTGTTGGGGATGAGAATACCTATGGAAGTATCTGGAGTATTCTGGTTTTAAGATGAGCCATGTCCCAAGCAGGGAATCCCTCCCATGTTAAGATCTATGAACATCAGAAGAAACACAGACCAAGTCTAAAAGCTCTTTCTCATGAGATCCTGAAGCGGAATAAAATCATCCTGCCTAAGAAGGTTGGCTTCCTTGACTTCTGTGTGATACTGCAAAGGATTTCCTATATTCTCTTATGGTCTAGTACTGAAATGTATTTTAACTCACTCCTGGCTTCACATGGCTTGTGTTTGTCAAAAGCTTTTAGTAACACCTTTGTGCATCCCCTTATGGGAAATGCTTAAGGCGCAGTCTTCTCAATATAGTTGCAGCTAGTCTCTTTCTGTGAACGTTATATAAAGACCAAACGTGGTGCCACAGATGGTAAAATTGGATGTGGGATGCCTAATTTGAATAATATTCCTTTTTATTCTATGCTGGTTTCATGGAGGAGGGAAGGAACCTTTTCAGACATTTACTTGTCTCCCTTTACATTCACTCTGCTGCCTTGCTAAAGAAAGGTACTGGCAAATTGTTCTTTTTGTCCACTAAGTGTAAGAAGACAACTAAATTAAATAATGTAAATTACTAAAAATTAGAAAATAGCCATAGTAATCAATCTTACTGAAGAATAATTATGTTTGTGGAATCCCCTTACAGAATGCAGAATTTATAGACCAGACTTCTCATAACTGCAGGGAATTATTTAGGTATATTCTATGCTGCTTTAAAGAACGGCTTCAGGTTAGATAATGTATTGCTGTAACATGCTTACAAGTAGCAAATCCATTGTCATTCATTCCAGAGGACAACAAACTTCTTCAGAAGCAAACTGAAATTAACGGTCACCCTCATTAGAAAGTGGATCGTCTAGTCAGTCCTCTAAACCGAATTTGTGTTCAGTACAATTGCTGTAATTCTCTACGATTAACCAAAAAACATACAGAAAGTTTATATTTTCTGCCTTGAGAGAAGCCAGGGCATCAAGCATGTAATGCTACAACACAAGTATTTCATGAAGTAAACTAAGTAGTGCTGGTGTAAGCAGAATTTGCAGCCAAATTGTATGAATGGAAGGAACATAAGGATACACGTTTCATTTTTCAATGTCTTGGTAATATGAGCGAGAGGGATGGAGCTGTAGGTAAAGCATGTTACTAGCTGGCATATCAAGTGATCTGAGGCAATAGAGAGCTATAAAATGATGGGATGTTTACTGGACTTTACTGCAAGTAAAATTTGGTTTCTTCTAAAAAACACAATATACTAAAAAGACCAGGAAAATTAAGTCCTCTTTCTGCTTTCTTCTGTTTCTTTCCTGAGTGGTACAAAAGTCATGCACACCTGACTTAATATTTAATGCTGTCAAATAGATTAAACAAAACTGGAATAAAGAGTCATTGGAATAGATTGAGAGTGGGAAGAAATCCCCCATCCTTAGTGCTAAAAATGAAAAAAATTTAGAGGAATTAGTTGAATAAATAATCTGCAAAACCTTCAACTGAAAAAAGAAATTTACATTGTTGTTCTCTAAAACAGCAGCAATGAAACATTTATGAAGATTATTGTAATAAAATTAAGGCTACAAAGCAGCATCTCTGGACATGAAAAATTTGAAGGGAGAAATCAACACATCAGCATTTTCAGAAGCACAGTAGGTACCTTAAACAGAAAAAGTATTAAAATCACTCCTCTTGAGAACAAAAAGTTACACATACCAGGAGCCAAAGCAGACACATCCACCTCATTATGTATGAACAGTGTGCTTTGAATAAGCCCCACAAACTGACAGCACAGATGACAGACCCTATTTATAGAATGGCTTTAATATCATGGAATCATCTCCATGTAATTTTCATCTGTTTTCACATAAAAGAGGTGTATTCTTCACTTATATCAGTGGCAAAATTATAATTACTTTTACATATATCTTAAACAGAGAAGTATTTGTGCAGTATCACAAAGAAGAAACTGTAACAGGTAGGGACTTTCATATTTCCCTATTAAACAATGTCTCTTTAATTAAAAAAAGAAATTAAAAATCGAAGCTTTAGCCAAAAATCGATTTGTGGAAACTCAAAAAGATCAGAAGAAGATAGTTGTGACCTTTTAGAGTCCTTATGTCCTAGACTATAAGAAAATATAGCTGGATTTAGTTTAACGTTTTGTAGGTCATGAGCAGTTGCTGTGCCACAGAAAAGGTTTTTTTTTTCCAAAACCATTCTTCTGACATTTAGAAATGTTTGGCTCGTGTTTCCAGTGTTGTGCAAATACAGTTGGTGTAGAATATATGAAGATAAGGAAAAATTCTAGAAAGGAAAAAAAAAAAGAGTACTTGCTTGTTTGTGAAGTTCCATTCCTAAGGCCTCTCCCATTGCTTTTTATTTATTGCAGCGCAAATAGAAATTTACTTCCTTTAGCAAGTGATCGTGCATTCAGCTACTAAAACTTTCAAGTTTAGTTTGCTCGCTTAGTGTATTTTTTTTTCCTAGTCAACTTTTCCAGTTTGAAATTGGAAAGCAAAAATGTGCACAGATGATTTTTTCTATTAACAGTTTCCTCTCCATTCAGTGCAGAGCGAAGGTCCCTGACATACTCAGGAGCTCCTGTGCTAGGAAAGGATGCCTGCCTGTCCTCGGTGAGTGAGAGAGCAGAATTTAAGACCGCATGGGACACCCTTTTCTAGCATGCTGGCTCACTTTTCCACCACTCTGGGTGGCTGTTTCTGCAGTCCACACTGAACGCACACACCTGTACTGCGCCTGAGCCTTCTCCAGCAACACTGTCTGCTTAACAACAGGCATATGAAAAGACTCTCAGACGTGAATAAACTGCTACCAGGTAAAGTTGTTTTACCAGGTAAAACCATTTATGAATTACCACTTAATATGCTTCGGGCCTTGCTGTTTCTGCCTTCTTCCTCTTCACTCATACAAAGCACCTCACAATATACCAACTTGTATGTACCTTTTATGGAACTAAAACTAAAGATCATCTTCTTAGAAAAAACATCCCAAAGATGCAAATTTGGTTTAGGATTAAAATTAAATATAATATTTTCAATTGCTTTATCAAGTGTTACACTTAATCAACATACTATTTATATTTTAACCTGAATAAGGAAATAAAATCAGTAATTTAAATATCAAGCATGTTAATGGATTTTTAAAACCATACTTACAGAAAAAACAGCAGCCAGAGTCTCAACAGCACCGGTACTTAGCGTAACATAGGGAATTGTTTCATGACTGATCCCAGCTTCACTGAAGATGTTGTTTGTGTAGTACCAGATCTGAATCAGAGAGAATAAAATGAGTTATTAATCATTATGGATGGAATTACAATATATCGGTATTCAATTCAACCACCTAATCTGCCAGAGGCCAGATTTGTTAAACCTCTGAGCTCTCCCAAATGACCAAGGGCTGGACAAGGCCAGCAGATGAAGAGAAGGTAAGAATTCCAGGAGGATTAGTCACAAGGCTGCTGACCTTCTGCTTGAAGAACCAGACAGAATTACAAACAGCTTTAACTCGATTTAGCTTAATTCACTTTAGGAGTAAATCAAAGAAACTAACTTTAAACTTGAACAAGAGGATACAAATAAGTTTCATGTAGCTGAGCCATGTGTGTCCTTATGGGATACTTGAATGGCACATAACAAGAGGAGAACACAGGAAAGAGATGTTGAGAGGCACTGAAGAAGCTGGTTGGTTTTGGACAGAAGGTGTGAGATTTATCTCTGGTTTAACCTCACTGCAGAGTGGGCATCAACAGTCAAGCTATTCCCCTAATGTTTCTTTATATCCACAGAAAGAAAAGATACTTTTAGAATGAGAGTTGCTTGGTGAAAAGTAAAAAACTGGTTTTAGGATTAAAGAAATGATAATCTAGAAGTACTTATGTCACTAGGCTAGAAGTACATCATGTCACTAATGGAGAGAAACACAGGTTCCATAGCTTAGAGGAAGTCAATCATATTTGGTCAGTAAAACCATATTCAGTGGTGACAATATCCAAGCAGAGAATAGTAGCAATATTCTAAAATAACAAGTCTGGTAATCATCAAAGCCCCATTCACATCACAAATAAGTTTGAAAACCATTGAATATTTATATTTGACTCAAGGTCACAGCAAAGAACTAGCCAAAGATTTTGGCTGCCAAAAGCATGCAAGAAGGAGAGACTGCCTTGGAGAGAGAAAATATAATCGATTTACTAGAGAAAATGAAACAACTGATTATCAAAAGAGAATAAAGTTCTAAATCACAGGTAATTTACCTGTGACAACAAAACTGAAAGCCAGAAATAATGATGGCACTAAACATAAAAGTAGCAGGGATATTTTTTCCATGCTGTCCATGGGACACACCCTAATAGGGTTAACCAAAAGGTTTGTCTGATGAAAGGAGTGTTATGATCACATAAGGAAAATCCTGCTGCCTGCTAGCATATTATGCACATGCTACATTTGTTCATCAACTAACTCAGGAGTTTTGTAAAACAAAAAGTAATTCTAAATTCCCAACTAACCCCTCAGCAAAGTGGTTTGTCCCAGACCAAAGAGAAAAATCCAACTCATCTTACATAAAACCAGAGTAAAATAGAACACCAGAGACTAAAAAGTCACCTTATCACCTTACAGATAAGGAGAAGCTGACTGAAGACTTTTATGCCTATTGCTGACACATCAGCTCTCTCCAGAGCAGTGATGATAAATAATAGCAACAAACTTTTCTATATGAAGTAATCTGCCTTCATGTAGCACGTGTTGGTGTTAACTGACCATTGGCCTGCTGATGCATAGCACGGACTGAAGCAAAATCAATGATGAGCTTCCAGTTCCCTCTGAAATGTTAATGGCCATTGATAATTTTTTGGGGACCCAGTACTCTGACAACACATTCACTTTGCATATACCTACACAGTATAGAAGGCCAACAAGGTAACATAAAAACTGGGATAAAAATAATTTTCTTTTTCATTCTACAAGTTACAAGATTGATTTCATGCAATAAAGTTAGAAATCATGTAACTTAGGCATTTCATTATTGATATCACTTTTGTATAGCAGCTAGAACTTCTAAAAATGATAGAGATATTGCAGTTTTCACACCTTAAAAGAGAGGCAAAAGGCCAAAGAGTGGTTTAAGCAGTTAACTCCTGAATGCAATTTGCCAAAATGCAACAACTAGAACACAAGATGACTTGCAAGTGGTTTTACAGAAGAACATGACTGACCATAAGATTAAAAAACTGGCAGAGCAAAGGCAGGATGAGATTCGCTGACTTGTTACTCTCTCTAACAGCAAAAAAATAAATTAGGATAAAAATTATCAAAATAGACACATTTCAAATCTAAAAAGTGAATGTTTTTCAGCTTGTGTACCATCCAACAGGGGAAATACACTGGCAAACTTACTCGGCATACCTAGCAGGCTAATGATGACTGTTCTACTTCCACTTAAGTTATTTTTCTAACATACTTTGTGTTAGCTAATGATTTCATTAGCTAATAAAATTATCTAACGATTAGGCTAAAAGTTTTGGAGTGAAAGAGCTGTTGAAAATGGGGCAGAAGGTTCAAAAACTAGATGGGCAACAACAGAGACACAGTGTGGCACACTACATACTCACTCCTTCCTACCCCACCTGGTGCCAGATATTCTCCATACCAACTGTGAAGAGCACACCGTGGTACATCTTTTGCATAGTGAAAACATGCATTGCTACACAGATCTATCCTCAGCATAATTTCTTTCCACTTGAAATACAGCCCTCTACCTTAAGGGGAGACCCTACAGAAGCCAAGGCATTCCACTTTGGGTATTACTCCCTTGAAGAAATATGCAGTCCTTGATATGAAAAAGGATAAACTTCACCAGTGAAAATGTCATTATAGTTTTGTGTCTTCCTTAGAACTGAGATAAAATGGTAGAAGATAAATGAATTGATTATGACTTACATGTATCAGATAAATGTGATCAGATGAAAAGAGACTAATACAAAATAATTTATTTATGTCAATGTAGGTCAGACTGTCTGGTATTTTGTTAGAATTGAAAATGTTATTACGATCAGAACTTCACCGTGGTTTCTGTTCCATGTGGAAACTGACAAATGTACTGTTTTTAAGCAAAACAAACTTTTATTTAAAGCAAAAGCCTTAAAAGGAAGCAAGTGTTCTCAGATACCAGCAGGATGATTACAGAAGTCTGCCAGTTGGCAATTTCCCTGGAGAACGACCTGAGATTCTCGCCTGAAAGAACTCCAGCTTTCCCATATGCCCTGTCCAGATGGTAATTGTGGAAAAGACCAGACTGACTAACAGGGCACTTCAGACAAAGCAAATGATGGGAATGATGAGTGAGAAGGAGTGTTCACTGCCAGTTAAACCTGGCTGATGCTGGCTCACACCCAGCAGGTTAGTTCAGATGCACTAAGGCAAACCAAGAGTTTTGCAATATTTGTCACACCTGGGCCTGTCCTCTAATCTTGGAGTTTCAGGTGACTTGAACAGGATCAGTCAGGAAACCCAAACAGAATGACAAGTTGTTGAAGCCTGTTCTCTCAATCGACTGGTCCAGTTATGTCTCTTGACCTCTCATAATTTGCTTGGTTTTATTATTAACTATTACTAACAACTATTTCATGTTTAGTAGCATTGCATAGGAAGAGAAACAAAGTAATAATAAGAAAGGTAAGACTTGAAATTGCCAACTCAACACACAGGTTTCCTGACAAAGACAGGAAATATTTTCAGAGGCATATTTTCAGAAAGTGGCCATTCAGTGCCACTTTTAAACAGCTCTGGCATCTATTTCAGACTGGACATATTCTCCCATGCCTCCACTCAAACTATGAGAGTGTGGCTTTGTTCTGCCACAGAATATTGGACACTTTCCGCCATCTATTAAGTATCCTCAAAGTCACAAAACTCTTCTATTTCCCCTGAAAATTAAGCTTCTCCATTATTTGAATAGTCTGTTTCTTACTATAAGTGTCATCTTATTTCACTTATTCGTTGATAAGTCTTAAAAAGACTGAATGATAATGTAATTCTGTTTCTTTTCTCAAAATGTATCCACAATGAGGAACAAAATACCCTGTCATTAGCTCTGAAATCCCACCATTAGAAGAAAACACCATCTATACAATTGTTATTATAGTTCACCCCACAAAATGAAAAAATCTTCTAATTCCCTTCTAGCATTTTGTAAAAAACTTTTAGACACCAGAGTTCTAATTGCATGAATCTTTTAAGTGATCTTGGACAAATTATGTTGTATTTGGAGTATTAAGACTATGAGATATAGCTATATACTTGAGATAAGCCTGAAGTAGTGTTTATAGACACAAAGCATATACACACATTAGCCCAGGGAAAAAAATTAGCTGCAGAGCCACAGTGAGAGCTCCTTGCAGCAGTGATAATATTGCCTTTCATGCATATGAGCAAGTAGCACCTTTGAACTATGACAAAGAACCCTTTCTCTTTGAGGTGCTTTATGAGAACATGCTGCAGCAAGGATAGCTCTGGCTGGATATAAAGAAAATGTTTTTCACTATGTAAGTGGTGTAAGCACTGGGTACAGGTTGCTCAGGGAGGTTGTGGACTCTTCACCCTTGAACATGTTTAAAACTTAACTTGCACAAAGCATTGAGCCAACCTTGAAGTCAGTCCTGCTCAGAGCAAGGGCTTGGACCAGATGAAGGGATTTTCCAAAATAAACTGTCCTGTGACCCTCCTATAACTGGTGCAATAGGCTCAGACAGATGTAAAAGGAGACTTCTGATATCCATTAGCCTCTGACACGCTAATGGTCAGTAGGATTTGTTATTGACTGTTTAATGTCTTTTTCTTCTCTTGCTCCACTTTCCAAGACAGGAACACTGAAGCAACAACAAAATCAAACATGCAATGCAACCTCTTAAAATCATTTACAGGAACTTCTGCTGACTTCTGTAAATACAGAACTGAACCAATGAAGTGTCTACTGAAAAGACTATGAATAAACATAGGGCATGACAGACCAGATATTTGAGAATTGTATCAGACCAGAGAATTTGAGTATCAGAAGTAAAAGTTGTGCACACTTTCTTTGCTGTGCTGCCTTTTCACATATTCCTTCTAAGTTGACACAATATGGCTTCCCTCATGTTTTTTTGTTCTTAAAAAAAAAAAAAAAAAATCTAAACAATACAGATCCCCGTGGACTTTCCCACATGCTACGGTCAAGAATCACTACTAGTAAGAAACAGCCTAAAAATGAAAGCCAGAGGTTGCTGAATGGTATAGCCCCAACTTGGTATTAAAGGAAAGAAACATGGCAGGAGATCTATGGCCTGAAGTACACTTACAGCATTTAGACCACAGAGCTGGTAGCAGCCCATGGTGACGACCACAGTAATGATCTGCCATCGCACAGAGCGGGTTCTCAGGAGCTGAAGTATCGACACTAACTTGGTGTTTCTTTGGACTCGAGACTCTGCCAAAACTTCTTCTATTTCATGAGACACGTCATCTTTCCCAAGGAATCTCTGAAATGCTACAAAGAGAGGAATGTCGTTTAGGCTGGACACTTGGCACTATGTGCATTTATAACAGACTTTTTCTTCGAAACGGAAATGTGTGACACAAACAGGAGACATGTATGGGCTACAACCTAATTATTCTTCTGCCAACAATATCATTCTGCTCTGGGCATGATCTTGCTCATCCCTGCTATTGGTGTTGGAAACTGCAATAAGAATATAAATTATTTGGTTCCCTACAAGATCTCTCATATTCTTTCATATATAAAATAGCCTAAGGTCCAGTGCACAGTGAAAACCCTGTTTAACTTGAAAAAACATTAATACCAAGGCAGCTTCAAACATTATTTGACTTGGCGACTTTTGCCAACAATATAGCTGACTTCATTGCTGGAGATAGACTGGATAGAGAAGTAGTAAGATGTAAAAACTTATGAAAGTCTAGTAAACCAAGAAAAGGCAGACATTTGAAAAAAATAGCTATTATTCTTCATGTTACCTCTTGTTTTTACAAGCATAGAGACAAGAATTCAAGATGTCAAGATGATTAATATTTGAGAGAATTACCCAGAGCTGTTCAAGACTTTCTATTTGTCAACGCTGGAGACACAGGAGCAACTTTACATGGCAGATGTAAGCAACAAACCAATCCTCATCTCCCCAGAAACATACCATTTAGTATTGCACATCAATGACTTATTGAGAGATTATTGAGATGACTTATTGAGATATTATTCCACTGTGAAAAATGAAAGCTTTCCATCTCACACTTCCTCCAAGGGGTACTACAACAGATACCTCCTAATGGATGTGGTGTATCTCCACCAGGTTTGTTTTATAGATACTGTATGTGCTGATATTTTGTCTCAATCTCATCGACATACCCCAGGGGTTGGCTTTTTAAGAGATGTTTAAAATACTCATCATCTCAGAATGACTGCAGAGAAACAATTATGTTACACATGCTGCTGCAACAAGGCTTTGCAACCCAGTAGGATGCTAACTCTCAAAACAATCCCTTACACAGCAGGTCACTTAAAATGGCTTTTTTATTAAATGAATAAGTTAATTTAGTTCTCCTAAGAGCCAAATGAATTTTTTTTTATCCACAGCTTTGCATAACACTGCATATAAATAAATGACCACATTTTCCAGTAAATTTATATCCTTTTGGATCTTAAAAAGCACTTGGATGATTAAAAAAACCAGAGAAACTGACTAGTCATGGTTAAAATGTCCGGACTCTATTTAGGTTTTGAAGTTACAAAATTTTTACTTTACCCAGTAGGTGAAAAGGCCAATTAATGGCATTTCAAAGTTATAAGGGATAGGTCACAAAAATGAACTGGTGACCACCCTGGAGCATCCCTCTCTGTCACTTTAGTGAATGCACAACACTGTACATTCTGCCTGGCCATTAGTCTGGTGGCACAGGGAACTAACTTGTGCTCTGGGCCAAGATTTTCTAAGACACTTAGCACTTCTAATGCATTTTAATGGACCCTGCATGACTGCTTAACAAGAAGGATTTTTTTTTCTTTTGAGGGATGAACCACCTCTGGGTGTTGAGTCAATTCATAACATTCATATGTTGTGATAACCAGTTTCTCTCTGGTGAGAGGATAGGTCAGAATTTTTAAATCCTGCGGAAACAGCACAAGATTTATCTTTGCACACAGTCTGTGCAATCAGAAATGAGTTAAATTCAGACCTCAGAACCCAAACTTTAAGCTGCAGTTTTGTCCTTGTCACATTGGCTTTTTTTTAATAAATAACATGCTAAGCACTCATTAAAATGAGTGTGATGTATTTAAAGACAGAGTTAAGAAATGTAAAAGTAGAACAATGTGTGTCTATGTTATAATAAAATCAATGTCTTGTGCTTAAGTTACACTTTCCTCAGTACTATTAGACCACTGATTAAAAAAAATTCAAGTAAAGATGAGAGCAACCAGACATATATCACCATACTCTTCTTTGAAAAGAATCTCTCAGATTTTTAAGCATCTGGTTTATCAGTGTAAATTAGGTCAGTGCACAATTTTCTTTATTTTCCTGTCCTTAGAATTCTCAGCATTACTTTAGGGCATACAAGTCAAAAATATAGGTGCAGTCAAGTAAAAAGAAAGCAATCTGTCTTTTCTGCACAAGGGAGCTTGCTGTATTTCTACAGGGACCAGGAAGCAAAAAACTGCAATTTCTGAAATTACAAAGTACAAGGCAGGAGAAAGATAGACATCTGATTTCTTCTTTTTCCCCTCTGTGGCATTAAGTCAAGAGATGTAAATGCCACTAGACAACTTTGATGGATACTTAAAATTCACAGAATCACAGAACATGACAAGTTTGAAGGGACCCACAAGGATCATTGAGTCCAACTCCTGGCCTGGCTCCAGGACCGTCCTCAATAGTCACACCATGTGCCCGAGAGTATCATCCAAACAATTCTTGAACTCTGTCAGGCTTGGTGCTGAGACCACTTCCCTGGGGAGCCTGTTCCAGTGTCCAACCACTCTCCAGGCGAAGAACCCTTTTCTAATATCCAGCCTAAACCTCCCCTGACACAACTTCAGGCCATTCCCTTGGATCCTGTCACTGATCACCACAGAGAAGAGACCCGTACCTGCCCCTCCACTTTTCATCGCAAGGAAGTTGTAGATCACAATGAGGTCTCCCCTCAGTCTCCTCCAGACTGAACAGACCAAGTGCCCTCAGCCCCTCCTCATACAGCTTCCCCTCAAGGCCTTTCATCATCTTCATTACCCTCCTTTGGACACTCTCTAATAGCTTAATATCTTTTCTATATTGCAGTGCCCAAAACTGCCACAATATTCAAGGTAAGGCTGCCCCAGTGCAGAGCAGAGCGGGACAATCCCCTCCCTCAACCAGTTGGCGATGCTTTGCCTGATTCCCCCAGGACACAGTTGGCCCCCCTGGCTGCCAGGGCACTGCTGACTCATATTAACCAGGACCCTCAGATCCCTTTCCCAGCACTGCTTTCCAGCATCTCATTCCCCGTGTCTGTACATACATCCAGGGTTGCCCCATTCCAGGTGCAGAATCCAGCACTGTCCCTTGTGGAACTTCCTATGGTTGGTGATTGCTCATCCTCTCAATTGTCGATGTCTCTCTGTGGGGCCTCCCTGATTTTGAGGGAGTCAACAGCTCCTCTCAGTTTTGTGTCATCTGCAAACTTACTTAGTATCCCTTCCAGTCCTGCCTCCAAGTCATTTATGAAGATGTGGAAGAGCACTAGGTGCAAGCTGGAGCCCTGTGGAACCCCACTAGTGACATGTCACCAGTCTCATGTTACTCCATTGACTGTTACCCTCTGTGCTCGACACATGAGTCAATTGCTCACCCACCACATGATGCGTTTTATCCAGCTGCAGGTTGGACACTTTGTCAAGAAGGATCCTGTGAGAGACAGTATTGAAAGCTTTGCTGAAATTATCAGCAAGTCAAGAAATGCTAAGAAAATGCTATGCTATACATACATAGTTTTGAGTAGACGATACCCAATCTTCTTGGAAAAATATTTGCCTGCTATATCTTTAGTTTTCTTCCATTAGTTTTTCAGTACCATAAGAATCAAAATTTTATACATAATTAATGTGGAAATAAATTCTGCATTAGTAGGGAGATGGGAAAACTCAAAGGTCTTTCAATGTATGATGTTCAATTTATTCATTTTACATTCTAAATCCCTGCATTACTGTCACAGAGAAGCACAGCAGTCGTTCCTCTCCTTGCTGCAAAGACTCATGTCCCTCCATTACTGTCTACTTCTCTCTGTAGGGAAGTCTTATTTTCCTGTAGCACTTAAAGCCATCTAAGGATTTGCAGTTCTAGCAAATTTTAGACCTATCCCAGATTTCTATGTAACTCTCTTTGATCTGAAAGTCCTAGATGCTCAGCTTTCAAATCTTGGGATGCTGGTTTTACACACAGCAAAACAAGTGGATGGTTCCAGACAAGGGGAATGGAGCTAGGAAACCTTTCCATTTACATCACCAGGTTTTTCTTTTCATCTTGGCTAAGTGAAGGTGAAGCATTTGCAAGAGGTTCAAAGATCTGAACAAAATCAGTCAGTACCATCTTTAAAACCAATCAGACCTTTGAATTAATTGAAGATGGACATTCAAGAACTCAACTACATGGAGAATTCATTTTCCACTGCAGTACTTCCGGGATTGTGCAAAAAAGCAGTTGTTATACAGATAGAATTAGCACTTAAACTTTGAGAAGAAATTTTAGTGAATCCAAATGCTATTGCATGGTTTACAGAATAGACCCAGATTCTGGCAAGAGGAAGCAGAAAATGAGAGAAGTGGTCACAGGTAGTTTGGGCTTATGCCTTTAAAACAACAACAACAAAAATAAGCTACATGAGTATTATTGTCATCTGTTTCCCATGGACGCATTCACTTTCACTTCTCTGATGATTAAGTATATTAAACGCAGTGTCACAGTCATATACAACGTAGCACAAGCTTTGTCTACGTTCTACTTAAACAGCATCTTCTTTGGACCACTGTTGGAGACAGAATATTGGGCTGAATGGACCCAGTCAATCATCTCCTACTAAAGCTGGCTGCTATTCTGAGCTGCAGTAGACATAGTAGTAGACATAGTGCCTTCTAAAAGATCACCCAACTTCAGTGCTTTTGAATTGACTGTGTGGAAATTTCCCTGTCATAACTCCATGTCAACACAAAAATAAATGAAACGATGAAATGAAAAAAACAGTTATTTTCGTATATGACTAAGTTTATTAGTGTACTGGATAGTCAGAATAATAATTTAGATCTATCTTGCTAGAAGAGATTTAAATGTAATAATGTTATTTAAATCTAGCAAAATATTGATTATCTACTGGCATGTAGCATAGCAAAATTTAAGAATAAATCTCAGTAAATACAACTGCAAGAAAAAAACTTTAGGTTTTTCCCATAGGTCACCTCCTTCCTCTTCCAAGAAAAGAACGCACGTATCTTCTGTGAGTTATTATCCAGTTAAGGATTACATCTTTACCTTTTTTGTATGTCTTGTTTCACAGACCATCAGTAGGCCTGTTCAGGTTCACCTGAAACTAGGCAAGATGTACAGGTAAAACAAACTATCCTCATGTCACCCGAAAATAACACAAGAATCAGTAAACAGAGTTCTATTAAAGGTCCAGTGAACCTAATATCCATTGTAAAAGACGGGAAGTTTAAGAAAAGTTTAGAAACAAATCAGACACATCACAATCATTCCAGCTTTTGGCAGTCAGCAACCATCTGAGATGGAGCCTGTACCATTAGCCTGCAAGTGTAGGAGTCATGGTTGTCTCTCCCTGTCTAATAAGAATAGTTTATAATGCTTGCAAGACACACAAAACCCACAGATAAGCAAAAATAAATGATATCCTTGTCATCAGTCATAAAAACTTCATTGTAATCACTGGATTTGCAGCAACTTGTTCCTGGTATGATTTTGGGTTTAATACCACTCCTGTCCATGTGGGTCCCAGGAGGGGATTTGTAAAAAATTAGCTATCTGCTTTCTTAAATAAGGAATGACCTTCCTCTCTTACTGCGTGAGAAGGTATCAACTCTAATCCATCTTTCTAAGAATTTAAATCTACATTTCTTGTTATACTGGTTGTAATGCTTCTTTCATAACCACAGGATTTGTAATGTATGATTGAACATGCTAGATGAACAGATTTTGTACATCACCAACAGATGTTACCGTGACATTTTATGTAAGTTGTTTGACATAACAATATTCTTGTTCTCTAGCAAGCTGGGATGTCAGCTAAATTTGATTATTGATTGACAAGACCTGCTCCTGTAGCTGCACAGAAAATGCAGATTTCCTCCTTGTAACAGTATACTCTCAAAAGAGACACATTAGCTCTCCACCTCAAAGTGTTTATAACCAATGTTGTTAGTCACAAAAATGTTCCATTTTATCACATGACTACTACTGATTTTATTTATATTACATCACTGTGACAGTCAAAGATCAGGGGTGCACTTGGCATGCAACTAAAAGGCAGCTAATATAAAACTCTTGTCTTTCTGTCCTAGACAGAGAGGAAACTATAATTACTGATATAACTATAGCAGTAAGTTTTTCCTTTTCTTCCTGTTTCTATTCCTGTTACTCTTCATTCTCCAAATCTCCTTCTGAAGCCTTTCTCTTCAAGCACTTAAATACCCATTTCTTCTTTGCTGTCTGGTCAGCATTATGAAGAAGGATCACACCAATTAAATGCTAGGCATTTTCCTCCCTTCTGTTCTTACCAAATGAGGGGAATATTAGTTATGGGACACGGAAGTAGAGCTGGGATGCTTCTACCTTTTCTCCATTACCAGACTTTTAGTTTCTTGAGCAAAACAGGTTTATAGATTATGCATTGCTCCAGTTAACTTTTCTCCTCCCACAACACACAAATCAGTTCTCCCACATTCAGCAATAAGACAGGAATACGAGGGAGAGTTCAGCTCCTTTTGGTCTCAGGGATTCAGATACAGGATGATGACATCTAGGAAGATGAGCCGAGCTCGGCTGTTAACCCTGCTTTTAGCACCAGACAACCATAAATTGACACGGCATCCATGTGGCTGATGGTCCACACATTCGGCTCAGCTGCCCACAGCACCAACTGCACTGCTGTAAATGGGATAGGAGGAGACCTGGTAAATCCCTGCTAACAGAGCACAGGAGACATTTCTCAGCTGAGGCCTCGCTACTCCTGCATTCACAGAACAGCTTCTCTCATTGTTTTGTGGTTTATGCTCACACATGATGCCTGCCTCCATCCCTTCATTTATTTTCATTGCTTACACAACACATTTTGGCCCTTCTCCTCCTTTCAGTCTGTTATTTTCCCCTTAAAGACATCTTCCAGAAAAGAGATCGAGACCACTCGTATTTTGATAGCTTACTCTGGCTACTTCCTGAGATTGAGAAGATAAAGGAGGGGATCAAAACAGGAGAAAAACTTTGTGGAAACTCAATGACCCACATTATCCCACTGGATATTACTGCTCTAAAACAATTAGAAAGATGAATGTTGTCAGCTCCATTTTAGGAGCTTTGACATAGGCATACATTTTAGAGTATTTCATAAAGACTAATGTAGTCATCTGCATTAAAAACAGCAGACCTTTTAAAAGTAACAGTTTTATATTTCTCCAACAAGGTATAATCCACAGCGAAATGTACTTTTGCATGAATAGCTTTGATCCATTAAGGGAAGGAAAGGGGATTTAGTCAGAAGAGAGAGTTGCATTTTTCCGATATTAATATGCAGATTTAAGCTAAGAGGCAAATAATTCAAGAGCATTACTGTAGTCATCATTAAAATGGAGAATACTGCTTTGTCATTATATGATTTACAAGCAGAACAGCATTTTAATAACTCACAGCTCCTTTAGTCTCCCTAATACTTTGACTTTTCCTCCCTCATTTCTGCTGGTAATGTAAAATCCAGATGATTTGTCTTGATTGTTGATTCACACTCTCCTATTTTGGGAATTCTGCTGTAGACTACACTCAAAATGAGTTTCACTCTGTACTACAACGTATCTCAGTATTGATTTTTTTATTCTAGAATTAATCAAGTCCGAAAGCTTCTACTGACAAGCAGTTACTTTGAAAAGGTTTTTTGTATCAGTCTTCTCTATTTTTCTCAAAGTATCTAAATTTACAGTCTTTAAGGTGGCTTATGAAAGCCATCTTCTCATAATCAGCAAGCCAACTGCTAAAGTTCATTTCCCTTCAACTACCAAATACAGTGTGGGCAACTGCTCTCCTACTGCCTCTTACTCCAAAACCTACCTCCAATACTTCTGTTTTATCTTTCAAATTATTTTCAGAACACGTATGCTGCCAAACATCCCAGACTGCAGTTGGCCCATTAACAGCAACTGTAAATGGTGTGAATTTCAAGGCAAGTGGTGTTATTTTACTGCCATTTTTTACAATTTTTAAACTCTACCTATGAGAGGCCCAGTTTCACTGTCAGTGCTGAGGTTTCCAGGTACTGCAGCAGAATTTTCAATAGTTCCTCATAACAAGTGTGACATTATGCAATAGCATTGCAGATGCAGACTCTTTGCCAGCCATAGCTCTGAAAATAAATCTACAATTTTATCAGGCAGAAATCAGACAGTTTAAACTTGGCACCCAAAGGCATTTTTTCACAGCCCAGCCATGGTGCTACAGAAGTTACTTATCCAACAGTCAGCCCCAGGGTCCTGCATCCCTGCTGAGCTCTCTGACCACAGCTGGCAGGCCAGCCCTTTCCTTTATGGTCCCCGGAAAAGCTGTTCTCTGCCTCCTCAAATCTCTGCTAACTCTATAAAGCTAAAGAACTGTCCCCAAAGCCTTGTTGCTTTTGTGCTATTTTTTTAAGCACTGAACTATATCTCCAAATGTCTGAGGCTCCAATATTTAAGAGTTCTTCATTCAACATCAAACTGAGACAGCACGGGAGTCTTTTGATTAATGCACCATTTCTTTTTCAGAGAACTCATCAGAACAAAAAAGGCCACGTTTTAACTACATAATAGAAGAAACAAGATAGAGTTGGATTAACTTCATGCTAAAAGATTATTAAATTTATGTTTCAGGTGTTGATTCACACTTCGCAAGTAATTTTGCAAGCAACTAGTTTACAACTGAAAAGGTTTACATTCAAATGAAGCTTTTAGGAATAATTTGTGTCAGTTATATTTGATATTTTGGTATTGGAATCAGACTCTGTCCTTCTTTGTACACTCCTGTTTTCAATGTGTCCCTATAACAAGCAAAACCAAATTTTCAATACTCTCTCAGCTGTATTGGGACCATAGTAAATTTACTGGGGCAGAGAATACAGCAGCTGTGATCACACAAGTAAATTGTTTTATACCCAGAACCTAAAGTAAGAACAAAATATTCTGGTCTGTGTCTGTGAAACTGAAGCAACATGGAAGCACTGGAAATTTTCAGTTAAACAGATGTATGAGGTTTTTATTAGATCTACAAAGGTTATTGAGTTATGGAAGCACAAGGTCAAACATAGGGACTACTGGGGGAAAAAAGCAGGAACAGAATCTGTGTTTTTATTAATCAAACTGCAAAGACTGTAGATAAGGGAGAGTCACGACAACTGAAACCACCTTTCACTCCCAAATGAGCCCTGCACATGGTGGCTGACGCACAACAGCAGGATGATTTGGTTAGGTCTGTATCACCATGTCTAACGCTATATAGGTTATTTTGCTGGAGAATTTAATTTATAAAAACTTCAAAGCAAGAGTTATATTTACGCACACAGAGACAAACAAAAAAAGGTGAGAAAAAGTTTTGCCAAGAGAATCTCTCCTATTGGAATATTCTGCTTTTAGTGTGATATCAGAATCAGATGTGTCCAGCGTGCACTCCTTTAACAAACACCCTTTGCTGAAAGAAAGTAACATGTCATACCTTTTTCTGCCTCACTTGTGTTATGCTTTTCAAGTAGGAGATAACGAGGACTTTCAGGAAGAAAAGGCAGAATCACGGCTTGTATCAATGAAGGAACAGCGATTGCTCCAAATAAGTAAGGCCACCGAGATTCCTGCAAAAGAATACAAACATAAGTCAGTATAGTCACATATACCTTCGCGTTGTCTCTTTGTCTACACTCTCCCACAGTGATACTAGGAAGAAAAATGGTTGCAATTTTTCATCCTTCAGGATATTGGTGATCAGAGTGATGTGTTCTTCCTGA
This sequence comes from Pachyramphus minor, assembly GCA_013397135.1. NCBI lineage: Eukaryota > Metazoa > Chordata > Aves > Passeriformes > Tyrannidae > Pachyramphus > Pachyramphus minor. The sequence goes on along the minus strand of VYXB01003101.1, from coordinate 29,565 downwards.
GCTTAGTAAGCGGTTTGAACACCTCCCTCTCAGATCATCTTACTCAAGGGCCAAAGAAGGCAGAATTCAAGCCATCAGCTGAATCAGAATGAAAAGAGATACAGGAAAGTTGGAAAACAGTATAACAATGTATAGGACATTTTTTCTTTCCTTTAGCATCAACAACTATACATGTAAAAACATTATATATACTGAGATATATATTCTTTTAGTCATCCACACACATGATAGTATCAACCACTAACTTTAAGGAAACTCCATAAAACTATTTTCATATAGTTGAATATACCTTCACATTGTCTCCTTCTCTAAACTAATTGATCAAAAATATTGATAACACTTGGGCTAAGTTGCAGGTTAGCACAGTTTTGTGGTTCTTGGTGTAAGGCAGGCAGTGACCTTTCAGCATTTCACAGCTTCTGGGAATGAACCAAGTTGGTCTCAGGTCTCACCACAAACATCTACTTAATGAAACACAACATTTGGCTTGCAGGTACAACTGACATATAGTTGAGCGGGTTTCATATATGTTCAGAAATGAAAACACATGCAGTCCAAAACAATTAGAGCAAAAGACAGCTAAGTTATAACGTATAACAGGAAAAATGATATCTGACCAAGGACTGTAAAGTGATATTTATGAATACTTTCTCTTGCAGACAGTGATTCCATCTCTTATGCTGGTTTTCATGTTAACTGAAGAATAAAAAACAGGTTTCATCTATTATTCTGCCCAAAATCACAGGACCTTAAAGAAGTCCTTTGGTTTTATAGTAGTGTAACTAAGAATAGAACATTACACTGTTTCCCACTCTGCATTAGTTAACCTACCTCAGATATCTACTTGAAACACTGACAGTTCTTTTCCAAAGTCCATGAAACAGAAAGTATTTTCTCTATTGGCCTGCAAATAACTTGCTGAAAGTCTCCAGCGAGGACCTGAAACACCAGAGGCATCTGCAGCACCCGCACCAATGCAAAGCACAGATGAGCACTCTCTGGCAAGTCCCCTATGTAGAAGCCAGACACTTTTGACCTGCCAGAGCCCCACTGCTGTGCAGATAAAGAGCACAAGACGCCACATTATCCAATACTATTTATATGAATCTACTTCACTGCTAGCAGATTTCAGATACAACTTGACTTTGATAATTTTGTTTTATATCAACTGAAACAAAATTGTTAACATCCTCAAGTGCATCCTTAAAATCAGCTATAGAGGGTGACCTGACCCAAGCTTTTTCAGGAATAAGCTGGGAAAGACAGCAGAGTTCTTTGGGCTTACTCTCCAGACAGGATTTGTTCAAGCACTTAAGGAACAAGGTGTCAGCAGTATTATTTTCTCCTGCAAAAAGGCCCATGATCTGTCCATGTTCTTCAGATATCTTCTCTTCTAACTGAATGCCAGTGTGAATTTTTTTGGTCATTTTCTCCAAGTTCAGCATTCATCTAATTAATTCAATGCTTTCTAATCTGAGACTCAATTGAAAAGACTGATGAGACTTTGGTGGGCCTACTGTTCTGGCATCATGTCTAGCACGTTTTCAAAAGCTTGGCTAGTTCAAAGGCAGACTGCACTGAATCCTAGCTGATAGAGCTCCAGGAGGCACCAGTGGTTTGCATCCTGTCCATCTGCCAGAATGAATCTGTCCATTCAGAGCCTGTATTTCCCTAAACAGGGTTGGATAAATTTTATTTCAATATAATTTTCAAAGTCAATTTAAAGGTCAAAAGTCCCCAAACTATTTTCTGTTGACAGTTTTTATTTTACACTTTTCCAATTCAGCAATGCCTAAAACATCATGCATTGCATGGTATAAGATGTATTCCATACCCAAACCTGAAATGGGGCCCAAGATAACTGAGTACCTCCCAGGAAGAATATGTGGGATATCTCCTAATCAAATTTTTCACTTGCCCTTTAAGTGATAGAGGTGTTTTTTTAAAAAAATCTGCTGGGATGGGAAAACAAGTTGAGAAAGGGTGTTTTGCAAACAATTTAAAGCTTAAGGTAATCAGTTATCCTAAGAGCCTCTATTACTATGAAGGCTTCAAGACACTCTTTCTTCATTCCTTTTTCCTCTTTTTCCAATGCAGTTGAGTGGAGAATTTTACCTAATACAGGTGAACACTCTGTTTATAAACAAATAAGCCTGCATCTTATTTTTAAAAATAGAAAACTAAGCTAAAGTTAAAACTTTAAGAACAGTCAATAATGACATAAACAAAGTGGTTACTGGTTTGTAAAGCATAACTGAGGAAAACAGCTTCATTCCATGTCTGCCTGGAATAATTTCCAAAAATATAAACACATTTGTTATGTATTGTACAAGAATTTTTGACAATATTTTCAGATAAAAATCTTACTCTTGATCAGCACATCATATTTTCTGTAGTTTTTTTTCCACAATGTAAGAATGTTTCTTAAAGGAAAAAAGAAAAAGTATTCTTTGTATACTGTTATTATTAGCATTCTGCCAACCTAAGGAGACTTCCTTGGAATAAACTTTCACTTCTTTTAAACTCTCCCATAGTGTGGGGTTTATCAGCTGGTCACATTTCTCTCAAAAACTCTTCTGAAAGGGTTATTTTGAAAAAATTATGAACAACATTTTGAACTTACCCTTCACAATAAATGCCAGTATAATGAAAAGGCCTTTATTTTCACCACGTAAGACACCAAGTTTCCTTTATTTCCTCTCTGAATGATTTCTGTTTTACTTTTTATCACACTAACTTCTAAAACCTTAAGGTAAACACTCATAAATATGCTCCCACTTGCCATTGCTAGCATCATTGTTGAACAGTAAGTCACTGAATTCAAGGGAAACTTCTCCATCCAATTCAAAATTCAGGAGATGCTTATTCCATGTTGTGGAACTCTGTTCTAATTGCTTTTCTCTTAATTTACATTACCCAAGTTAAAATTCTTCATCCCACTACAGAAAAGAAATAGTAGGACTAAAGTTTAAAAGATGAATTAAAAATTGCTGAAAATCAGGGTCAATTAGACCCTATAAGGAAAACAAAAAGAAGCAAGGAGAAGGAGGTTAGGACAGAACACAAACTGGGACAATGCTCAGATGCAGTAACAAGCTGCAAAAGACAGTGCAGGTGTGACTTAGAAGATATATTAATGTTTAGCCTCAGTTGTCAGCAGTAAGAAGAAGCACACAGGCACTGCTGAGAGAAATGAAAACAACTACATCCCATTTTATCTCTGGAAAAAACTTAAAAAAGCATTAAACATTTTAATTATAGGAGACCTGATTCATCAGCTGCTCAGAATTGGTACAAATAACATGTCAAGATGGTAAAATTTTAGTTTTAAACTGTCACACTAGGGATATTTGCTTAGGTTGGAGCATGAAAACCCTGCTTTGATGTATTAACAGAAGACAGTTAAATAGTAGAGCAAGTTTGACAACCACAGACTCATTCAAAGGTTGACATAATAAAGTGCAAACCTGTAGATATGGAATGTTGGTAGGGAGTGGAGTGGATAAAGAAGGACATGGATTTATCAACTGCAAATGAGACAAGATTAAGCTGTACTGGAATACCTTAAAGCAAATGTTACCATGCCAGAAAATCTTCAGCTAAAGTAGAGAAGATGGAATTTACTGTAGCCATCAAAAGGTGAAAAAGAAATTGGTATGGGGAAATGTCAACAGGCACTGCTGACAGCTGGTCATAACAAGCTCAATGACCTATTTAAGCATCAGTTACATTTAATATTTTCAGCAATTAGGAAGCTTTTTATGAGATTTGAAGGTTGTCAACACAGAAGAAGTTAACAATATATGCATAGACAAATTGTAACAGGGAGAAATTAATTGTTCACAGCGTCGTGCAGCAGAGGTGGGAAGAAGTGCTGTACTGCTCTGGACATGGACACATGTCTTTTGAAAGACCTAGTGAGGCCAATTAAATATCCCAGTATGAAATGGATAAACAGGATCAAAAAGACTCAGTAAGGAAACACACAACTTTGACAGGTTCTACTCTCTCTGTCTCTCTCTAAATAATTTCCCAGACACTTAGAATAACTTGGATTGGAAGGGTCCTCAAAAATCATTGAGTTCCAATGCCCTCCCATGGGCAGGAACACTTTTCACTAGATCAGGTCGCTCAAAGTCCCATCCAACCTGGACTTGAAAACTTCCAGGGATGGGACATCCACAGCTTCTCTGGGCAGCTTGTTCCAGCGTCTCACCACTCTCATAGTGAAGAATTTCTTCCTAACACTTTCTAAACCTCTGCTCTTTCAGTTTAATTTAGTTGTGATGGGTTTAGTACAGTGCTGAACACTTTATAAACAGCAGTGACCTTTTTGTGTACCTTTCTCATGTAAAATTACAAGTTTTACCCATTTTATATGTGGGGAGCAAAGAGACAAAAGCCTCTGGTATCCAATGCAAGATACTTAAAATATCCAGGAAATAGTGATTTGGTAGTCTCTTCATTTTTATGTTTCTTTAAGAAGTAGGAACATATTTGAAATCTTAGTTTGGCAAAATATAATCACAGACACAGACAAAAAGAATTACATCTAGTCTAGTTTCTAGATGTCCTGAAGCATCTTGCCTCACCTCCTACTGTGGCTACAGAACGATACTGTAGACGTGATATTCTATGTCACATATGCCAGTCCCACAGGGACACCTAAAGTACCCATGGGCATCAAAATGGTATTATGTGTCTATATTCAAGTAGTTGATTTTTATCCTCTCTCATAGAGACTTGGCACAAAAACTTTCTATGTCAGAAATATTCCATTAAAAAAAAAAAAAATAGTTGCATCCCTGCTCGGAACAAACTGAATAAACTTAGTTGGGTGTGCAAAGCTGAGAAGACTGCACAAGTTCAGCATTTCTCTATTAATCTGCTACTGTGCCACATAAAGCAATCCTAAAAGTAAAGGACAATCACACTGTCCTGGGGCCAAGGACTGAAAAAGCACTGAGATGGAACTAATTTCTTAGCATTAGAACTGTCTTTTCTCCCTTGAGTCAAGTGTATGGCACAGTGGTGATGATCATGAGGCAGCTGAAAAAAGAGTACTTCCATAACTCAGGCTTCAGACCAGCTACTCAAGTAAGGTGCAGAACAACTACCTTTGTCTTACCTTCCTTGTACCACTCCTAACTGCTCTACAATCTCCTCTGGCTGCAGAGGGCACTAATCTCACAGTTACATCCCTGCTGGACAGAATTTTCTCTTTGCATGACCATTCCTGTAACCTTGTTTGTCAAAATCTGTTTCAATAACAGAGTTACAAATTGTTTACCTTCTCATCCAAAACAGCAGCGACCCAGATAATATGTGCATTTTGCCTCTGTTCTGCACCCACATGGGTATTTATTTTTATATGTCACTACTAGAGGTATAGCTCTGACAACAAGATTATTCAAGTCTCAGCGTCTTCCCAGGTATTAAACAGTACAGAAAGACACCAGGCTTGAGGCTGTACAAGTCTAATGTAAAATTCACAGAAATCAGTGGGAGGTTTTTGCTATTAAGTAAAACCACCTCTGGATCAGGACTTAAAACAGCCTTGAAAGTGGCTGGTGTCTGAGTGCCATGATTTTCTGTTCATTAGATTGCATGTTAGATCACATTGTACATATTGAGAGGGAGAATTAAAGTATCTGTTACAAGTTTCTAAGATGTTTTTGGTCCAACCTTTTATTGGAGTAACAACTAGGTTTTTACTGCACACTTATATGGAATAATTTTTCTTCATTGCTTATTCATTTCCAAGAAAAGCAAAAATTTCAGAGAAAAACAGAGGGAAATGATGAGATTTCAAATAGTTAGCAGCAGCCAGAATATATACTTGAGCTTCTTTAGAAGGAAAGAGTGGAGCTAGGCAAAATTGCTGACAAAGTTTCCTTTCAGCAATGTGTGTAGACTCAGGTTAGCTTCCATAAATAATAAAATACAAAAGAATAAATAAAAAAAAATTTGAGGAGGATAAGATTCAGTTTCTCAAACGAGCGTTTGGTATCATTTTGATGTCCTCAGGCACCTCAGATGTCCCTGTGGGAGTAGCAGATGTGACACATACAACTCCAGAGACCTGCATCCTTCTGGGGCTGCAGCAGGAGGTGAAAAAGAATGCTCCAGGTCATCTAGAAACTGAATTAGATGCAAATCTTTTTTTATGTGACTACATTTTGTCAAACTGAAGTTATAAAAGTTAGACTAGAGTATCTCAAGGTTAAGAAAACCAAACAGATAAAAATACCTGAAGCATGTTGCTTGTTTGAAAGCAACTGATATAGTTGAATATTTAATCTTTTTTTAATGGCAACAACTCTGGTTTTTAAAAAAAACAAAATTCACAACTCATTTTAATTTGACAACTCCTTCACGTTTAAAATAAATCCTCAAAATATTATTCAAGAATACACCTCCTGACTTTTTCCTTTGCCAGGAGTTTCAAAAGCAAACTAAGAAAATACTCAATAGACTGCATGCTACAGTACAATGCTTGACCAATTTACTACAGCATTAATATCCAATTTTAAGGGACAAATTTACATATTAGGACATGAATTTGTAATAATGGTCAATTTTACAAATACAGTGGAAATTAAAACTGAAATCTTAGTCATCCAGAAAAAGGTTTAAATGGTAGTTATCTCCCCAGTGAGTGAAATGCACTTGGAGGGAAACCGCAGGTCAAATCATTTTAGATTTATTCCTTCATAATAGATTCATAAATATTATCAGATAATAAGCACTAAGGAAATAGGCAAATTTACAACATTCTCTTACTCATAATCTTTTGAAGCAGAGTCCAACAAACACAGGGTTAGATAAGGTTCATAGACAGATGTTGCCTGTTATTAGGTCAGCTACAATAAGTCAAAAAGTTCACCTTTTTAAATCTGACAAAGCAGAATGTCATACTTTAAAGATTAGTATAAAAAATGCTCTAAGCTTGGTTACACATTTTAACTATGCTTCAGTGGATCAGGAGAAAGCTGTATGACAAATTATAAGCAACTACTATCAACTTCCATAGCATTTTGACGTCTTTCTTTCCTTCAAATCTGTTGAAGGATATCTTTCCATGAAAGCTTGTCTACTGCTTTTCCAACTGACCTAATTAAGCAGAAATCTTGAGTCAGATGAGCACTGTTTCAACTGTCTATGAGAAAGCAGACCTCACTGATGGTTAACTTTTATCCCAACATCTACCATAAAGTCTTTGTTCAGCTCAAAGTCTAAAATATATCTCCATAGTGCTCTTTCTTCTATAACCACACTTTCATTTCCACATTCAGACAAATCCTCTCCTGCAGGATGTTCTCCTTCCCAAGTGCGAAAGTGCAGTATATCCATATTACATATGGCAAATCAGCCATGTGTTGTTAAAACTTCAGGAATTGAAGTCTCACAACTTTAATGGACTGAAACTCATTTGCAAATACAAAGACATACATCTGTTTTCCCATGCTTTACTTAATGAGTTCTGTACAGAACAGGGATGAATAAATACTGTTGTGTCTGTCTTGGGGAACCAGTAAAAAGTTAATTTATAATCTCCAGTAAATGCATAATCTCTGCTGATCCACAACAGATAGAAACAAAATATCTTACTTAACATGTACATTAGAAATACATCAACACCCAACAGGGCTGGTGTAACAGAGTAGAGATCTTCCCATGGGTACTATTGAACTATGAATATGCAACAGTCTAGAGGGTCCTGGCAGTGTTTTTGTACCTTTATCAGCACAACCAAGGCTGTGTGCGTAGCATCTTCCCTTGGCTTCATCCATTAACCCTTGGGTGAGGTGACCGTCAAGCCCCTGATCAACAACTCATAGCTTGTAATCAAGTGCAAGTGCCTTGATAAATGACAGGGAAATTGCTTCAGCAATAAGAAACTTTGTGCCTAATGTGTTATTGTGAAAAGAGAAAGGAAAACAAAAATATTTTAAAATATTTTAAAAAGGATTGCCATCTTCAAAATTGCTACCTCAAGCAATTCTTAATTGCAATGTCTGGTACCAGTTTGCAGGAAGTGCTGGCAGATTTCCATCAAGACACATATAATCAATGCAGGCTCACAAAGGCATATGAACACCTGCTGAAATTGGTCAATGTCTGAATAAGCACCAAAACATTTTCCTGTTCTGTTTTTGGGTTTGTCTGGGTTTTGGGTTCTTTTTGGTTTTTTGGTTTGGTTTTTTTTTTGTTTGTTGGTTTGGTTTTTTGTTGTTTTATTTTTTGTTTTATGTTGTTTTTTGTTTTGTTTTGTTTTTTAGATTGTAATTCAGAAGCTGTTTTTCGGAGCAATTGTTAGCACATATCTTCTGGTTTTGAGCAGACACCTACAAGCACCAACATGTCTCCTGTATCCTTAGCAGAAGTTTTGAAACACTCTTCAGGAAAGAGTTTTGCATTTTACCGAAAGAATATAAAGCAGCTTTGTTTCTGTCCTGTTAAGAAACATTATACAAGCTCAGCAGTCCAGTGAATTGGTAGGGGCCAGGGTAACTTGGAGCCACCTTTAGCAATTCTGACTCAATAGTACAATAGTTTCCAGGAGTAGTTGAAATCACCTCCTCAAACTCTTGCCATAAACTTTGGCAAATCCTGATCAAAAAAATCCACAAAAAACCTGGGGAACAGAACTGGTGAGCCAAATTCCTAGTTTATTTTTCCCATGTCCTACAGTAATATTTTGTGTTAAGATTTTACTCAGAACTAGCAATTTATATCCTAAAATAGGCTCCACAAAGCAGCATGTTTCTGGGGATATAAATATCCCCATATATCCACTATAAACAGAATTTAATAGACTGAATTGAATAGACTACTCCTATATTTGGGCCACATATTTTAGTTAAAGTCTTTGAGCTCCGGTTTAAGAGCCTTAGGAAACCACTTTTCAAAAGTTCAACACAAATACACTGAGATCTTTGCACTCTCATTTGTTCTATAGAATTCTGTGTACACTTAGTATGTCACAGAACCACAGAATTGTTAAGGTTGGCAAGGACCTCTGGAGGTCATCTGGTCTACGCCTTTTCCTCAAGTAGGGTCACCTACAGCTGGCTGTCCAGGGCCATGCCCAGATATCTTATAAGTATCTCCAAGGATGGATATCCCATGACCTCTCTGGGAAACTTGTGCTAGTGCTCACTCACCCTCCCAATTACAAAAAAAAAAAGTGTTTCCTGATGTTCAGAGGTAATCTCCTCTGTTTCAGTTTGTGCCTATTTCTTCCAGTCCTGTCACTAAGCACCACTGAAAGATTCTGGCTCCATTCTCTGTGCACCTTCCCTTCATGTGTTTAAATACATTAATAAGATACCCTCCAAGCTGAGGCTTCTCCAGGCTGAACAGCCCCAGCTTTCTCAACCTTTCATCAGTGCTCCAGACCTTCATAATTTTAGTGGTGCCCCTCTGGTTTCTCTGCAGTCTATTCATGTCTCTCTGGTACTGGAGAGCCCAGAACTGGATAGAACACTTCAGGTGGGACTGCACCAATGCTGGAGGGGAAGGATGACCTCCCTGGTGACAGCACTCCTCCAAATGCAGCCCAGGAATCCATTTGCCTTCTTTGCCACAAAGGCACGTTTGTGGATGCTAGGTCTTTCCTAGGACTTGCATCCTTCCAGCTGCTTTCCAGCTGCGTGGCCCTCAGCTTGTGCTGGTGCCTGGGGTCATTCCACCTCAGGTGCAGGATTGGCACTTTCTCCTTGCTGAACTTTGTGGAGTTCCTGTCAGCTCATTTCTCCAAGTTATTAAGGTCCCTCTGGATGATACCATGACCCTCTGGCATATCATCTACATCAGGTTTGATGTCTGCTGAAAACCTGTTGAGGGTACACTGTGCACCATCATCCAGGTCATTAATGAAGATACTAAACAGGACTGGACCCTGAGCTACACCACTAATTACTGGTCTCCAAACTAGACTTTGCTTCATTTTGTTATATTTCTAGAATATAACTAGGCAGAATGAAGATGCTATGTGATTTTTTTATTTTATGCAGCCAGATGTTTTAAATTATCACAAACAGGACACTTTAGGAATTCAAGTGATCTTGGAAAATGCTAAATTATTGGATGCATGTGTCCTACTCCAATGGAAACTACAAACACCATTTTATATTCTGCAAACAGTATAAGGCATAAGCTGTTTTGATTTCCAAGATCCTACATGCAGCTGCAAGAGTTCACCTGCCTCTTATTGCCACAAGAGCTCTCTGTTCTATACTCTGAAACAAATTATCACTCATATCTTGAAAGAAGAATATCTTTAACTATAATCACTATCATGGCTGCAGGTCCCCAAAGCAATTCTGAATTCATTTCTTTACTCATCTGTAATCTGCTTTCAGTTTTTAAGAAATCCTTGTATGGGAGTCAAGAGTCTTAGGAAGAAGGATCAGTTCGAAAAAAAAGGAAAAAAGGGAAACATCAGATTGAAAATGAAGCTTTGACAGTCAAAATCAAAGCTTATTTTCAGAACAGCCTTCAACTGCACAGGCTGTAGAACTACCTATTCTATCACTGTCTATTTTACTGCAAGTGAAGGAGTACTTTTAAAAGAATGTGGTAAAGCAAAATGAAAAATTCCTATGTAAACGTCCCCAAATACACAATTATCTATCACATTAAACACATAATTTCAAACACTAAACACATTTAACATCTAACAGGTCTATTAAGAAAAGTTAGAGTTTGACACACTACCTACAGAAGTTTTTAGCTTGATTTTTTTTAAAAAAACCCTCACAAATATTTCTTCACAAGGTCCACTCATGTAAAGAACTATCTTGAAAAGGACTAATCACAGAGATGCTTCCTGATTAGATATATAGTACAGTATCTATGAAGTTCATTGATCCCTTTCCAAATTTAGCTCAATTAGCTGCAGAAATTGATATTGATGTTTGTAACAGTAACAGAATTTCTTTGCTAAAATAATCAGTTGTGGGGAGAATAGTTTGGCCATTGTTAGCATATGTCATGGATCTGTTTCCAGCTAATTCCTTTTTTAAAACAGGTAATTTCTAGCCAGATACGTGTTAAAGCTGTTTAAAATCCTAAAAAAAAAAAAAGTAATAAAATTAATTCCTTCTATGACAAAGACAATATCTAATTAATACAGTTCATAACCATAACCACTTACACCACAGTTTTGCAACATGATAAATTCCAAATGTACTTGAAGAAAGATTGAGAAGAGTCTAGAAAATGTCACTTCAAGGAAAATTCTAAGTCTTCTCTGGTATACTTTGTTTTTCATTGCTTTGAGAGTTTCCCCAGCATGGGGTTACCCATAAAAGCTGTTTAATCCTGACTTCTCCTCAAGAAGCCACTACCCATCTCTGATCATTACTCCTCCCTTCTGTACCTTGTATTGCTTGACCCTTTTTAAAACAGATTGACCAAAACAACTTGCAACATTCAAGAGATGGACACATCAGGAATTTTGCTTTCTTTTTTTCTGTTTATGCTAGTTTGGGTTTTTTCCTGGAAACACTTACAGCAGTAACAGGCTTTATTCAGAAAGTCTTAGGATGCAAGTGAAGCAGGGTTTTTAGGATGACATGCTATCCGCTGTAAACAGTGCAACAATGTAGTTAGAGAAGCTCCTGGGTGCATTACCTAGAAACACTTGAAGTCTATAAAATAGGGTTGCTGAAGTAAACCTAAAAATTTCTATTTTTTTGTTGCCCTATGGCAAACAGCTGTTTGGTCAGAGAAGCAACCAGAGCCAGCCAACCACTGGGCCCAACTCCAGGGAAAACAACTGCAGCCCGGCAAAGCTTTACATACCATGCACAGGAAAGGAGGCTCAAAGCAGGAGTCTGGGGAAAACATGGCAAGAGGCAACAGTTTCAACTTTACCTGCCCTGAATACACATACACACCATAAAAAATTTTTTTCTCCCCTTTCTTGTATCTTTTCGCAGATGAGAGATACTGAGGCTCTAGGTATATTAAAAAGTATGAACATTGTAACTACTGAAAATATATTCATAAACTAAAACCTCTACTATTTAAGGAAAGATTAAAGCCTACTTTCATCCAAAAAAAATGAACCAACAGAAGAGACAGTCTTGTGGTTTATAACATTTAAAAGATAGTTCCATGGTAAGGAAAACCTGCAGGACATTACATGCAGGAGAAACTAGATGAGATAGTCAGAATGATATCTAAGGTTACAAGTAATATGCTAGAATCAGGCCAGACAATATTCCCCCAGGACAGTAAGTGTAAATTTGAACTCTAAAAACTGAATTTGACAATGCACTGACCTTTGCTTTGCAGGGAGCAATCTGTTAGGAAAAATGGGCTGGGTGATTAGATTGCAGAATCACAGAAACACCTGAAGGGCAGTGTTTGAAGAAGTGACAGATCTGAGACCTTCTTATCTTAATATCTGTTTTTTCCTTCAGTCAGATGCATGGAAAATTGCACATGCAATACAACCAAAAATTAAATAATCCTGTAGCCAGTAGCAATAATTCAGTGCTCACATTACAGCAGACAACATCTCTGTACACCTGTGGGCCTGCATCAAGTTGTCATCTACAGTTGCCATGGCTTCTTGAAGAATTAAGAACTCTGGCTTACAGCACACTAAAACAAGATGCTAGTACATGAAAACAAGCACACAGCTGTCAGCAGTCAGTGTGTGGAGAGAAGCAGGTCAGCAGCACGTAAATTGTCATGTCCTGTACTGTGATCACCAGCCCACTTTATGGCTGTGTAATCTACCAAACCTCAATGGAGACATAACCTGTGGAAAACCACATCTGCTATGACCTACAAGAATCAGAATCTTGAATAAAAAGCACTGCTGGGATTTTTGTAAGTGAGGGAATTAGGGCAGTGGAAAGAAAGTAAGAATATCAAGTCACTCCACATAGGACCATTGTCATAGCTCCAGCTCTTCTCCTTCAGATAACCACTTTTGCTAAGGACTACATGCTAAAGGAAAACATTCTTCAGACTTGGTACTCTAAAATCAATACCTTTGGAGACAAATAGAATAAAAACCTATGTATCCAGAATCTAAAGGAATGCCTGTATTTAGGTTTTACCTTCATTATTGCATTCTTTTTTTTTTTTGCATCTGCTCTTTTTTACTATAATTTTAAAATTGGATGTAGTCCTATTTGTCAAGTTCATGTCAATATGGCAGGACACAGGAAAAAAAAGTAAATGCGTTCTCTAATAGTTCAGACAAAACATTTCCAGGAAAACCAGGAAATATTCAATATAATTCTATTTTTTAAAGTATCATTTAATCTGGGTTGTCGGTAATATCTTGTTCTTCTAGGTTCAAATTTAAACCAAGAGTTATTTCAGAGAAAGGCACACAGAATGACAAAGAGAGCTTGTATTACTGAAGGAAGTCTAAGCTGAAACACAAAGTTCATAAATGATGGGGGTAGGAGAAAGGAAGGGCACTCCAGTATGTGAGGGGGGGGAAAAAAAAAGAAAAAGAAAGGTATAAAGAATAAATAAAAGTTGACCAAAAGAATACTGAGAATAAGTTGGCAGAACTGGCATGAAAAGGTATTTGAAGGAGATGAGAAGACTGCCAGTCCTCAGGACTTCCTGTAGAAATCTTGGGAAAGCTGAAGAAATAGGAAGCAACCAACAAGCCTTAAGACAGTAACCCAGCCAAAGCTGACCATTGGCCCCCAGCACCACATCTGGGGCTGCCCACATGCCTCCTGCTTCACCTGGACTGATCTTGAGCAACAAAATACTGCTAAAAATCACTTTGAATCTGTTTAAAACAAAAAGCAATAAGGACTTCTGAATTGCCTCAAGTAATACTCAGTGTTTCAGAGCTATTTTTATCATAATTCCACATGTAAAGCAACACTTTTGCATTTGATAACAGAGGAAGTAATCACTTAGGTTGTAAATAAATGCTTGTTAACACTATGCCCCACAGCCGACACAAACGTTTTGCTTTTCTGTAAAGAGACTTCTACAGAACCACTAAAGGCAACAACCTCATATAAGCCACATAAATGCATGAAGTTCCAATTTAAAAGTTAAATTTTCTGCTCAAGCAGAAAGCTGGGAGTCTGCTCCAAACATCACTCTGATGAATTTCAGCATGCAATTATTCACACAATTATTATAAAAGTCATTCTTGTAGACATATTGTCCTTCCTTTAGATTAAACCACTCCGTTCCTTCTGCAGTTCTCTTTCTGGTGTGCAGTCAGTTTGTCTGCCTTCCATCTACTTGACCACACAAGCAATGTTGCTGTTACCTGCTCTTACAACACAGTACCCCAGCCATGCTGAAAGCCCTGCTCATGTCCGCTCCTCTTCCAACAACATGCCCAACTCTGGTTTTGTCCTTCCTTTCTTCAAAACCATCACTGCTTAGATACTATGGTTAATAACCTCTTAGATATTTGCTCAATTTACGTGTAATAGACAAATGACAGAGCTCAAGAGAAAACTCTCATGAAACCACAACAGAAGACAAGAATTTGTAACTATTATTATTTACAACAACTTCTGTTAAGAAACCAACAACCAAAGAGCAATAAAATAAATACCACCTTCCACTGAGGGAGGTTCAATGGGAACCACACAGAGCTAATGAAGAAAATCCTGACTTGACCAAAACCAACAGAGATAAAGAGAAAAATACACCCACATACCAACTACAAAATTCATGCTGCTTCTAATAATTTTTCTGGAAATATGCTAATTCACAGCAGCCAAAATTTTGGTCCTTTTACATGCTGATGTTATCCATCTTGAAAAGAAATAATTCTACACATAAAGTATATTTCTTCTTACATAAATTAATGTCTATCTTTAATGGTGTAATATTAATTAACTTCCTACTAAGGCAGGTTGTAGAAGCAGCCTCCACAACTTGGTAGCAGCAACAATGGGGATGAAAGGAAGGTGAGGAGTCAAAACAGCAAGAATGGGCTGAAACCAAGGAATAAGTATTTCCTATTCACAATATCCCAAAGATCAAAGAGGGGAAAAGAATTTGCATGACACCTCACCTTTAAAAGTGTATGGATGTTTAAAATAAAAAAAACAACCACCCAGAAAAAAACCACTACATAAGGGCTGACACATATTCTAAACAATCAAATTGGCCTCTTGATATTTCATGCACTCATTTGCAACAGACTAATTTCCAAAGCAAGAGAAGGGACATCTGTAGAAGCCACCAAGGAAGGTCAGTAAAAGCCATTTAAAGCTTTTTCCTAAGATTTGTGGCTTTGGAGGGAACAGAGGAAAAAACTATCATTCAATAAAGGGTAAATTGAATCAAACCATTTGCCTTCAGGAGGGCTGAACAGGATAAAGGGACAGAATAAGAGAGCTGGTCATACAAAAACAAAAGTGTCAGGGAGGATGGTACTGTGTATTTACAAGCGAGTTGAATTTGGATGGACAGAGGAGGAAAAGCTTTCCTGACTTTTCAACAGTTTACTACTTTTGCTGGTTGCCAGAAGTGATTCTGAGTTCAGGTTTCATTGTGACAGGATACAGATATTTCCTCCACACTGCCTTGAAGATTCACCTCTGAAAGGAAAGTATCTGGTTGGATCAGATGACCCACTGTGGTTCCTTCTAACCTTACCAATTCTGTGATTCTGTATTTCCAAGTATCAGCCAGAACCAACCTCTAGTTCATTTATTTAGAGCAACGATGACATCCAGTGGTCACCAAGTTAATCTCAGCCTACGACAGCAAGACAACCTCTTAACTGAAGAGATGATCTTTCCATAAAGGTATATATTAGCTCTGCTCTTCCACCTCACAGGCTAAAAGCAGGAGTGCATTCAAGGAACACTCTAATCACTAAGCAAGGATATTCCTATTCAGGTTCTCATGCAAACTCTAACCAAGGCTTTTTCAGTTCTATCTTACACTGAACAATTACAGATCAAAAATCTAAAAACTAGTAAGCATTTCCATGATACTCAAAGAAACTGGGAAACCAGCAAAAAATAAATGTATATCAAGAAATGTTAGGAGGGGGACCTGTATATGGACACACACAAGCCATTCAAGCTGTTAAAACTGCTGATCACGTCTACCAAACTTAGCCACATGTATATGCTTTCAGAAGACACAGAGGAAATCACTTTTCAAAGTACTTCAAAACAAAAAAAACCCAATGTTTCTATTTTTCACTTGTGTAAAGAACTCAGTCAAAATATGAAAATATGACACTTAAAGCACACTTGTGTTCTTTGACAGAAAAGACCTGTTAAATACTCACTTGCCCAAATATTTCTGGCAGCCCCAAAACTTGACCAGTGAAAACACCAATGCAGATGAAAATTGCTGTGACCTGACCCAATGAACCACGGATTTCCTTAGGAGATATTTCACTCAAATACATGGGAAGGGCACTTAAGGAAATTCCTACAAAAGAAGAAAAACCCCCATATATTAACTCACAATTCTTTTCGTTATGCCAGGTATGAAAAAAAATGTCTACTGAAAGGAGTTTGAGTGCTAATCTGCTCACTAGAGTGGCATAAGAACATGCAAGGATCATAAATATATCTGTCCACAGATAATATGAATTCTTTTTCCTGCATGTCTAATTATTCTTACACCATTTAATAACCATGGAATTTATTATCTGTTACAGATCTACAGAAATGTACATAGGCTGCTATTTGATGAGGAGCACCAAAGGTTACTCAGAGATGAGAATCACCAGGAGAATAGATTTGATGTCTTAAATTTGCTCATCCCAAAGCAAACAAAGTTGTGTTAGCACTAGTGTAGGAATGAAAAAAACCACAAACCAGTGTATCTGTCAGACAGAGCAGATACTGTCTGCTGTTTTGTCCCAGTGAAATCAGGGTGGCTAGCTAGTCCCTGAAATGTCTCTTCAGTGTAAAGAAAGCTCTGACCAGGGGAGAGAAGGAAGTTTATGTATCGCACAAGCATTTCAGACATGTGGAGCATGACCAGATCTTACCTGCATCAACACCCATGATAATGCGGCCCAGTATGAGCATTTCAAACGACCCTGCCAGCAAGGAGAGAGACATCAACAACGCAGCTGTCACTGCAAACACGTTATTGAGCAGCAACGTACGTTTCCTAAAAGGAAAAGACAGTTTATGTAGAAACCAGCACCATGGCAGTTGTATCTAGTCATATTCCAAGCATACTAGGCTGTTATACTTAAATATCTATAAACAAAAAGTTCCTAACAAACACTGTCTCTTAGATGTTGTGAAGTTCCAAAGTACAGCACAAATATATACAAATGTATAACCAAATGTATACAGTTTCAAACCTATACCACAGCTTTAAAATAAAACATATCATAGCCAACTGAAGAACTGTACTTCAAAAGCAGAGCAATTAGCCACCCTATGCATCCTAAGAATCCAAGTGCCATGCCCAAGATTCTGTGTATGAATATAAACATAAACAAGTATACTCTGGGTAGGTGACGGAGGAATCATAGAGTATACTTCAAATAGCAACAAGCTGATATAACTACAGGCATTTTAATTCTACATATTTTTTTTTTAACTTTGAGAACTCCTCAACGTTGACATACTTATGTCATTATAATTTATCCTTAAATCCATGATATTGAAAACATACACTGAAGAAAATTACTTCCTACTTGTAGAATTAGAAAAAACACTGGGGCTCACATGAGCGGCAAACCTCAACTCTTCCCTAAAAATTGATCAAATTAACTAAAATACACATTTACATATTTCTTTCCTGCTTTTAAAATTAAATAATTCTATAGCAGTTAAATAAAACATTAAAAATATTTTTTCAATTAAAGGAAATATTCTCTGTGGAAAATTATTACTTTGTTAAAAAAATTTTTAAATCACAAAAATATACTGTAAAATTTTAAAAACATCTCAATTTCTCATTTACACTCCACCAACAGATGTATTTCTTACAGTTTTAATCTTTCAGAACTTTTTGTTCAAGCTTGAGGGACTCACTAATTCATAAATGACTTGTAAGTCCCAAAGCTTCTGAAAAAAAACCCAAACCAACAAAAACCCCATACTTTACAACAGAAATGACAGGCAGGGTTTCATGGGCTTTTGGCAATCAAATTCAAACACTAACATCCAAGGTCTCATTTCTTGAACATATGGAAAAAGTGGCTAAAGATACAGAATCCACAGCTTGATGCAATGATTCTATTGAAAGATGAAGTGGAAAACCCACCCAGAACTCAGAGAATCACCGTTACCTTACACACACCTCTCCACAAAAATGGAATTAAGTGACTTCCTGCTAAATTACTGCCTCCAGGTGAATGGCTGGAGGAGGTTCAACATTGAGAGCTACTGAGAAGTTTCTTGCAATTCCCAGGCAGAGTCCCAGGGATATCTGCTGGAGATGTGGCCCCCTAACAGCACATCACAGCGAGATAGCTGCTTTGCACTGTGTATGATCCAACAAAATGCATCATAATTTTCACAATTACATGGCAAGGGAATGATTGTACCCCATGTTTTTAATCTGTGAGTCACCTCACTTGGCTACATATGGTAAAGCAGCGGAACTTTGTCTTTACCAGGTTTCGCAGTCACATAATTAAGCACAGTCTTGGTTTGGCTCTAGAGGTACAGCATGGTAATGAAGCCTCCAATACCACAACAAGATATGAAGGCAAGAACTGACTTGAAAACAAATTTAGCTGGAGGTAAACATCACCGATGACGTAAATACAAGGAATCCATTAACTTTGACAGTAAAAGCTGAGAATACATCAATTTTATTAAAAAACTGAAGTGGTATTAAATTTGTAAGTATTCTCAATCGATTTTCAATCACTATATATTGTAATTTCCATGCAAAATAAGAGGAATGACCAGAAAGCTGTCTACCACTTTCTTTTCTAAAACAGGTAACAGATTGACCCAGCCATTCTTGTTCTTTTCAACACATAAGTAAGAACTGGAAATCTCACATCAATTGAATAAACTGTCCAACTTCTCACATCAGATGAATGCATTTTCGAAAAGAAGTATTTTTAATACTTGTATTTTTAATTCTTGTATATTTAGTTCCTCTTCCTGCTTTCTGATTTTTGAACACTGAATGAATAACATCGTTTAAAGATTAAAAAATGAGATACAATTCCTTTAAAGCCTATACAACATAGCTGGCAAGAATGGTGATGGTACTATTTAAAACAGATTTTTCAAAAGCCCCCTTTGATAGGGCTGAAGTGATATAAGTAATGCCAAAAATGTAAACAAAGTGTTCATTCAGGTCGAACAAATCTTATACATTCATCTGAAGATATTACTTTTCTCTAATTTAAATAAACGCTACAAGGTACATACCTTCTGAGAAAAAGTTGGTCAGTGAACCCTTAAGCTGTGCAGCAGAGAAAAGAAAAGCACAGTCTAACAAAGCAAGACAAAAGCAAAGGCTATTGGTTTTTATGGCAATACAAGAAAAAAGAAAACAAGAAAACAAATGTTGTTTAGAGTGTTACTGTATAAAACATGCACATTTTTAGTAACAAAACCACTGTGCTGGGTGTCTGTGTCAAGGCATTGGAAGTGAAGGGGATGCAGGGGTGGCTTCTGTGAGGAGATGGAATGAGGGCATAACCAGGTCAGTGGAGGAGAAGGTGCTCCAGACCTGAGCAGGTACAACCCCAGATGGACTGTGACCTAAGGAGGACCCACACTGGAGCACAGGAGGAGTGAGAAGCAAGGAACGGCACCAAGAAGTTATTACACACTGACCCTGACTCCTTGCACTGCCTGTTCTCTCACTGACTGCACTGGGTGTGACTTGCTGTGGTGCAAAAAGGAAGGAGAGGAGCCTGGAGTGATGCTCAGCCTGGGAATGTGGCTCCCTAGCAGTGGTCTAAGCAATCCCTTGAGCACATTGCTCTGGGTGCTCAGGATACACAGCAGCAGCTGCTCTTCATTAGAAGAAGAGAATTTAAATTATGAAGCATCAAAAACACATGGGACTTAAGCTTATGTGTTTGAAAGTTCCCTTTCAAAAAACTACTCTATATCTCTCTTGAAGTAAGTAGGACCTAGGAATACAGTAATTTGGAAATTATGTTATTAAGCTTACAGCAATGTGATTCAAGTGCTCTCTTTAAAGTCATACATTATTTCTGACTAATGCTTTTGATCCCCCTTAGCTCATTATTCTGTGTCAGTGCAAATGGAGCTCAGCTTCATCATACATACAACCCTCCAACCTACACTTGAGCAATTTAACAGCGAAGTATTTTATTGTTCTGTCAACATTTCACAATGTGCTCCTCGAT
The DNA here is from genome assembly GCA_013397135.1 of Pachyramphus minor. Classification (NCBI taxonomy): domain Eukaryota; kingdom Metazoa; phylum Chordata; class Aves; order Passeriformes; family Tyrannidae; genus Pachyramphus; species Pachyramphus minor. Next base: position 9,269 of record VYXB01003101.1, on the reverse strand, counting down.
TACTATAACGATACGTCGGTCTGAGCTCCTAGACCAGACAAACACACTGCAGCGTGAACAGCAAACTTAGGAACCACTCTTTGGTGAGTAGCCTTTATCCACACAACCCTTTCCCATCTGTACTGTAGCACTCATACACCATATCTGTAACAGAGCTGTTTTCATGGCTTAATGGAGACAAACATAATAAACAGGGGCAGAGTCTACAAGTGTAAAGGTCTGCCCTGGAAATACTACCAGCTCCAGTCAAAGTGATGTATCTATGACAGAGATCAGCCACCACTTTAATGAATTGTGTGCAAAGCTGTTCTATTCTTCACTGAAAATTCAAGCCTTCTTCGAATCCATTTTTTACTTCACTTTGTTTTAACGAAGACTCAGTGATATTCTGGGAATTAATCTGTCTGAATCAGGCATGGTTTTACATATTACACAAGTGTGTACAAGCCAAATTGATGATTTAGCAGAAGAAGTTGAAATTTTTTAAAAAAAGAAATAACGTGTCTGTGAAAAATATTTAGGAATTGAAAATCAAATGGTGAAGCGACAGAATAAATTAATGAAGAATGGGTAACAGAATACTGACTTGCTGTAAGCACCAAATGGAATAGCTTGAAAATATACCCTTAGAGGTGAAAAATGGGACATGGAAATGTTGAGAGAATGCCAAAGACACCTAGGAGAGTGCAATCTAAAGTAACAGAAACAGTCAAAGTGTAAAACAGAAAAGTAAGAACAGTGGCGGTTAATGCTTACATTTAAACCTCCGTGATGATGTTCTCCTGTGATTTAACTGACCAAAAAATATCATATTATATGGAATTTACAATTGAGGAAAATCCAAATGAGCAGTTATTATGAATACTACAGTGGCAGGGTTTTTTCATGCTCTTCTAACTATAGGCAATTAATAAATTATCTTTAAAATTCTCTTTGAAAGACTGTATGAAACAAAAATTTGAAAGAAATATCTAGTTAGTACCTGCAGCAAAAATGCAAACATGCACCAGCACAAACATTCCTAAAATACTCATATTCTCTGTGGTCAAGACTTGGTCAAACACTGCATTGTATGGGGGAGGGACAGTATCCCCAAGCTTGGCAAAGACCAAACATGAACTTCATCCTAGTTTAGTTCTGTAAACTGTATTTTAAATCGACACAAGGAAGGAAAAATGTGAACATTTTCATTAGTATATGACAACAGATGTTGTTACGAAGTAAATGAGATTTGTTGAAGGCTTTGTTTGTTTGCAGTAAGGTACTCAGCAAACTCATGCAACAAGAATCTGCCCATCCTTTGTGACATCTTTTCTATTTTATAATATTTTCCTTTCACCTTCTTGGCAGTGTAACCTCCTTGATATCTCCACCCACTGCCCATTCAAAGCAAATGGCTTCTGTGACTTAAATGATACACAGTAAGGCCAGAGAGAAAGGTACCAATTCCACTCTCAGAAATTCATGTCTCTTAGAAATGAGCTTTCATGATTTAAAAATGCTTAAATTCGTATTCTGGTGAAGAGGGTGCTTTTCAAAAATAAAAGTAAAGCCTTCTAGAGAGACTAAGTGAGAAACTGCTTTAGAAAATACAAGTTCTGCAGTACACTTACCGTCCAAAGAACTTCACAATTGGGGTAACAATAATGGCACCCACAAGGCCTCCAATGGCAAAAATAGAAACGGTTATGGACCAGAGCAGCGTCAGCGTGCTTTCATCCATTGAGAAGCCGTATCTTCTCTGCCAAGTTTCATTGTAAAACTTCTTGATATACTGAAAGAAAATAAATAATAATAAGGCATGTAAAAAAAAAAAATCCCACTTTAAGAATACAACTGAGAGAAACAGAACTAGGAAAAAAAAAAAAAATCAGTCCAGTAGCTTACTTGCAGCAATCACCCTTGCTCTCCTCCAAAAAATGGGCCCTCAGTTCTAAAAGCAACTGCAATAAAACTAACTGAATCAGTCAAAGCATCCATACATAATACTGCATGGCAGTCCCAAACAAGGTGGGGAAAAATCTATAGGTAGACATGAATGTCCAGGACCAGCTCACTTTTTAGCCTTTGATGTGGCAAAGCTTATACTCTTTTTCTGCTTTCTTCACATGAGCACAACTACAGGTTTTGAAGGATGCTTTCTAGTAACTTAATGTTTAAGCACACCAGTGCTTACCTTTTTAACAGGTAAAGACTTCATAGCTCCAGGATGACTTTTTAATGTAGTCTCTGTATTGTCTGCAGAGACATTGCCTGTTTACTTTCTTGTTAGTCAGACTTCCTCATTTTTTTTATTGCTGTTCCCATTTCAAAATCAGGGATCATTTTGTTTGATGCTCTGGCAAGGATACAGTACCAGGCAGCTGCAGTCACTACAGCAGAAGGGCACAGCATGCTTGTGAAAAGCTCTCACCTATTCTGCGTCACCACTTCCCGACAAGCAAAATTCAGTATCAAAATTCAGCCTTGTCTCTTTTCCCCAGTTTCTTCTCAGTTTTTCTTCAGCATATAATAGCTCCTAAAGTATCCTGGAACAGCACTCAGCAATATAAGCCACTACATTTTCCCCATTCAAACTAGTATTTTCAAACTTCTGTCTAGCCTTGGACACACAGAATATTTGATTTGAGGCCTTTAATTAGTTTGAATCACCACGTCTCCATCTGCAAGGAACCTAAGGTTCTTGAAACTAAGAAAGGTGGAGGTAAAAACATACAACTTTCTATCTTCCTTCTGTCAAGTTTCTACTAGACCTCTTGTGCCTTGAATTAAAAGGTGGATGTGGATATTTCTCCAGTCCTATCTCATGTGTTTCTAAACAGACAGGGAAAAAAACCCCAACAACACACTTTAAAAAAAGAAAAACAAAACAAAAGAAAAAAGTCAATTTGATAATTTATCTGTTTGTAAGAATCTCATGGTAAGCCTCCAAATGAATCTGCCAATAAATCAAATAATACATCTATTTCTTTCACACCAATACTCAGATTTTACTTAAATTCAGAGATCTTGTTTATTTGAAGTTAATTTCTGATAGAAATGAATACTGAAAGAAAATACTTTTAGAACATTATTAGAATTTCTTGCTAATGATAATGGCTAAAAATAATATGCAATTTATTCTCCCCTTGTGTTATGACTAATTTTCTCAGCATAGTTTTGTTATTTACAAGGAGACATCAAATAACTGTAAATATGCACGAAAAAGAAAGTACAAACTGCAACACTCAGTAGTAACATACAGATGCTTTGACATGTACAGCACCTGTGTTTGGATTCCCATTGCCAATAAATGGGAAGCTAGTAACACATACAGGCTTTGTGGGGAAGCACATGAAACAAAAATCTAATCTAACAAATCCGCTGGATTTGAATCCATTTAATTCTCTGAAAAGACTCCTTTGGGATTTTGATCAGGTGCCTCAATAATGTTAAAGTCATAAACCTATATACAAAAATTTTAGCCCCTAATTAAAGCCTACAAGAAACAGCAGCTGATGGATATCAGTATCTTATTTTCTCAACTGCTTCAGTTCATTATAGTAGTAGTGCTAGGGTGAGAAATGTAAGAGGAATGTAAGGGCTATATATAGTTATATATATATATATATATATATTAATCTAATGGATAGGTTTCAGACATAAGGGAAATATTTTCTTTGTCTTACCCATAATTACAAAGGTCACTCGCACACAGTGACCACTCCTGAACTGGTTGACCTAGCAGGCTGTACATTTTTGCAGTAGGAATTCAGAACTAAAGCCCTCCCCAGGAACAGGACAAGTGATGCAAATCAGAAAGTAGCAGAGACTTTCCTTCCTTGCATAGAGCACAAAGCGCATCTTTGTTTCATAGGCCTTGCCCACAGTTGGTCCATGAAGTGAACTGTAGAAATTCTGCTCAGGAAAACACAACTTCAAATCATATGCAATTAAAACTTTTGTCTTCCTACTGCCAAATGCTCCCATATGTTTTTAATAAATTATGATAGCTCTTTGAACAAGCCCATGGAGACTTTGAATTCTGGGTTTCTCAGGAATCGTACTTGCGATGGGTCCCTGCTCTTTCTTACAGAACAACAGGGAATTGAGTGGGATGCAATCTCATCTCTGAGCAGAGTTTGTACAGTTTATTTCCCCCTTGCAACAATCAGGAAGTTGGATTAACTCTACCGTACAAGATGACCTGAGGTAAAGCTCACCAGTGAGAACTACAGGAGTATTTTTCTGGAGTTTGATGAACTGGTACAATTTGTGACGTCGAAAGAAAATGAACACAATAATTTACAAACAGTTCTTCAACTCTCCAGTCTTAAATTAACTTTCCCCCATAGCAGGGCTTTTCATCCTGGAATGAAGTCAAGCAACTCAACAGGAAAACCCCTATTTGCAAATCTATCAGTGGTAGGTTGAGAGGGGGCCTAGGTGCTGCTTTTGGTGTTGAATTATGCTAAAACCAGTCTGGTTCATCAACCCCAAATCAACATACTGGCAGTGAGGCAAAGATTAGGCAGATAAGCTGCTAAACTGACCTGGAGACATGAGACTGACAGTCAATCACTTTATACTATAAAAGGCCAGTCCACTTTCATATGGTACGTTCTTCTAACATACTCCTCCTGGAGTGTGTGGAGATTCTCCCTGGAAGTGGGGGTACCTATTCAAGGATACTCCTTGAGGTTAAGAGAAATAGATCTGCCTACAAGTGTTGTTGAGCTGCGTTACATCAATTAAATAGTTACTTCTTCTTGCTAACTTTAATCTAATTGCTTTCAGATAATTGCTTTGATATAGTGCATTTATACTATACAGTACTAGTAGTTTTAGCTTTTATGTGATGTAGTAAGTAGTTCTGATTAAGATCTTTTGTCTGATCATTTGTCATAAGAAATAATTCATTTTATATAAATGTACCATCTATAACCCTGCAGGTCAATGTTGTTCTTAAAACTGTTGATGAAGCCTGGGGTTCAGATTGTTTGTAATAACTGATATTTTAATAAAATTGTCACAAGTTTTGTCTAATGATTCCACAGTACTCTATTCATCAAATCTATCCTATCTATTGCAGCCAATAGATGGTCAATCCAGAAGTTTGAATTCAGAACCAAACAAGGCATCACCATAAAATGCAGGAGAGGAGGCCCATTATTTAAGAGGAAGCCAAAGGCATTATTTATAACNATCACCATAAAATGCAGGAGAGGAAGCCAGAGGCATTATTTATAATATCAATACCATGGGAATGAAATGTTGTGCAATCCTCTAGAATTGAACCATGTGAACAGAAGTTGCTGAACATGTGCATACAGCTACCAAATACTAGTTAGTCAGATATTAATAATACTTTATCACACAAAAGTTTGCAAGGAGATTTAGTATTAGCCTGGGCTTGGGAAGAATGAGAAGCAAACCACATGCACCCATGCACCTCAACAGTGGCATTTAGCTTCCTGATAGCTACTGGATTTATGTGAAAACCTCATGGAGAGCAGGAAGGTTTCAGGCAAAGGAAAGTTACTGTATGAGATGTAATCTTTTTCTACAATGTAATCAGGAGAACTATAAAGGTAGGATGTTGAAGAGTGTGCAATAGCTGGACAAGGCTGCCCTCTATTGATATTAAATTCCATTTTTGTCAGTCACTTACCACTGCAGGAGCATTCACCACTGAGAGATTGTAACCATAAAGAAAAGATGACCCAAAAGCACCAATTAAAGAGGCTACAATGAGACTTCCAGACCAATTCTGAAAAAAAAAACCAAACAGCCATTGTTAGCATACCTTAAATTAATGTACCTCAGGTTTTAAACACTCCTGCTATCTTGCACAGTTCCTGCAGGCAGATGTCCTTCCTGCAGAATAATGGCCTGAAACAATTCTTCTTGCTCAATCTGAGAAATAGTAAATTTGAAGTGACAGCATCTCAGTTAAAATCTTCCAAGGCATAAGTGAACATTTGAACTTCTTTCAACCTCACAGAGTTTTCCTGCAAGCATCCCACTAACCCCCACTAAAAAAAGCAAAATGCTGGAGAAACATAATCTCAGCAAAGGAAATTGTTGACAACATTTCACTAACATAGCAAAGCAAGGAGTAGCGTATATATGATAAGTAGGACTGTGGGTACACCTGACTTGGGTGAAAGCTCACGAGACGGTGTGCTTCCCAGTCCCACAAGTACTAATGAAACTGTGACCAGAAAAATTAAAATGATGTCTACAAACTAGGTTTTGCAGCCCAAATGCAAGTTTCCAACAGTAATTTGCTGCCACACATGCTCTCCAGTGGAAATACATTTGCCCTTTTTGCTAATGACACCCCTGTACCTCCCCCTTCTCAGGTCTCCTCCCTTCATCCTCCTCATACTGCTTTATCCCACCTCTGCAAACAATTTCTTCTTCCACATCAGCAGTTGAATAAAAGGTAGAACTGCTTTGATTTGAGAGATTTTGCATTTTGGGGTCCTTTTCACCTACCCCAGAATTACTTTCTGCCACTCAGTTCTCCTGCTGGATTACAGACAGTGTCAGAAGAGACCACTGCCAGCCAGTCCCAAGAGATTAAAGTTAGTGTTTTGGTAGCTGGTCAATTTCAAATGTAGTTTTGTAGATCACGAAGGACAACTTTCAATATGCTAAAATGGATGGCTTTTTAGTGTGTTTTCAATTTAAAAAACAACTGTGATAAGAATCTAGAATTTCAGGCATAGCTTACTGTCACTTACGCCCTGCCTCTTCACTCACTGAAGCCTCAACCCTTTCAACAGGAGGCAGACCTGCTTAAGCAGGCTTGAGAAGCTCAGGTTCAGTTATATCACTCACAACAGGTAAACTGACCAATATATTCTGTCAACTGCACGAGGCTGGATGTTTGCTTTGGAAAACATTCATGTAGCTAGTACATGGCATAGCAGCAGTGACAGTGGACTGGAACGAGCTCCACCAGCCTCGCGGGCACATCAGGGCAAGTGGCTGTTAGAATGTGCCAGAGCTTGTATTCCACAGTCAGCAGAGACTCACTGCCACCTGTGAAGAAGGACTGAGGTACCTGTGTGGTAGAGCAGAGACTACAGCATACAACCTGGCACATGTGGGGTCTGCCATGTTCATACCTGCCACTCCCCAGGGCTCAAAATGCACCCTGTGGGACAGCTGGGTGTTTTTAACTTCCACATGATGTGGGAACCTTTTAAAAGATTACACAGTTCATTAACCAGCCTGGCTTTGGTCAGGTCAGGAGGAAATGTGCAGTGGGGGAGAAGCCTAGTATAAGAAATATATCCTGCTGAGATTATTACACAAGCCAAATACAATCTCTTATTATTAGCCAGCTTCTTAAAATGAATGTGCCACACACACATAGAGAGCTCTGCACCATTACTTTGGTAACAAAATGTAGAAACTTTGACATAAGGCTTTATTTAGCTTCTGATTGCAACACCTCATATTAGGTGTTATTATTTCTCTACTGTGCACAAGCATTCCTAGACTTTGGAGAAATTGCTACTACTCTGAATAAATGATTCATTGCGGAAAATTCCTGGTGGTCTACCAGGCTGCTCCCAAAGGGTTCACAAACAATAAGCATGAGTTCACAAGTAATCTTGATGCAGTATTTCTAAAGGGCTCTACTCCAACAACATTGGACCCATCAGAAAAATCCTGCAAGTAAAATGATTTAGAACATATAGCCTAGGGTTTATTAAAAATTCCAATGAATGCTTAAGCCTTTTAGCACAGGCAAATTATATGCACATGAGGCTAAGTGGAAGATAATGCAGGGCAAATCACAGAATTGCTTAGAAACCCCCACACCCATAATATTTTCCAGTGTTTCAAATAGTTGGGTTTAGAACCTACATCAATACCATGAATTTTTTAAGTATACAGCCTGCTGCAGAAAACCTCAGACTCACTCAATTCAGAGGTTTTGAAACTTGGAACATGAACTTCAACTTCTCCATGACCTGTCTCCTCTTTCACTATTTTAAATATTTGCTCAGGTTTCAGCAACACCAGATAAAGATGAAAGCACAATGAAGCAAGATTGAAAAAAAAAAATAATCAATCTGTTGCTCAAAAAAACATTAACCTTGTGGCAACATTAAAAAAGGAAAGGAAAGAAAAAAACAACCCACAATGTCTTTTACAATGGCTTGGAAACAAGAAGGCAACCACGCCTCCTTCACAGGTGTTCCTTAGTTTGACAGCCATGTATGTGCTTATGCGTCCCTGCCATCAGCCCAAGGGCAGGTAGGTGTGACCGTCACCACAGTAATAAGTGTTTAGTCAGGAAAGACGCATGACAGTTCATAGCAAAGCCTTTCAGGTACCCGAGGACTGCTTATTTGTGAAAGCTCGCATTTTTGGTCTAATCGCAAATCCCAAGGCACTGTGCTCTGAAGATGCTTTTCTCAAGTCCAGTTCTTGGTCAGTGTAATATTTGTGCTGGCTACCATGGGTCTCAAATTGCTTGGGTTTTGTTTGTTTGTTTTTTAATGCATGACAGTTTACATTTCAGTTTTCACTACAGTTTTCAAAACACTGTTTAGAGCACTGTACTTTGGTTAGTTAGGCACAGCCCCCTTCTCAGATTAAAATTAAACACAACCGTCAGCAGTAGACATTGCACACATGCATAAGGAAGCTTTAATTTTTTTTTTAACAGCTATTGATAAGACTTTCTATGGATACAGAGAAGCTGACTCTGGAGAACCTTACCAGATACCCTTCACGGGACCCGTGTCCCGTTAGGCACCGCGGAAGCCTGGCGCTCCCGGCAGGTGCCAGCAGACCCGGCGGCCTTCGGCTGCTCTGCCCTCAGGACTGCAGGAGAGGAAGGGAAACCCTCCATCCCTCTCTCTCCCCGGATCTGTCCTTGCTCCAAGCACTTGCCAATACGGGTGGTCTCGGAGAGCGGCGGGGAAGCAGCAGCGGCGCCCTCGCCTTGCTCTGCTGCCGCCGCTTCCCCCGCGGCGGCGGCTGCGCTCCCCTGCCGGGACACCCCGGCCCCGCCGCTGCCCTCCGCCCGTCCTCTGGGTCCCAGCCGCAGTATTTTTAGCTCTGCCTGCCGCTGGCCTCCCCTGCACCGGCACCAACAACTTTCCAAGCGGGGAAGGGCTCGGCGCCGCCGCCGTGCAACCTGAGCTCCGCCCGGCTCCCGGGGGAGCTCCGGGCTGTTACTCCAGCTCCCGCAGCCACCGCACACCAGCCTAATGTCCCTCCCTCCGCACCGCGCCCGAGAGGATCGGAATCACCCCCTCTCC
>VYXB01003099.1:119140-184192 GCA_013397135.1 Pachyramphus minor | reverse complement strand
GTTAAACAGCACCAGTCCCAGTATCAGCTCCTGAAGAACATCACTAGTCCCTGGTCTCCACTTGGACACTGAGCTGTTGACCACAACTCTTTGAGTGCAACCACCCAACCAATTCCTTATCTACTGAGTAGTTTATCCATCAAATCCACCTCTCTCCTGTTCAGAGACGAGAATGCCATGCAGGACAGTGTTCTACTTTGCGCAAGTCCAGGTATACTATATCAGTTGCTCTTCCTTCACCTTCCATAGCTTTAACCCTGTCAAAGAAAGGCACAATTTGCCATTAGTGAAGCCATATTGACTGTCACCAATCACCCCTTTATTTTCCATGAGCCTTAGCATAGTTTCCAGGAGGAAAAATTTGGTTTTCTGAGATGTGTTTTGGGGTTGTGCTGTCAGGCTGGTTGAAGTTCCCCATTAGGATCAGGGCTTGGGAATGTGAGGCTGCTCGTAATCTGCCTGTGAAGGGCCTCATCTGCTTGGTCTTCCTGGTTGGGTGGCCTGTAGCAGACCCCCACTATAGTGTCACCTGCCCCTGCTTGCCCTTTAATCTGAACTGGAAAACTCTTAGTCAGCTCCTCATCCATCCCCACCCAGTGCAGTCTGTGCAATCCAGCTGATCACTGACGTAGAGTATGACATCCCCACACACACCCCCTCCTGCCCCATCATCTGCCGTGCCTGAGCTTTCTGTAGAGTCTGTACCCTTCCATTTCAACCGTCCAGTCTTAGGAACCATCCCAAGGAATTCCTTTGTGCTGCCCTTTGGGTGCTCTCCTGCTTACCTACAATTCCTCTCCAGGCTCAGGGCATCTCTTGCTGGCCCTGGCCTCACACTGGTGGGATGGATTGAGGTTCCTCTTCCCCAGCAGTTTAAACCCCTTTTGAATTCCTCTTCACCAGCTTGGCAAGCCTATGACTGGAGATGCTCTTCCCCTTCTCTGCCAGATGGACCCCATCAGTCCCCAGAAAAACAAGGTTCTCAAAGCAAGTCAAAGAAGCTGAACCGCTGGCGGTGGCACCAGTCCTGTAACCATGTGTTGATTCTCCAGATTCAGCTGGCCCTTTTAAAGCCCTTCCCTTTGACTGGGAGGATTGATGGAGAAATGACCTGTGCTTCCTCCTTTACTGCTGCTCCTAGGGCTCTGTAATCCTTATTGATGCTACTCAGGCTGCTCTTGGCTGTATTGTTGCTGACCACATGAAATAACAGCAGTGGCTAAATTATTTCACTAAGATCAGGTATTAAACCACTGGGAGATTGTAGGCCATGAGACACTGCTTGATTATGCCAAAATGGCTCATTAATGAAAGAGTACATAGGAGTGGGATGAATATTTGATGTTTTTTAGAAGAGTTGTTGAAAGAATTGTAGGTCTTGAGGCAATGCCAGAGTTGGGAAGGTTTACAGATATCTGGGAAGAGAGTCATTGTTCATGCGTATTTGATTTGCTCAATATGATCTGCCAGGCTGCAAGTTGACATGAAGGGAATGTAAAGATGCTGAACAAGTCTGCAACAAAGCAATGATCAAGGGATTGAAGAAAGAAAAGAGTGCTGAAATAGCTGGAGAAATAGTTTTTAATCTCAACCAAAGATGATTATTTGTGACTAAAATAAATTTTTTTCAATACCTTATTTTTCTTGTAAGAGGAGAAAGCAAGAGGAAGGAATATACCCTGATGTAGCTGATAAAGCAGAGACCCACCACCTGTGTGCTTTAGGCCAAGTATGGCTTTGTGGGGAATGTTCTGTGCAGTGCTGTGATGGAAGTCATCAGTCCAACCCTGTGCTCAAAGCAGAGATGATTTGTCAGGTCACAGCTCTAAATCCAGCCTTCTGGTTTGTGATTTGACCACTGACTGAGCAGTGAGACATTCAAGATGTGCAAAGAAATCTAAATGGTTCCCCATTCCTGCTCTTCATAACCAGTTTACAGATGTCTTGAATATTCTGCCTTTAGTAAATCTTAAACCACGTAATAGCTTATTGTGTTGTTGAAGCAAATTTAAATTCTGTTGAGGGAAGGAATTTATTGAAATTGGTGCACTAACAATGGGTTTTCACGGGCTTAAATAAACCCCGTAAATAACGATAGAAGTAATTTCTTAATAGAAGATTGGAAAAATGTCTCATGAGGTGTAGAACTAGTCACCAGCTATACAGCCTAAGGGCAACTCTTTGCTTCTGTTAAATTAGGGAATGAAGGACTTAGATTGGAGTGCTGGAACTGTATGTGAGGAGAAAGTGAGAATCATCAGAAAAAAAGGGAGGATGGAGAAAACAGAATAACAAAATACGTGCACAGCCTAGTGAAAAAGCTTTAAAGGACAGAGCTCTTGAAGGTCAGTAGGTTGGAAAAATCTTTTGTGTACAGAGCAACTCAGCACTGAGTATCTGCCTATGCCTGTGGGATCCAGTGCTCCTTGGAGTTTTTGGTTACTGGCTTTTTATTTGCAAAAACTAGCTCAGTATAGCATATTTAACATAGTGATTCTTGACAGTTGCAGCTGGTGTTTGTTATATATTATTTTGTTGATGGTACCAAGTTAAATACTGTGTTTCTGAGGAACCAGTCTGGCAATATCTTTCTTAACCCAGTGCCAGAGTAAATAGGAAACCTTACTCATAATGAACATTCTGGATCATGCCAAGAGCAGAAAGCACAACTTTCTTTCGCTGTTTTGATGTGGTTTGTTGGGGTTTTTTTTGGTTGGTTGGTTTGTTGTTTGTTTTTTGGTGGTTTTCATATTTCAGACTCTGGCTAGTCATTCTTTAATTACCGTAATAAGAAAATTAAATTGTATCATGGACTAATAATTTTAAGCAAATTTGTGATGCTCTATGTTGCCATGACCTAATACATAATGAGTGCAGATATATCTTTTTTTTCTTATATTGTCCAAAGCATTGACAGTAATATTAAAAAGACACAAATTAGACAGAGTCTACAGTGTGGCAGACACAGGTGCTGATGTCTGTCATACCTCCACCTGCTTCTGAGAAAGCTTTTTGCCAGAAGAAAATAGTCATTTTGCAAATTAGACATTATCTAAACAAATTGCTATTATGTCTGTAACTTACCTTTCTTCTCCATACATTACACCTCAGCTGTGGCAGCTGGATTTGACACTGCCAGAATGCTGAACCTATTGGCCAAGTGAAAAATGCCTGCCCTGGGGATTTAAGTTATGAATTCTTAAATTATGGGGAGGATGAACTGGTATTCTCACCCATTTTGACATTCAGAAGAACACAATTCATAAGAGCTTAATCCAAAAATTTCTAATTTAGATTGAGCTAAAAACAATCTCTAAGAAAGATATTTGACTGCTCCTCAAGGACGGAGTAAATAGTAAATATGAATTCCATTCATAACTGGACTGCTGGATGCAACAATTAAGTATCTCTTGTACCTTTACTGCCCTATCCCTATGTTTAACAATCTCAATAATAGAGATGTACATCTTATTTCTAATTGGTGAACATGTCTATATACAGCCTTGGTTTATAAACATTGCTGTGAATTTTTTTCTGTCTGTTGAAGATAAGTGTGATTTACTGGGGTTTTCATTTCTTAGGCAGCTGCAGAAATACACTGTGTATTTTATATCTATATAGATTATATCTATATCCATATCTGTCTTATATCTATATTTGAATCTACATCCATATCTATCTATATCTGTATCTACACCTATATCTATCTATATCTCTATCATCTATATCTAATCTCTCTCTATATATGGGTTATCCATTACACAGAGGTATGAAATGAAGGGAGGAAGGAAGAAAATAAATCCTGACCTTTTCCTAGGACTTCATGCACAGGCTTCTGGTTATGTAACAGTATGACATGGGAATTAGGATATTTAAAAACATTTTATGAAGCGTACCAATGTTATCAATATACTTTTAATAATACCCAATGACTGCAACACCATCAGTGTACTGATCCCTTGCCTTGCTTACTGGTCTCCTGGTTATGTGTATTTTGTCAGTTATTCTTTCAGACAGAATGCCTTAAATTTATTATTGGCTGTTAGTAGACTTTCCAGGTAAAAGAAGCACCGCAGCAAAAAGACATATTAGTGTTTCCAATATTACCATCAATCAATAGATGTTTATGAAGCAGAAGAATATAGCTTTGAACAGGTTTTCCTTAATAACCTTACATCTCCTTAGGCATGTAACTCTTGGAGAAGCCCATTCAGGTGCTTAGAAACCCTTACCAGTTGCTTAGCTACCTTCTTTCTGGAATTTAAACATAAGTAAACAGCAATAATAAAATCATCTCCATAAATCTATGTATGTAACTCTAAACTGAATATACCTGAATGAATTGCCCTTTTTTGTGTTCCTTTTGTCTGCATGGGTGTGTTATGGATAAACATTCCTATGATGCTTTGATCTCCTGCTCTTTACTTTCTGGTGCAATTCATTTTTGGAAGATAGGGGAAGTCATATATATTCATGGTATCCTTCAGGTGCTAGGGAAAAGTGCTTTATGACTTCAGGAAATTATACTTCACTGCTTTGCTCTATATTATCCCTTTGAACCACAAATCTACTTTGACTCTATAGTCTCTCGTCCTGTTGCTTATTGTCTAGTCCAGGGGCACTCCAAACGCTTTTGTCCTCTCAGTGATTTGTGCTTTGAGGATGATCCTTGGAATCCTTCTTGCTTTATTCCTGCCCCATGCAGATTCTGTAAAAAGCCGTCACCATTGTCACCTCCCCTCCTGCTGAAGGAATTGGGCACCTTGGGGCTGCTGGGCAAATGTGGGGAGTCACTGGCTGGTGAGTTTCTTACCGAGAAAACGGGATGCCAGGGGAGACTGTAAGATGGAGCAAACTTCTCCTTCCAAAGTAATTGTAACCCCTTTTTTCTCTCTTGCTCATGGTCAGTGACACCACTTGAGAACATTCGGTCATGGGGAGCCTGCCTTAGAGAAGTTAAACTGGATATATGTGCATTGCAATTAGGCAGGGAATATGGAGGTTGTGATGTATCCTACTTTTGCACTCAAAGCTTGAAAGAGTTAGAAGACGCCTTTTATGGGAGGACATCCTGCAAGGTTACCTCTGGCTCTTCTCTGTCCTTTTCTCTGATTCAAATAAGAAAGCAGACTGATCTATATGGTTGCAGGGTATATTCTCTCTTGGTTCAGAGAATTAAAAAAAAAAAAAAAGTGTAATTTTTAGCATTTGTGCTGTATTTCAATTTTCCTGCATGGACTGGCTCTGCTGTACTGGTTAGCCTGGCTAAATGAGCACTGTCTGTATAGGTGGTGTTGAATGAAAATAATCCTCTCAGTTCAGACCCAACATATCAGTCACATTGAAAAAACTGGGGATAATTTTATCTATGCCATACATACGAAAGAGACTTGAAGCACAGATGGCAAAATCCACACCTACCCGCAGTTCAGGGCAAACCTCTGGGGCTGGAGGAAAACCTCTTTTGTGATGAGTGAATAGAACACCTAAGTGGTCTGGAGAAGTGTCAAACACATGGAGCTGGCCTACAAACTTCAAAGAGCTCAGAACCTACCTCTGCAACTCTTGTGTAGTTCTCAGTTACCATGAGTTCATCCTCACATGACACTTGCATATCTCTCCCACGCAGTGAGGCACAGTGGAGAGTTTTCAAGGTAAGTATTTACCTTTGCTCGAATAGGTGCTTTATAGGAAGGGAAATGCAGTTTCTTTTTAACCACACTGAAATTTTCTAAACTATTCTTTCTTCTGAAATATTTAGCCAAAATTCTGTATCCACGTACTGTCCTAGATACAAGTCCTACATACCTCTAGTTTTAGAGGTGTTCCATTAGGCTGAGTTATTAAACACTAGAATTTCTCCCTAAATTCATTATACCAAATTCAGACAAAAGTAAAGTACTCCTAAACTTTGCTCTTATCCAGGCAGAAATGCACGTATGCATAAGGTTGTACCTGCACACACACAAATCCTCACACATAGAAGCTATATTAAATATGAAATAGAAAATGTATATATTTATACATTCTAAAATCTGTTTCGAAAACTGTGGCATCTGTAGCTTTGGCAATGATTTTATTGGAGCTAGATCCAAAATCTATTTAATTTATGAAAACCTCTCCTTCCACTTCACTTGTAGTTGATGAGGAATATCTGTGTATGTGGACTTGTATTTACATATAGGTCGATATAATATCTATATAAAATCAGGGATATGATGTTTTCTCTACTGGAATTTGAAAAACACCACAAAAATGAGTATTACAGAAATTCTCTAAAAGCTTTAATTTCCAGCTTCAGGGGGATGACAGAATCTCTGATCATCTGCTGCAAGGCTGGGAGCAGTGCTCAAGCCAGGAGGGTGGTTGTAAGGCAGGTGTACTCTAAGTGCAGCTGCACAGAATGTGCAGACCGGGGACTAGAAAATAGGTCATGAGAGTTTTCAAACTCTCCAAAGTTGTAGAAATGTCTGTTAGTTTGTGGGGGGTTTTTTGTTGTGATTTTTTTGTTTGTTTGTGGGTGTTTTTTTGGTTTTTTGGGGTTTTTTTTGTGGCAGATACTTAATACTTGGAGTATCAAGTTATTTATGGAACTGTTGCCCCAGTTCAGCTTCATGATTTTAGAGGATGTAAACACCCTGTTCTGCAGCAACTAGTTGAGCTCTTAAGGAATAATAGAAGTTTTAGAAGGCCTATAACATTTTCAACATGAAATGTATCCTTAACAGAGCTAATATGAATTTCAGATATTAACAGAATTTCCCCTCCATGTGTTTGAAGAAGAGGTTAGACCCTGTGATACACAGTATATTTTTAAGAATAAAATAATTAAGAAATTAACTTTCAATGGTAATTTGTACTATTACTTGAGTCCTCTTTATTGTGTAACCTGGTTTGGACATTTTTTTTCTCTATAGTGAGAAAAAGGAGTAGCTGTAATGATGCTGATCTGGATTCTGGTGGTTGGGGGTGGATTATGGAACATGTGTGATGAACAGCAAGCCCACTTTGTTCCTTTTAAAGTGCATCTTAAATTGACTCTATTCCCTCTTCACTCTGCACCAGGCAGGTGTAAATACTTGGAACAGCTGTGGTTCTGTATAGTTCAGTGTCCAAAACCTCTTCAGGAACTAAACCTGATAATAGAGAAGCTACACCAGCAGCAATATAGCTATCTCACAGGACACAAGGAAGTTTAAGATTAGCAGTAGAGAATGACAAATGAGCAGGAATCTCAAGACTGGGGTTGATATTGCATTTTTTGCCTGTGTGTGACCATGATCTGCAGAGACCCACACTTGCAACTTCCCCAGCCATCCCCTGAGCCCCAAAATGACTGCAAAACAGAACAAACACTTTCAGTCCCTTCTCTGAAACATCCTCAGAGTTTTTCCCATTCTATATTCTTTGTCCACTGACTTAGTTCTGAGTCCTCTTCCAATTTCTCTACCTTGTTCCACTTCATCCCCATCAGTCAGATCTCGCTGGTTTGCCACCAGAAAATCATTTGTTGGTGCCCAAAAATTGAGGGGTTTTTCCCCCCAAGTTCTCACTCTTTGGGTATCATCATTCATTTTTGCCTGTTCTTGAGAAATCTTGGGCTGGCTGTGACTGGAATTTGGTACTTGGCTACTGTAAACAGACTATAAGAGCTGCCATAATACAAATATTAAATGAAAACAGGCCTAGCTTTATTTAAACAGGCTGACAGCCTCTCATCTATAAGAAATGTGGTGCAAGCTCCAAGTTACTGATGAAGGAGCATTCACAGAATGTAATTTGTATTTGGGTGTGGGAAGGAAGAATGCAAACAAGAGTATCGGTAAAGCAAAAAGATACAGGAGGGTTCCTGTCATGTGGCTAGACACGGAAGGCACTTGATCAAAAGGTGTAGAGAGATACAGAATTACAAAGTGAAGGATGCTCAAAAATATATTCCTAACTTCTGACAGCAAAAACCCCTTGAGCAATTGCCTTCCATGTTATGCCATATGATTTCCCCTAAATGATTCCATACATAATATTCATTCTGTCACCCACTAATACTAAAATCCATTCTAATCATAGGAAAACAGGAACTAGCACTTTAACAGTTTTTAATAAAATAATTACTTTTATAATTTAAATTTTTTTTCTTACTGTAACTCTAGAGGTTTCGTTGGTGGGTTTATTCAGAGCTTAAATCCCATATCCATCATAAAACTGACATGTTCAGCTTTCCTGAAAAAGCTCACATTACTCCTGGGTTTAGAGGTCATATTGCTCTCGGTGGCCTGCAGCTCACTTTAATGTGAAGTTACAGTTCCCTGCAAAGTAATATTTTTAACATTATCTCGTCACTCCAGTGGTGAAAACAGCCTGTAGAGATTTTAGCATCTCCTTTTCTGCGGGCCATTAGGAGCCATTAGTGCTGAAAGATCTTGACAGAAAATGCAGAGTTAAAGATTCTGTGACTAAAAATTAATAGGGTCACAGGATAATCCAGGTTGGAAAGGCCCTTGGGAGGTCTCTAGTGCAGGCTCTTGCTCAGAGCAGAGTCAGCTGTGAGATCAGAAGAGGTTACTCAACTTTATCCAGTCAGGTCTTGAAAACTTCCAAGGATGGAAACTCTACAACCTCTCTGGGAAATGGTTCCACTATTTCTACGGTGGAAACTGCATTTCCCTTAGGAAGATATATCATGGTAAGATTCTTAACGGTCATGGAAATACAGAATTGAAATAGAGTAAACTGGCTCTAGTAGGGTAACAAGAATATATGCAGAAATTAGAAATATTATCTTTTCTTTATAGTATTGTGGCTGCCAGAGAATTGGATGAGGAACCAAAGCATGTTTAGATGGCAGCTTTGCAAATGTGAGAATAGAGTTTCTACCTCAGGAATATTAAGACAAATGCTAGTGGTTTATATAATGATTTTTTCTCAGTTCTCTTTGTCATGTTTACTTCTGTAGCTCAGCTGAAGTCATTAAAATGTTTTCGGCAAATAAGGTAAGAAATCTTGATACAAAAAAAAATATTCCACAGTGAGATCAATCAGTCACTGGAACAACCTCTCCAGGAACATGGCAGATCGTGGGATGCAATTGGACAGGATGCTGGAGAATCTCATCTAGGCTTCCTTTTCCTTGAAAGGCTGGACCAGATCATTTTTGGAGGTCCCTTAGAACCTGGGCTGTTCTATTAGTCTGTAAGCCTCTTCATATTGGTAAAAGTAGCAAAAACCCAAATAACCCATATAATCAAAAAAGGGCAAGTAATGTGAGGTACTGCAATGAATAAAAAAGCTGGGATAATGGCCCAGAATTTGACAAGAAGATTAGGTTTTAATATTGCATTTTAGTTGTACCATATGTTAATAAAAGTGGGAAGTAATTAGACTGCTACTGACAAACTTGTTTTATGCCACATGGTGTCATCACATTTCAGGGACTATTTCAATGAGCTTGAGCGGTGGTGGTAAAATAAGTTCCAGGGTGTAACAGACAAACTACCAAGTGCGTAAGACCCTTTCCCCTCCCCACTGGCCCAAAACAACTGTCTCCAGGAGCTGCAACATGGCAGATCGCACATTTTTGCAGATTGCATTCACTTGCATCACTAATCTCTTCTGAGTCCTTATTTCTGTTGCACCACCTTTGCAGCATGTGGGAGCAGATTGACTTGAGAGGAGTAATTACCAAGAGCTTCGTTACAAACCGGTGTTGGTACTGTGTTGCTGTATTCCATTTACCACAAAGACAGGAGGAAGATAATTAAGAAAGGAAACCTCTTACATTGGTATTTTATAGCAGTTGGTTGATATGAGAAAAACTCTGTTACCAATCCCCCTTATGTAGCTTACCTCAGATATTTTTTGAGGTAGTATATAGCAGAGCTTATTACTCAGCAAGTATTTGTAATTTCACTACCATTATATATATATATATAATTTTTTAGATAAAATGTTACAAAACAAATAGCTGAGAATCTAAATCTGCAGTCTCACTTCAAGCTGACTGCTGCTTATGTGGAAGAGCAGTCCCTTTGTCTGGAAGGGGTCAACTCATGTAAAGGGTATTTAGTGTTTGGCGGGAGCCATGTTAAAGGTTAAATTCCTTCATTACATTGAAGATTAATCACCATAGAAATCTGAGTGAGATTAATCTTTATTTCTATGATGAAAATATTACAGAATTTTAGTCTTATCACTACCTGTAGGGAATCATAACAATGAATTGAAAAATATAAGATAGAATTAAGGCTAAATCCATGAATTAGAAGGCTGTTTTGCTCCATCTGCTAGATGCAAATGAATTGAATAATTTGACATACTCTCCTTAAGAAACTAATTCTGTGATAAAAAGAGAGGAAAAAAAAATTAACTTACTAATAACAGCTTGAAAATTGGCAGTTTGTGGAGGTGGAAGTCCCTGAATCTCAGTACTTTTCATAGATACCTGCTGAAAAGCCATTACCTTATGTAAAGTGACAAATTTTAGATTAAGGGAAAGACCGCCAGGTGTTCACAGTGATTGATTTCCTTTTCTGGTTTAGTTATGAGTGGTGAGAATTTGTCATCAAAATGGAGAATTATGTTTATTAGAGCTCCATACAGGGAATATGTTATGGAAGAGATGAGGTGGCAGCAGTATGTCATGTAATACAGTTACATTGATCTTGTTTTGATGGATGTGAGTGCAAATATCCAGGACTGGTGTAATACAAAATGGATATTTATAGGGTTGTATAAATATAAATGGGGTTGTATGTGGGTTGTAATACTGCTTTCAGAAGAATGTCTTTTGGAAATTTCCAGCATGTAGCACACCCAGAACCAAGCTTTAGTTTTTAGGATTTATATATGCCTGAATTCCACTAGGAGTGAACTGGCAGTAACCAAAGCTCAAAAGCTGTATAAAGTTTTTGACAGTTTTGAGTGTAAATAATTTCATTCTCAATGCCTGAGGCTGCATTACAACCAGTTTAACAGTGTGTTTCATCTGTGACAAAGAAATACTGAAAAGCTGACAAAATTGATGAGTTAATTTTCAATACAATGAAATGTGCTTCATATTAGCTAATGAATTTTCAAATAGAAATATCACATCAAAAACACATCAAGTAGTATCTTTGGCAGATCATGATCTGCTACCATCACCTACAGCAAACTAAAGAAGATATAGTGGTTTCACTGTTAAATTTTTAATATTAAATTCTCTTTACTGATAATGTAATGATGTAATTTTAATTATTCTTGCCTTCCAAGTGGCATTGCACTTCTAGAAAAAAAATTGGAAGTTTGAGTTTTAGCTGACTTAAAAGTTGATTGTTGCCTTGATATCAGAGGCATGACCTAAACTTTTTGTTTCTCAATAAGTCTGTTATTCTTCAAAGTATAATGCATTCTGAAAGATTCCAGATAGCTCATTTTTTTCTGAAAATCAAATAATGCTTTTCCATTATGTTTTAAAATGTTTTGTCTTAATTGTCTCTGTTCCTATGTTCTCTATGTTTCTCTCTGTTCTCTATGTTTCTTTTTAGAAGCAACATATTACATGGAACTGAGGGAGATTTCAGATTCATACTTTCTTCATTAGGTCTTTTCTGTTCCCTGTCAAACCTGTAGCAATCAATTATTTTGCATTATAGATCAATTATAACTGAAATAATTGAGTAAATAATTAGTGGGAAGCTCTTACACTGACTCAGGTAGAAATGGGTGTCAAATATTGCAGATTGCATTCACAGGTGCACAAGATTTTCAATAGGTGCTGGAGGTGTAAGTGGTACGAGTGGCAAAGGATACCTGGAGATCTGTCCATCTTCTTGTGTTGCTGAAAAAAGTATCCTCCTTGTGTCTTAGCAAGAAGATACCAACATTCTGGAATATGAGGGCATTAAGTGGAGCCCCAGCTGCTCCAGAGTGTCTGAACTGCTGACAGTCATCATGGAGAACTTGGAGACTGAGGAGCATTTACTACACCATGGTGATTACAAGCCAGGGATATCTTTAAAATCTCACTTCTGTATAACTCCTCTCTCATTAATTTTTATGGGTACTTCTGAGTTGAATTGAACTTGTTTAGAAAAGGCAGTTGGCTCATCTAATTTAATTTAATATTATTAATGAGTTTTCATTTGCCAACCACCTTGGCACTAACACCCTTCGCGTGCAGTTGGAAACACTGTTTAGTTACACAGCAGTAATTGTCAGCAGATGGAAGTTAGAAGGCTTGTATTAAAAGTTTTGTGGTCTAATACTGTGAAAGTAGAGCAAAATTCCAGTAACCAATTGCAAGTTGTTTGTTATGTACGACAGTTATTCAGATTAATTTTTGGAGGTTTCTTATTTTGTAAATTTTTAGTTGAATTTTGTATGACTTGCAGTTAGAAATTTTTTATTCTCGCAAATGAGATTGAAAGAAAACACTTAGCAATATTGTGTTCTAGTGGTTTTGCAGATAAATCAAGACACTCAAGAAGACAAGAAACATGTACTTTTGCACTTAAAGTACTATGCCATTACTCATGAATTTTACATGGCTCTGGATTCCAAAACGCAGCATATAAAGAGGAAGTTAGGCTTGCTAAATGTGATGACTGAATGCTGGTTCAAACCTGAGACTGCATTTCTGTCTGCTAGTTATAACCTTGTCATTGTTATTATCATCTGGCTTTTCTTCTTTCTACTTGAGCTATTTCTGGTTAAGTAGGTGTATGGGCATTCTTTTGCCAGAGTAAAACTGATCTTGAGAATAAGAGAAGCAGATCAAGGTTGCTGAAGTCTTCGTGTATCTGCTGGCAGAGGCAAAGATTCAAAATATTTGCTGTTAGGCTTGGGTGGTTGGAGACTTTACAGAGATAACTCCAAACCCTCCAATTTATGTGAGAATTGAATCCACCCAGTGGCATTCCCCTTAGGGAATGTTTGCCTATCTTCTTCAGAAGCATGCAGGGAATAAAAGGTAAGTTAACAGAAGACGATGATGCTTTGCTGTCTTCTCTTTCCCATACCCTTGGCATTCAACGATACATACTGCCATGAGGAAGTGTAATCCATAGTTTCCAGCTCATAGATTTCTGGTTGTGCTGGTTTAAGCCTTCTGGGAGTGATAAAATACCTTGTCTTTCAGAGTTGCTTTCAGGCAAAATGTCAGCATATTCTTGCGGGAAGTATATGTATCTTACATCAACCAGTCACTGGCTCAGCAAATGGCCTTAGGCAAGTCAGCCAAATTTTGTGGACCAGTTCTAAGTTCAAGTTACTTCACACCTGCATTTGTCCCAGGTAAATGAGCAGAGCCTTTAGTATAGTATAGTAACTTCTTTACATAAAATAGTAACTTCTTTACATAAAATAAAAAATATAAATCATTATTAGAACAGAATCTGTTGTGAAGGATTGTGCAATATAAACTTCTTCTGTTATGGCAGTGCTAAATATTAGAGAACTAATACATAAAGATAATGTTGAGAAGTTTGGAGTTTAACAAAAGCAGGTCAAGAGGCTCCAGATAGGTTTCTGTGTAGTGTTACACAGACAGGTCTCTCTCTTTGTTCAGATAGAGTGAAACTACAAACCTCTTAAAAGAATCTATTGCAGAACAGGGACCTGCTCGCAAGTGTGCCATAGAAAATGGAAATACCACTAATATTTGATTTTAGTCAGTCTTTTTGGGAGATGAACTTTTGTCTCATCTATATGAACATTTAATGATCACCTCTCACTGTGGGATTGTGGAGAAACAATTCTGTGAGTTTCTTCCTCTGTCTCAGACTATGGGCCAGATTTCTGTTCTGTGTCTGAGCCCACGGGAAGGACTCTGGGGTCAGCAGACTGCCTCAAGCCTTTTCTACCTGCTTTTTACAACAGGTTATATTTAACAAGAATAAGAGTTGTGTTGTAAGTTACTATGATGGTGTTAAACATCGATCTTAAAATAGGTGTAGCAGAGTTTTGCCTACCTGAGATGAATATTTCACTGGCAGCACCACTCTGTTCCCAGGAAGGACATGCACCTCTGTGTTGTCTGTACTCCTCTGCAGAAGGGCAGCCTTTTAAATAAAAACGTGTGTAGGATTTTGTGGATTGTCTGCAGTGTGCTTTAGTGTCACTTGTGTTGGGGGGTAAAATGACCAGTTCCTGCATTCTCTGAGCCAGGCAGGACAATTCCAGTTCCACTGCACCCTTAGGATGGAGCTTGCTGTGAACATGGCATGTGCTGCCAACCCCCACACTGATGGTCCTGATGGCTGAGCTGCTGAAAATAGTAGTGTGCTACTGGAATAATTACAGCATCAGCCAGCTGAGCTACCAGACAGGTACCAACAGAGTAATAACAAAGGAAATACAGCTTTTGAAGAAAAAAAAGTGCATGTCGATATCACTTCTTAACTATTTCATGCTTTCAATGTTAAAATTGCTCTTACTGTATATCAATTGTAACGGAATGTTATACAAAGAACTATTAGTAAAATGGAGTTACAGATATAGCAACACTGTAATACAATGGCTGTTATTGTTGATGTAGAGGACATCAAAGCCTTATTTGTAGTATTTCACAGCAAAAGGAAGAGCATCTCAGAGTAGTATTGGTCTGTATGTTTGAACAAAAGCAAGGGGTTTCTTTTTTACTGTGAAGTCCTGCTTATGCATTATGTGCTTTGTAAGTCTCAGTTTGTCTGACCTACCCAAAACTTCATTATTCTCTGCAAAATGTTCTCTATTATTTATGTTCTGTTCATTAAGTATTTGTTTACTTTTTTTGTAAGACTGAGTGGTAAGCTCTGCAGAACAGGAGAGAGTCTAAATCTGCACAGCACCTCATCTGATGAAATTGCTCCTTATTTAGGTATTGGGAACCCCTTGGACAGCCTACAGAGGGAGGCACCTGTTTTGGTTTTTTTTAATATCTGCACTTTAAACATTTTTTCTTGGAGATTTGGGAAGGAAACAGATGTTTCAGGTTCTGTTGTGCTACTGACCAGATTTGCCAAACATCTGTCCTGGTTTGGTAAAGAGAATGAAGCTCCCTTGATTATTTCTAATGGGAGATCATAGCAAAACAAAAAAGATAAACAGATCTCTAGAGGACTCTATGATAAATCATTGGGAGCAGAAGTGGCAGGTCTTTCTCTCTGAAACATCAGAGAGAAAGAAACATCATCTGGTATGCCCAGAAACATCATCTGGTATGCCCTGTCTTCTCATACATAATCCAGGTTTATGATAACTCATACATAAGAACTGGAGAGGAACTGGACATTTCATTCTGTTCTTTAATTTAAGTCTCTATCTTTAGCTCCTGAAGACTTTTTTTATTATTAATATTCTGTTACACTCAGCAGTGGGAGAGCTGGGAACTTCAAATACCTTCTTAACATTTCTATTTATTTTTGTCTATTTTTTCCCCAGAGCTTGTGTTATTTTGGGTGTCATATTCCTCCTGTCATCTATATGTATCGTGATCAAAGCCATCCACGATCTTGCGAAGAAGGTGCTTCCAGAAGTGGTAAGGTGATTCCTGTTCCTTTGAATGTTCCTTATTCCCTGCCCTGCCAGTGAGACTGAGAAATGCCAGTGTCTCCTTTCAGCAGCCCCACTGAACTCTGCAAAGCTCTAGCAGGTGCATTTCCTGCCTGGCTGCACACACTGGTCCTAGGATTCAAGCAGTATTTTTTCCTCATGTGATGGAGTCTAGTGTTTATGGGTTTTTATAGGCTTGACCACAAATCTTTCTCAGTGTAACCACTTGAAGCTTTTTACACAGGACTGTAAGAGTTCACTCACAGAGGAGGCATCTCTGTAGTTAATGAATGCAGTAGAATTTTATGAGAAGAAATGGTTTACTATTCCAATGGCTTCAGTATTTTATTTTCAGTGTGGAAAAAATGTATTTTTGGATTATATTTTTTGTTTTCCAGCTCTTGCCTCCAATTCCAGAGCCATGTATGAATAGCAGGAATGAAACTGGTGAGGGGAGCATGCTGGGTTAAAGAGCTGGCTTTTTGACTGGCTCACCATGGATCATCACAAAGAGCTTTTCTCCTGCTCTCTGCTTTCTTTTGACTGTGAAAGCCAGCCCCTACCTGGCCTATAGAGCAGCTCTCCCCAGTGATCTTTTTCTCAGCTCTGCTATGTCCTGTCCTGCTTGCTCCCTTTCAGTACTGTGTATTAACTTCCCTGAGCTCTACTCATCCAAACCAGTTGCTCACTGGGAAAGCCACCTGGCAATGGTTCCACTGCCACAAGATTCCTCCTAATGTGCTTAAACAAAATGAGGCTTCAGTTCAGTTGCTGTACATAACCTGACTTGGAGCTTTTGTATTCAGCTCTCATGAAGTTTGCTGCAGTTGTCTGTGCAGTCTTTAGCATCTGGCGTCACCTTGCCAAGTGCCATTCTCAACATGGCACTAGACAGAAACCTAAACTCCTTCCTTTCAACCAGGAGTTGGAGGCAGAGCTGGAAAAAAAAAAAAAGCCAAAATGGAATTGCATTGTTTTACCCACTGTTAGCAGTGCAGATCACCTAGTGGGTCCTGTTCTCTCATGAAAATTTTCAGGAAGCTAGGCAATTACAGAAACTTATTTTCAGTAGTTTAGTGAAATTCGGGCAAAGATGAGTTACACATCGTGAACTGGAGCCATGTGCATTGTTTGACTGCAGCTGATCCATGTTCTCATTGCATTTTACTTTTACATCTTCTCCAGTTTTCATGATTTTCTGCCTCCTCAGCTTTGTCAGGACAACAGCACGTGTAGTTCACCAGCCTGGTTCTGTCAAAATGATCTGGGTTGGCTTAAACACTTCCAGTAAACAGTTCTCAAACTTAACCCTAACATTTTGACAGAACTGGGTTAGGGAGTGGGCACGGGTGCCATTGTCCCAGAGACGCTGAAGGAGAGGCAGGTGAGGGGAGACCCACTGTGATGACCAGGTAAAGGACAACTTCTTAACTTGTCTGCACCCAAACAGTGCATCTGGCTATAGTTTAACTCCTATGTAGTGAGAAAATGTAATATATAGTGCTGACTCAGGGAAGCAGAAGGGAAAAGGGAGGCTGCAGTGATAATTAAAACACAAATTTGGTGAATTTATGGTAGAATGGATCAGATTACTTTGGATGTCTCAGTCTACTTTGTTATGGGCAAATGCCATGAGAATTCCAACGAAACAAAACATTTAAAACAACATTTAGAACTAAAATTTAGAAGTTGTGTCATCGATATCTCACTTTTCCATCATTACAGGTTCTGTCTACAATTTAGGGCTCCATTTCTCACACAGGGAGAAACATCTCCTATTTGTATTATAAACATTTTTTGTGATTTGCAGGGATATTGTACATCCTCATCTTTAATTTTTTAAATTAAAAAAGTTACAGTAGGAAAAAAAATATGAAATCATAACTACAGAAAGATATCCCTGAAGCAAAGATCCCATTGCATTTTCAGTGTCCTGTAAGAATGATTTGTACAGATCCCTTTTGTCACAGACTGTCTTGGATTCAGTTCGGTGTGCTAAATTTGTGTCGCATTGGTAAGAGTTAGGGTGGATACTGCTTCCATTTGAAACTATATCAGGACAGTGATAGATAATTCTGTTCCTGTGACTGTTCTCACTCATTTAGACACTCAAGTGCTATCAACAGTTTGAAAGATGTATCTGGCCAGATGTCTGAGACTGTGGATGACTAGTGCAGGGTAAAAGCCAGATGCACACACATGAAGGATTTTCATACCTTGCAATTTTACTTGGAAAGTAGGCTGGAGCTTGGGATGAAAAGCGGTGGTACTATTGTTCAATGCCTCTTAAATAACATAGCAAGGAATTTAAATTCAAAGTCTTTCAGTACATCTCACTGTGGGAAACTGATTCAGGAGAGGTTGTGTGACAGGTGAACTATCTCTGTGTAAACTAAGAACAATGCTGAAAAATGGGAAGGCTGAGAGAACAGCATCACTACTGCACGTCACGGCCAGTGGGGTAGAATACCTGAGGGTTGCCAACATTAAAAATAGTTGGGGGAAAACAATAGAAACCTTTTCAGTTGCTCTGGCTGTGCTTGAACCTGATGCTGATTTTCTGGTTGCACATTGCTCCCTTAGCTGCTCTGTGTCTCTACAGAAATGATCGTTCTTCCCAGTTGTTTGGGGCTTTGTTGATTGAGTGTATTCCCAGTTAATCTGCAGCTGCCCAGGCAGTATCATTAACATCTGAGCAGAGTGGAAATCTGCTCAAAATAAATCAGTAAGGGGGAGGAGTTTCTGCCTTCTTTCCTTTATCCAGAGTGCTGTCTTCTATTTCTTGGACCACCAACGAGTTAATGGCTAATGATATTAAATTTTGTAATACCTTACTATGTAATTTAGCTTTAATGTGTAGACATATATGGGTAAATAGTAGAGCAGTGTTTTCTGCTAATTTTGCATAGCAGTGAAGTAACCAGTTCTGCATTAAAATAGTGACCTGAGATATTTTCTGATGGTGTTTTCTGTGTCACTGGGATTTCATACTAGTGTGCTATTCTGAGACCAGGGAAGTATCCTTGCAGTGTGAGCAAGGTAGTATAACTCCACTGGTGTCTCAAACTGGTATAAAACTAGGGGGAAGAGCTCTGCACTAGATTAAGAAGATATATGCTTCAACACAAGCTTCACATGTGAGTCATAGTCGCATGATTTTTTGGGTACAGTTTACATCTTCGTTGCTCTTTGGTGAAGCAAAGGTCATTGAAGATGTGGGTACTTTTTAAAGGATCGTGTGAAGTTTTAGCTGTGTGACTTCAACCTTAAGGGAGATAATGTGGCTAAAACCCAACTGGAAAATGGTGTTCAGATGCTGAACACAAAGCTCCTACTGTCAGCTTTGCAGACGGAGCTGGTTTGGAATGCATTGCTCTGTTTGTGGGGGTCAAGATTAACCTAATGATAATAACACAGAGCAACATGACTGCATCATTCTCAGAACTACAAAGTCCCTTTTTACATCTTAATTTGTGGTAAACTTCAGCAACTTTGTCATAATTTCTCAGAGTTAATTTTAATTTGAATATTTTGGAGGAAATAGTGTGA
The DNA here is from genome assembly GCA_013397135.1 of Pachyramphus minor. Taxonomy (NCBI): domain Eukaryota; kingdom Metazoa; phylum Chordata; class Aves; order Passeriformes; family Tyrannidae; genus Pachyramphus; species Pachyramphus minor. Next base: position 165,136 of record VYXB01003099.1, on the reverse strand, counting down.
TATGGACAAGTTTAATTTAAACAATTAAGCAGACTGAGCAATTAAGTATCTGTTTGCTAATTGCAAGAAGTATGATTGAAATCCTAAAAGAATTGTGAATCCCTTCTGAATAATTAGAGGAAGTTCACTGTATTTCTTGTTGTGTATGAGATATACCAGTTTTTCTTAATATTAATGTAGCAAAAAAGATATTTCCTTGGAAAGAATTTAGGAATTCTTTAATGTAGAGATTCTGTTATCCTTAAAGTGGATCTTGGAAGTGTTGCTTTCATGAATAGTAGCAATAAGAAAGAATATAAACATCATATTACTAAGAAATAATTTGAAATACTCTTCCAAATGTTTTGAACAGATATTCTTTCACTTATGTGGACATTTAGAAATGTGAGCCCTCAGTATTGTTGTCATTTCACATGATGATTTCTGCTGCAGGTCTGGTGATCCTCAGCAGGTTTCAGAGAACCAAGAAGAGAATGACAGGTTTACTACACATTAATGGCATTTCCAGCTCGACTGCCTCATCCTGGAAGGGACTTAAATGTCCACAGATTCTTGTTAGACTGCAGAGAGGTGCTCCTTAATTTATGGGGCAGGAGCTCAGGTTCAGCTCAGTCCAGAATTTTCCATTCACGTATTTAAATTCTCTTTTATCCCACGCTGAATGTAATTTTGCTGAAACCCTGTGAATGACAATACTCCTGATCTGCACTGGCAGAGAAGAGAGGACAATTAGAGCTCCTGACTTTCTGCATTTCTCAGTGCTGCTTCTGCCTTTTATTTTTGCTCTGTGTTTGTTTTAGCTCTTCCTCTATGTTAAGTAATAATAAACAATACGTAGTGGTATGTCACAACACAAGGTTTCAGCACAGGCAATGATTTTTGTAATTCTTTTGAATGCTTCAAAACCTTGAGAAACACAGAAATTGTGTATTTCTCCTTTTAGTTCCCTTGCTTGATGTGGCAGGGCCTATGACACAGCCTATAAGACAGAATAGGAATGACTAGGTAGACTATTTAGTTTAAAATTATTTTAGTTGGATAAGTTTAATGAGAAGTGTTTGAATCCTGGGAGTGTGTGTGTTTTCTGTAAGCAACAGCAACTGTGGTCATACTGGGTGAGGCACATCTTTGGTGTTCACTGACTTTCTTAATTTCTTTCTTTTTAATTTTATCTCCATTTTACGTGAGGAAGCCTGAAGAGCCCACAGAATTCGAAGCATAGGGGTCACCAGAGATTTATGCAATATGTTCATTTTTGCAAATTACTGTGGAGAATTGAATTGATATTTTTAGAGAACTTTAACTGTAGATTCCATCTCCTGCAGTTACCAGCAAATTCAGAAATTGCCATTATTAGATAAACTTATGGTTTTCCCTGTGCACAGAACTTTATATTTATATTATGATTTAAAAGAAACCTGCCCTGAAAACTGACATTCTGTGTCAGGAGAGTTGGCCAGCGAATTAATTACTATATAACTCTGTATTTGTATTAATTATGCATTTCTTACTGTCATGGGGAAAAGTTCATTTTCAAGTAATTGAGATATATATTAATCCTTAGGGTTCAAAGTAAAACCCTTTGTGCTGGTGTTTTCAGTATTTGTGAGGTAGAGCAGTGTTCTCCAACAACAATCCATAGAATCATGTATGTTTTTAAATGAATTAATTTACAGGGTTGATGTACATGCAGGAGTAATATTGCAACTAAAGAGATCTATTTGTCCGAAAAGTCTGGAAACTGCCAATATTGAATATATTCAGTGAGAAGTGGAATGGATTTTTTTTCTCCTACATCTTTGAAGATTTGGACATTACTTTTTGTGAGCATTAAAAATACGAATTATGAGTCTCTAGTTTTTGGACAGAGGAGTAAATGAGGAGAATAAAATTTTCATGTCAATTCCAGAGGGGATTTTTCTTTCAAGTAACCTCACCTTGAATTTGTAGAGAAGCTTTCTTATCCTCTGTTGGCAATTTGTGTGTGGGTGTGTATGTAGAGGCAGTTTCTGCCCTACATCAACACGTACAAGCAAGTCACTTTATCGAGCTATGGCCTCCATTCTCACTTGCCTGAAAATATTTTTAATTAAAGCTTTCTTCTTTTGTGAATTTAGAGATGGGACGATATTTTCAACTTGTCTTGGAACATGTTGGTTTTGAAAGAAATCTTGCTGTTTCTTTCCCGTTCTTACCCTATCACTGAGATGCTGAGGTATTTGGGTAAGATTTCTTGTAAAAAGTAGGGGTATATGTGCTGTATAGAGCCCATATGGTGCCCCCAACCATTCCCAGAATTTTTAAGTGACACTGTCTTTGACTTTCTGTGCATGTGCTGTAGAGTGGATCTGCTCAAACACTATGCATATGTTTTTAATGAGAAGTAGCTGCGGACATGCTAATGTACACCTGGAAAACTCAAAAAAATTTGGAAAGATTGCAAAATCCAAACAAAACAAATTTTTTTGCAGGAAGGAGAGATGTGCCAATAATGTGTGGGAACCTTACAGTTACAAATTCCACTCCTTTCTGTGTTCTTGTCCTATTTTTTATATAACTGGGAATCTTTGTTCTTTAAGGGTCTGCTTCAACATGCTGCAGTTAGTTCAGTTTCTTACCATTGATCCCTAAGGAAATATTTTTCACTGATCAGATCTTTGTGGGTTTGTTTTTTTTTTTCCCCTGTCCCTGTCTCTCTCTTTTTTCCTTTGTTCATATTACACTTGCTGGAATAAGTACTAAAATAAGTAGGCCAGCTGCTCTTCTTTCTGGAGTGTTTGGAATTGAAATTTCTGACAATTTTAGCTGTTGTCTAATACACCTGACTTAACAAAGCTAATTAGTGTTTGACATTGGAATGGAAGCTCTTCATTCTGTTTACCCTTCCAGTTAATTTTAAATGACTGTTTCTCAGATCATGTAATTTGATGGGTATTTTTTTCTGACAATGTTGAGTGTTGAACCCAAAATGGAATCATTTCTTGTTGACTCAAATAATTTAATCAGGTTTTCTTTCTCCTAGATTCAGGATATTTCCCCTATTGTTGCTTGCAGCATTTGTTCTCCAACCTATGTTATCCTTAATAAGATAATTCCCACTAGGAAAAGGAATTACCATTCCTTTATTGATGTTTCAGAGAGCTGTATCCACAGCCAATGCTGTCCCTGAGGATTTGGTACACACACATTTCACTGCAAATTAGGAGAAATAGTGATATTCACACTGCTGAGGATATCACACTTGGATTTCTACGTAAATTTTAGTGATTTTTTTGACATTTTGTTAATACATTGAGAAAGTCTCAAACTTAAATGGAACACAGGTTTCGAGCATTGTTTTGTGTTTGCATTTGCTGCTGTTAGTGCTTGTGATTTCCATGATCAAAAAACCTTTATTATTTGCCTCTTTACCCTCATTATGCCATTACTAGGTATTCTTGGACAGTACACATATAATTTGTGTGAATGATGTGCTTTATTTTTACCATTACCACAAGGAATTTGCAGACCTTCTCTTGTTCCTCAAAGAAGGCTCAGAAAGCCCCACCCAGCCACACTGGGAATGGCTGTTTCAATTTCACCTGGGGTTGTAAATCAATATCCATTTACTATTCAGTTACTGCTTGCATTTCCCTGGGTAATAGTATAACACATGTAATGTCAATGCAGCTTGGCATTCGTCCTCATTAGTATGGCAGAGGACACTTTTTTGCAAGGGTAAGCAAGCATCATGCCGTATTTGTGACATTTCCTGCAGAACAAAGAAGGGAAAATGTAATCAGTTTGTGTACAAAAGACATGCAGCCCATCTGATGTGGTGCCTCCAATGCTTTTATAAATTAAACCACTTGAAAAATTAGGCCATATGTTATTCTATCATGTGATATTGATTACAGTTGAAATGGGAAGGTAGGGGTGGCACAGTGTAGCTTTCTGAGTTCTAATTTATTTACTAATTTAATAGTTTAAAATTAACACATCATAAATGTATAAAGACATTTAACAATGTCAACAACTGAATTATAGGTCAATAGCAATATAACAAATATTGGTTATTTCATACACGTATGTCCTTATACATACTTCCCTATACATTTTTAATCTCAAATATATAATTTATTGCTTGTCATTTTAAATCAAAATGCTATATACATTAATTATACAGTAGAATCCTGCTTTATAATTGTTACCTGCTCTGTATGTTTTGGAGTTTGGTCTAAAATACATGTGCTTTTTGCAGGTTGTTGAGAATGTTGTGGATGCTTGAACTAGTGAGTAACCCAGGGTTAGGGAAAACACAAAAACTTCACCCTTTGTTCAGGTAAATTTTGGGTTGTTGTCAGATTTAACCTCACAGTGATAACAAAGAAAATCTGACTGCTCACCACTCGGTAGGTGATGTGAGTTGCTGGTCTCAATTCCCTACTCATCAAAAAAAAGTCAGTTTCCCTAGGGAGACTCTTCCGAAAGAGGGCAAATACCATTTGAAATTATGTTTTATAACTGTTCGCTCCTAAAACAGTGTGGATGAGTTCTGGGAAGACAGGAAGCACGAGTGATGTTGAAGGTTCAAGCAGACCCTTTGCAGGAGTCCTGAGGTCACCTATGAGAGTTCTCTGGAGCTCACAGTCCCTTGGCTACTGGTCTTCGTGCCATCCCATAGCATTCAGCACACCTGGTCTTTGCTATCTGTTTCTTGAAAAAGCATTCTGTGCTGGGGAATTGCTTTGTCACACCAAAGAAATAAGTTTAAACATTCATAAGATTGTTTTTTTTTTTTTTTGGTACTAATAATAAATCTTTGTATCTCTATGTGAAGAGACTGTCTCCTGCATGAGTCAGAGACTGGGCTGTTGGTTTGTTTTGTGACAGTGAAGTGCAATTAAAACTCTTACTCCTTTTGAAGTTGAACAGTTAGAGAGACCCTCTGGCTTCCCAGGAGCTCCCTTTAGACTGATTGCATAAACTATTTATTACTTGGGAGAAAGTGTGATAGAGATTTGGACTTTTTTTTTTTTTAAGTGTTTTAAACACTTTTTTAAAGTGTTTTAAAGTATTAGACACATCTCTGTTACTGTCTGTATTTTAACAGTCCTTCAGGGGAAGAAGAGGGAAGCCAGTCCTTTTTGACTAAGTAACATGTTCTGCAGAGGGACTTTTAGTGATCCTACAGCCAGTGTGCCCAGATGACATGACAGCTGCTAAGGGACCTGGAGGAGAGGGAGGCAGTGGGAAGCATATGAAGGTAGGGATGGGGGAGCAGGTTGGGAGCAGACCCTGATGGCACTGGGGAGGACAGTGACTGGTCACCTGGACTGAAGAAGGGTCATTGTTGGGATCTGTGAGACAGATGGTGAGTTGCAGAGATGGGCAAAATTAATATTTAACAACACAAACTCAGCTCAGTTTGGGCCAGCCATGACTTTGCTCCTGCCAACAGCATCTGTATCATTCCAGAAACGTGTCCCTGCTTCCTCAGCCAGGATGAGAGAGGCTCAGCAGAGGAGAGGTAAAGCACCATGAGACACCAGGTTCTCTGAGAAGGGAAAAATTGGCATGGTACAAGTAATTCCCAACTCCTGAAAGAGTGAGGAGGAACCAGGCCTTTGGCTGGTTCACAGATGAAGCTGAGGAGAAGGCAGAGGAGTGGGAAGAAAACTACAGCTGTTAGAGGTGGGAGAAACACCTTGTTTAGGGATTGCACTAAAATGAGCAACTGAGGAAGGGCAGAGAGGAGGGTCACACATAGATTTTAATCATATTTTATGTGTTGTGTCCACTGGGGAGGAACACTGGACATGCCTGCTTCCTCCCATACCAATGAATATCTTTTGGATCAACACTGTACATTGCAGGTCAAATGAGAATATTTTTACACCCCCAAAGCAGAAGTGAAAGAACCATGACTAAAGGAGAGTGGGCAGAGGGGAGTTGGTAGAAATAATATATGAAATCCAGGCAAAGTTTTAGGGTCAGAATCAGCAATATGCATTCTAGAAAAAGATTAGGAACACAAGTCAGCTGAAACTTGGTTACTAGGCTGGGAATTGGTGTAAAATATCTCCACCTGAGAAACCAAGCAGTGAAGAATCCCCTGTGAAGTTTTTTACATTTTTTTTGTTTCTACAGTGGACTCAGAAAAAGATCAAAGTCACAACATCATAATTAACTATTTTTTTCTTAAGCCATAAGATTACTGCTGCTTTTGGTGAAATCCTTGAAAGCAGGGACAGAACTGTCATTACACACCTCTTCTCAGCTGCACTGGTGGGGACAATGTGTTTGGACGAATTGGAGGAAAGCTGCCTGCTGATTTCTATTATTCCCTTCCTAAGAAAGGTAAAAGCACATCCTAGAAAAGCTTTCTTTTGGGAAAGCAAGCATAAAACCACAACATAAGTTCTTGCATAAAATAAATCTTAAGTAGGGATATTGAATACTGTGTAATGAGAAGGCAAACCAGGATGGGCACCTTGTTTTATGTACAGTGCTGGATTAAATATATAGCCATCTAATCAGATATATGTGTCCTTTAATGAAGGTCTCATGTACAGTGTAGTAGTAATGAGAGAATATGATGAAAAGAAATCAAAAAGGAAGGAGCTTTATTTACTGCACTGAGAAGCCTTTATCATATGGAAATGATCAGAATTTAAATTTTTATCATCTGTCACAATTTGCTGCTGCTTTAATTAAAATAACACCAAGGACATGTACAGTGAGTCTGGCTGGATGTGCTTCATGCTCCTAATGACTGTCAGATGGAAAGGCAAGGGGTACAGGGAGGGCAGGGCTGCAGGAAGATCCGGAGGGAGATGGTGCCAGATGGCCAGGCTTATTTTATTAATTTAGGTCTCCATTATGGCTTTTCTTTCCTTCATTTCTCCAAAGGATGAGTTAGTTTAATGGGAATCATTTCACAGCACAGTATGACGTATTTAACTCTTCAGAGCCTGTAGCACTGCAGCAGAGCACGTCTGTCAGTCGTGTGTCCAGTCTGGCCACCTCTGCAGGCTCAGATCCAGCCCAGGTGCTTAGTCCACAGCAGCCCTCCCTCAGGTAATTTGTTGAATCCTGCTGTCTTTTTTTAGTTCCAGCTACTGATCATTGCATCATTGCCGAGGCAGCATTTTGAGCTGTTTCTCTCCTGTTCCACCCTCACCTGCTCAGGCACTGCGCCACCAGGCTGTTCATGCTGCTGGGCATCACACTAGCCCACCTGGTTTGGCCTTATCTGTTACACCTGCAAAACCTTCTTGTTACTGCCAAGTAACTTCTTTTTCTGGCTTTTTGGTGCCCAGACATGCAGAAAACACAGAGAAGTACTGAGGAAAGTGAGTTTAAAAGATTTTTCCCTCTTCTGTTTTGTCTTCACTCAGCGTGCGCTCAGTTCCTGCAGGATCTGCCGCCTCCCTGTGGCTTGTGTGAAAAGCTGCACACAACTGGAGATGGTGATTTTGGGTACTGGTTAGATTTAGGGGTTTAGAGATGGAAAAAAACATCTTCTGCAAATCTGTTTGGCACAGTCCTAAAGCATGAAACTGCTGAGGTGTTTGCATTCAGAGCAAGTTTTTCTAACTTATTCCCTTTCTATGTCCAGCGTGATAACAAAGGAGCTTCAATTTGTCAGGTCTTCTGCTTTATCAGAGGTTATTGGATTAGTATTAGCAATAAAATAAGCTTGTTTAGTGTGATTCAGTAAAGAAAAACTCTAAACTTATGAAGAATTTCTAGATCCTGAATACGTATTCTCTATAAAAATCCTGTTCAGGAATTCACTTCATGAGTTCATTCAGAAATCACATTTACATCATTCTTGGATTCCAGTAGAGTGGCTAAACTCATTTAGATCACAACTGTATAGTAGAACAAATGGAAAAACACATTTCCCCATACTGTGAATTTAGTGACACATTCAGGGAAAAAAAAAATAACTGAGTTCACCTCAAAAATTTTTGGTATGCCATGGCAAGAAGAAACTGAACCAGCTCAAAATAACATGCCATGCAAAAGATCAAACCTGGCATGATAGAATAGGGAATAAGGCCATAACTATTTCAAGATTTTGAATTAATAACTGGACTTCTGAACATCTGTATTTCAGAGTATCCTGTATTGGGATTCATACGTTTTTTTCCAAACTATGTGGTTTTGTAATGGTTTACAAGTGCATACCCAAGAATTTTACAGGTGTAGCAAAACTGCATTTTGTCAGCCTAAGGCTGACAGTAACGTAACTGTTGACAGCAAAATAATTTACCCTCTCACCTCCACTGGGTCCACAGGGGTCAAGTCTGTGCTAATGACAAAGCTTGTGCTTTGCTGAGGAAGGCAAAAACAAGAGGTAGGGATGCCTGGGAGGAATGATTAAGTCTTTGGAGGGTCTGTGGGGTGATGAAGAAAAAATAACTCTCATGTATTCGTCGAGCAATGAGTCATTGTGTCAAGGGAGACGGGGGAGAAACGCAGCATTGAGCTGACAATGGCTCCATTGAACAAGCACCCAACATGTGTCACCTGAGAAGAGTTGGGACCAGCCCCTGGCCTGTGTGTGGCTGGGAGAACCTCAGGTCTGCACAGCCCTTTGCACTGCTCTTTTCAGTCACTCCTCACTCCATGTTAATGAATGAGGGGCCTTGGTGCTGTTGAGAACATTGCCAGTAGGTTTGCTTGTCACTTGTACTGTAACAAATGTAAGACACAAACAGGTAAAGGCCAAACTCACACATCAATGGGAAGCTCACAATCTGTAGGGCACTGTGGGAACGGCACTGTGCTGGCAGCTCAGCAGGCTGGGATAGAGATGACTATGTTAGTGGAGCACAGTATTCTGCTTCAGATCAACTTGAAACCTTATACATATGCTGTATATTAAATATTAGGTGAAATATTAGATGAGATTAGATTCAAATCTCAAAGTCAATCAGAATTTGTCAGGCTATCAAAATTAAGTCTTTGGGCACAGAAAATACAGATCTTTAAGAAAGATGCATTAAATTTAGGGGCATGATTTTGACAAGGATCTCAAATTTTAAGTGTTTTTTTTTGCAAAGCTTGTCCAGATTTTTGAATCTGCTTTGTTGTCATTTCAGACCTTCCAAAATTTCCCAACTTTCCTTGCTAGACTGACAGCAAGCAAATATTCCCAGTCCTTAGTTTTTCCCTAATACTCCAAAATTGCCTGGGTGTTTTCCATTTGTTCTGTTAAAATAATTTTAGAAATGCTTTTCATCCTAACTTTACCCACAGCTTGAGTTTTGTGTTCTCACAGCTACTATTTTACTCTCTTTCCCTCAGTGCATTTTGCCTTAATACTCAATTTTGTACCACCTCTAGAGAGAATGCTCTCATGATTGAGAATTGGTGAAATAGACTTTCAAAATTATATGACATACTAATTGTATAAAAATATATTGAATGATTTATTTAGGGATGTGAGTACATTATACCAGTAATGTAATTTCCAGTATCTTCCTAAGCAGCTTTCAAAACCATTTTTTGATTTCTTTGGGGTTTGAATTGCTGCTAAAATAATGAAAATGGATGGAGCTGATGGTGAATCATCATGACAATATTTGCTATCAGTGGGGATTTTTGTCAGAGTGTTTTAATCAGGAACAGGGTCCCAATGGCACTGGCTGTAGATACAAAAGAAATATATCTTGCTGTTTCTTTTATCTGTACTGGTATTGCAACAGCTTAAATTAAAGCTTCTATTAAGAGTAATAAATGAATCTATTTCAAAGCTCTGTGGTTAGATGGCAGGCAGGCTGAGAGCTCGTCTGGGTTTTTCTGCAGCCTGTGGGCTCTTGTACCTCAGGGGCAAGAAGGCACAGGGACTCCCTTTAGGCACCTTATTGCAGTGTGTCAGCACTCAGGAGAGTTTCTTCCCACCCAACCAAACACAAAATAGTTATGGAAGGGGTAGGTGCCTCCAGACACACCAGACATTTTAGAGAATGTGTGTTAAACAAAACAATAATTAGTTACCCTTCTTTGTCCTATACAGACTTGCAGCTCTCTCTTAAGGGAGCCTGGGGAGCCCATATTACACATGCAAATTAAGCAATGTGGATAATTCTGTGAAATGAAAGTCCATGGAAAACTTGTTTTCTAAGTAAGAGCTAAGCCTTACCTTGCACATCAGTATCAAAAGTTTTATGGATGTAGCTCAGACCAGACTTTAGAAAAAGGAAACCAAACGAACCCAAAGCAAGTGCAGAATCAGAAAAAAATATTAAATGGTTATTTCTTACACCAAAAGTCAACAAAGGTCTGGTAAGTGGGATTCTATTCTCAAGCCTTCCTCCTGCCTGTGGAGACTCCAATATTGATGGCATTAGGCATTACATGACTTGGCAGTCTGTGTTCAGCCCCACAGGTGTATAATCTCCTTATTCTGAGGAGTTTGGGTCAATTAAAAATTTTTTGGTTGGAACTGTCATTAATTTTTGTTGTGAAAGGAATTGCAGTTGGCAATAGAAGCAAAATAAGCACCATCTGTCATGGAAGTCATAATGCAGGAATTTTTTTCTCAGGTGTATACTCCAGTGGCACAACTAATTGCACAGTAACTAGTACTATTTATCATTTAATATATGGGGCATGACCAGAAGACATACTAATGTATGACATGTTTTTTTTTTTTTTTCTTTCCCCAGGATGATTTTCTGTATAGTGTCTCTGTTTTAAGTGGAATCCTTTGCACTGTCTTGGCAGTAATCAAATTTATGCTGGGAAAGGTCCTTACAAGCAGAGCACTGATAACCGATGGTGAGTGTGATGTTGATCCTGCTGCATTTATAGACTCTTCCAGGGAATGCTGTAGACACAGAAGATATGAGTGTCCCCTGTACAATGACAGTTGTGAAAGTGCATTGGAATAAGGCAGCCACTGGGAAATGGAAAAAAGCCCCACCCCAAAACCCTAGATGAATCTGTGGTACCATGAGGCTCTTGCATAGATTTTTCAGCTGAAATAAGTATGTTTGGTGGAAGCCAACTAGAGAATGTGTGGATAGTAATAGTAATGATATTACTAATGGAGAGTTAGGAGTACAGCAGGTAACAAAGTAGGTGTGTATAAGTCAGAGGTTAGACTACAGCAGGGGGACATGACACCAATTTACAGAGTTTTGTTAAAGTCACCTCTATCCTCTCTGTGCCTGGTAAATGACATAATCCTGACAGTTTAAACAAAGGAAAGTCTGTTGCAGAAACCCTGCCTGCTTTGAGCAGGAATCACCACCATCATTCAGATATACCCCCAGAGATGTAATTTGTCACCATAGTGCTTTCCCTGCCACATGGCAGGTGTGAAACAAAGCCCTGTCCTGCTCACTGCCCTGCCATCCTCTGGTCCCACAGTGGTTTGGCACAGGGTGAATCTCATCCACTATATCTGAACACCTCGCTGTGCTGGCTCAGGTGTGTAGCACCTGACTCTTTATGGTTTTAAAAGTATGTTTAAAGGCATATTTTAAAGTTTGGTCCAAATATATTTCCTACTGACAGGGCTGAAGATTGTGAATCCTCGGAGAGCCCCAGGAATCTGCTTGGAAACCAGTGAGGCCACAGTGATGGCAGAGGTTTCACAGCAGCCTGTGAATCTCTCCCAGTTTGTATCTGCCAGCACAGGGCATTTTGAAATACTCTGAAAACAGATGTGGTAGGGTGTTAATGATTCATAGATAATGGAACATAAATTACTTTACTCTGCTAAAGATTTCACTTTAAGAAAATTCAATTTTCAGCTTACTCTGGGGATACATACAATTGCTTTATTTGAAGTATATTAAACATGCTTTATTTTTTCCTTGGTGATGTGTGATAGCACGTATTGTGAGTATTTTTATTATCCTACTTATATAAATTCTTCATGAGCATTTATATTTTAAATATAAAAGAAGCAAAAAAGGAGCCAGAACAGCAGTGCGGGAGTTACAACTAGAGCTACTGCCTCCCTGTGCTTGGGATTCTCAGACCTGCAGTTCAGAGATCTTATTCTTTCCTATGGACTCTGCCACCCTAGACAGTTTGAAACAAAAACATCTCCAACCTCCAAAAAATGTTTCTGGAAAGGATCCTGAGAACCATGGCCCAGTGAGTCTGACTTCCTTCCCTCTCAGTGCAAGTGGGACACGCTGACCGTTTCAGAACTGTGTGTAGGCAGGCAAATTATTAACCCTCCCTTTAGAAAGGAATGTAGCTTAGTTTTGAAACAGAACAGTTTATTCTGACAAAATATTAGCTAAAATTCCTAAATAACTCCAACTCTGAATTGTTCTCCTGTATGACACAGAAATCGCTTCCCCCATAATTACATCCTCATGCTAATGATATTGTTTCTGAGCTGGAGATTGCTTATTCTTTGATTAAAAAATTAGGGGAAAAAAGTGTACAATTACCTCAGTCTGGTTTTTATCTCTCTTGTCTCCTTCAGGACTACTTTGGAAAATGTAGGAGGTTGATCTTACCTTGTGCGGTTAAGACATATTTACATATATATTTGATTTATTAACAATCAGGAAGAGACAATGTGATTCAGCAGCTGAGACAGATTTAGCACTCCCTTGCATATCTTTTTTTAGTGTTTTCTGTTTCCTGATAATTTACCTCCTGTGATCCCTGGCTCTGGACCAACAAACTGTTTTGAGTAACAAGAGCATACATTTGTCTTCCTGAAAAATAGGTTTATTTTCAGAACAGCAAATTCTCTCTCGTATATGTCAACATCTATTAAAAATTTTTTTTAAGAATAATTTTATTTTAGAGCAGAGCTTGACAAAAGTACCTCTTTCAAGCCTAGATGTAATGAGGCAAAAGGTTATTTGTACAATTTGTTTATAGCAAAAGATCATGGCCTCTTGGATAATAAAAACAGCCATTTCCTGCCTTGAATTTTGTAACATCTTGGAGGACAACTGCAGATACGTGACAGTTGGGTGATGTCAGCCAGCTTTCCTGTAGATTTTAGATACCTGTTTCCTACCCAGATTTAGCCACCTGGTTTTTCCTGTGCTGGCCTTATGCACAGAACAGTGTCTGCATTAATACCTCCAGCCGTTACATGATTTCCTGCCACGCCAGCAAAGAAAGGTTTGACTGAATGAGAGTCAGGAAGAGAAAATAACTTCCTTTCCAAGTAGCTGTTTATATAATTTGGAACTGTCACCCAATAATGGCAAGAAAATGTATTATTCTTTTGCATATCATGCTAATGGATTCCGACTTAAGCTGGAGCAGGGGAGGTAAGACTGGTTTAAATGTGTAATAATTAATTTATATTTAATATCCTTTATATATCCTTTATATATATACACATTATTTCATCAACATGCATTAGCAGTATAAGTTAATAAATAGGCAAGGACTGGAGGTGAGAGGTCTGGATCAAAGGAGACACTCAGGAATAAGTGTCATATATGTCCTTGCTGGCAGTCATGGGAAATTGGGAAAAACCTGGGTAAGTGCTGTAAGCAGCAGCTGACTAGAGCTGACTCACCAAGCAATATAGAATGTTTCAAGTTTGATTTCTCACTTCTAACTAGGTTAAATAGTATCTGGCTTTACCAAATGAATGCATTATCAGTGATTTTTTTTTTTTGTAGACAACAGTAATATCTTCTGGATTATTGAGGGGGGAGAAAATGAGAAAAAGGGAGTTTGGGGTTAAAAAAGGAAGGACTTACAAATATAATGATTTATAAAACCCCCAAATCAATAACCAACCAAACAGGATTCAAATGAAAAAGGGCATTAATTATTTCAAAAGCTCTGGGAGAATTTTTAAGCACAGTCTTGAAGACAAACAGAAAGGATTAACAAAAGAAAGAGGAATATAAAAGGATGTTCATAAAAATTGTAAATAGTAGATAAGAAGCTGCTGTGATACGTCTAAAGCATATATGTAAAATATTACTAGGATTATTCTATATGTCTTCAGCAATGTATACAGCTCTAAGCTATTGTGCCAAACATAAAAAAAAAAAAAATATGGAATGGGGTAAAAAGCTTCAAGTAAAGGTCTTTGAAAAGTTACTTGAAAAAACCATTCTCCTTTTCATAAGCTCTTTGGGCTCTTCCTTTAATTAGGTTTTTTTCTTCTTCTAGGTTTCAACTCTCTTGTAGGTGGAATAATGGGATTTTCCATCCTTCTTAGTGCAGAAGTGTTTAAACACAATTCTTCTGTCTGGTACCTGGATGGCAGTATAGGAGTGCTAATTGGACTTACAATATCTGCGTATGGAATCAAGTGAGTATCTCCTGGGAGCAGGTAGTGCAGTGTGTGCAGCAGATGGGCTGTCTGTGGGAGGTAGCCATAGCTCTGAAAGGCTTATATAACTGCAGTGAAATCAGTCCCTGGAATTTATTAGACGAGCTGCCAATGCTGAAGCAGAGTGTGTGGAAACGGTTATAAAAGATTGTGTTCTCACATCAGCTGGAAAGCAACCAGGACTTAAAAAGAAACTGGAATAACTTTAGAAGACTTTTGGATACCTGAATTGGAAAAACAAGTTTTTAAATACTTGAAATATAACCACAAATCTTGGATAAAATTAGTCCCCATTGCTTTTATGGCACATTTCTAAGCACTGCTTTTCCGAAGATAGTCTGGAGTAAAGGAGAGGTGCCCAAGTGTAAAGAAGGATCTTGCTCTTGATTTCTGTCCTACCCCCCTACCTTAAACAACTTCCAAAATGAAGGTTGCTGGTTGTGTTTCAAATGTTGTTTCTCTTGAATTTTAAGATGCTTCCTTGATTCATGACACCAGAACCAAAATAAAAAAGGCAAATGAACCTCTGCTATGTGCTTCATTGCTGCCACACTTGACTGCATGGAATCTAACATGAGTTTTGTGCTTTATCATCGTTTTCTTACATTAAGAGAAAGGGGGAGATGGAGCATCTTAGTTGGAAGCAGACCTTGGCCAGGCTGCAGCCAGCTCTCAGCTGGAAGCGGTGTGTGGTTTTTTAAACTTGGAAAATTAAATTAACATTTTAATGGGGAACACCATTCTTGAATAAGTCACTATAATCACCATTTCCAGTGTAAAACCAACTGTTCTGGAAAACTGTAGAGGCTGTTACCGCATCTGAGTCCTTCTTTATTCATGAAGTAAATTAATAAGTGAAGAGAACACCCCAGTCCCAGGGCTCTGCTGTGTCTCTGTACCAACACTCTGTGTTTCCCTGCAGGCTGCTCATCGACATGGTGCCCCGGGTGAGGCAAACGCGCCACTACGAGATGTTTGAGTGAAGGTCCCGCCCTCTGCTCTGTAAGGACTGTAAAACTACAGCATCCTCCGTTTTGGCAAGTGGTGCCAATGGTATTTTACTGAATATGCAGTTTGTTTCCCGTGGTCTGTTTTTGTTGAAGTTTGTTTTAATGGGAAATCTCTCTGTAAATCTGGCATATGTGCACACTGCTTGCAATTCTGCCAAACAGCAGCATCTTTTTATTTCCAGTATGCTATTGATTCCTGTGACAATAGAAAACATGCAGTTTGCAGTTTGAACCCAGCTGCCATGTTGTATATTCCAGAGTGAAAGTGATTTTAATGGTGTGGTAAGCCTGTGGGTAAAGAAGTGCCAGTTTTGGATTTGGGGTTTGATTTTTTTTTTTCTCCCTTGGCCTGTATTTTCTCAGACACATGCTGTAACAGGAGTACAATCCTTGCTAACCTCTTCAACTAAGACTATCTTACGTAGAGTCTGGACACCAAGAGCTGTGTTGCTTAAAACACTTAACTAGATACGTCACCCCACCCCTTGAAATAGGCACCCAGAAAGAGCAGGCACAGCCCTTTCTGTGATCAGAGAGAAAACTGCATTTTAATCCCAAACTAACCAAAACTATACCTCTTCAATTTAAATTCTATTTTTTCTTAACAAGACACTGTTCATAGCTTTGCATGGACCAAACAAGCACACACAGTATTACTGTACAGACCAAAGCCAAAAAGTCGTGCAGGGAAGAGGAGCTGCTCAAGGAATGGGATTTTTCATCTCCTATTATACCATATGCAGCTGTACCAGCGTGTGTGATATTGTGGTTGCTCTGTAGTCTGACAGTGGCACAGCAGTGGCTCAATCTTGTGGTGAGATACAGATCTATTTATTAGATTTAGATTGTCCTGTAAAGTGTTGCTCACCTTCCATCACACATCTTATATATTACTTAATAGCAGCTTAAATGATCAAAGAATCTTGATGTATAATCAATAAAAAACTGGTATCTATTTTATACAGTATCTGTAACTAACATTTGAAAACTATTTCCAGAATGTATCATAGAACAAAGTCTTCCTGTATAGCAGCCTATTAAACTGGATTCTCTAGCTATAACCATTTTCCCATTATTCTATATATTCCAGGTCGGTTTTCACAACAGAGAACCAGTATTGTTGCTTCTGTTTATCACAGATGAATAAAAAATAGATAGTCCACTGTAGATTTTGAAATAAAACCACGGTAACTAGAAATGCCCATCTCTACTACACAACAATAGACTACAGAAACTAGAGTAGATGCACAATTAAACTGATCAGTGATTGATGTACAGTGGAGACACTGAGTTTTTCACTGGTGTGATGTTAAACTGTATTTCCCATTATATGTCATTTAGCCAGATCCCTAAGGATCTGTGATAAAAGCCAACTTCAAATGATATATGAAGGAAGAAACCACCCAGTGGTTTCACTGACCTGACAGTGCCCATATGAGGGGCACAATATTGCAAAGATGACACTCCTTGATACAGAATTCTTTATGGCAAAATTTGTTCTGCTGCTATGGGTTGTTTTCATGTATTTTCAGCCAATGAAGTTTGTACAAGTACTTGTATACAAACTTTCTGATATTGTTGCTCTCAGTGCTAGTGCTGCTGCTGCTGCTGCTGTCACAGGATGGTGTTAGAGCTTGTGTCACTCAGCACAGTAAGATGACAAAGGAGCTACTTCATAAGGACATTTAGCAAGGACTCCAGGAGTACTGTAAAGTGTAGGAGTGCCCACTGTCTTCACCACTGTTGGATTCTTAAATATCAAATGCCACCCCAAGACCCTTTCTTCCTGCACCAAACTTGCTATACTTTATCTTAGTTCTGACATTTTCCCATTCTATTTCTTCTCTCTCACATAGTTCCATGCAATGAGCTGTTGAACAGGTGTTTCCTCACTAACAGCTTTTGTCAGGCACCTTCAGCCTCAGAATCCCAGACCCAGAGCCTGAACCTAGTTATATTAGATATTTCATGTGTTTGCTGGTTTTATTTCTACTGTTTACACTTTCCCACCTCTCTGAGGGCTTTATTCCTTCTCCAGTCCCACTGCTAGTTGTGAGACTGGCACTTGGGAACTACTGGAAGTGCTGCTCCACAGGGCCATGCAGTCCAGCAGTGAGTCCAGCACCAAGTGCTTCCACAGGCGAGTGAGCAGGAGGTTACGTGGTTGTGGCAAGATACTGAGCTCCTGATATGACCTTTGCCACACCAAAGTTCTGAACCACTGAAAGTATGTAGGACACTCAAACCAACACCCAGGTCAAACATTGAATAATTCTGCTAAAATGCCGAGTGTAAACAGCAGCACAGAGCTACACAGATGTGCTTGTGCATGAAGGAAAGCTAAACACAGGGTAAATGAAGTTTCACACTTCATTCTGGAACTCTGGAATGCTCTGAGGATGTATGTAAAGACAGATGCCAGCTGTGTAGCCTTTGAGAAGGTGTGGTTGAACAAGTTAATCATACTTTTTCTTATCAGATTAATTTAAACCAATTGCAGAAACTCTTCAGTTACCACAGCTGCTTCAAAGCATTTCTGATATTAGCAGGTAAATACAAGAAAATAACTGAAATACTTGTGATACTTGAAAAAGGCCAGGAAATACAGGTTCTCAGAAGTGAAAGCAAATACATGCTGATAAAGCCAGTTCTCATTGTGGAGACTTTGTATGGGATGTGACAACAGTAGAGAAAATAAATGCTCATCTGTCTGCTGTGACACTGCTCTAACCAGCCACCCTTGGAGGTAACAGCTTCTATATGAGTTTTCTTTATTAAATGTCTGTGCCAGTTGATTTTTCCAACCATGAGATAACAAGTGTGCTTCCAGCTAGGCTAAGTGAAAGTGGACTTTTCAAAAGCTGAAACAGCTCAAAAGCACTCGGACTAATTACCTGAAACTTGGCCCTGGTCAACATAGTAACCTGGTTGGTGATCACAGCAGCTCCTCAGCAATGCCACGGCCTCTTTGTTGTGCACAGGACACAAGGAAGAAGCCTCAGCATTCACACAAGGATCAGCAGCTGCAAACTGACACTTATTAAAGTCTGGCCAAGCCCAGAATTGCAAATTAATTCCTGAAAGTCACTGTGACACAGAGCAGATGCTTTGAATGTTGTTCAGCAGAGCTATCAAAAACTCTGTCAGGACTACACCAGCTGCGATCTTGAATCTGAAGCCATGACCTGCACCCACCAGGTAGGCATGGGGAATGATAATGTTCCAATTATAGCTAAAAGCCAGATTTTTCTGCAGCCTGATTGTCATTAAAAAAATGACCACACTAACATCTGCTGCTGATTTATACCATTTCACTTCTAACAATAGTAGGGAGACCACAAATAAGAGTCAGCCAACCATTATGGAAAAACAGAGCCTCAAAAGAAGCTCCTTACTGAAGATGACAATCCAGGAATGGACCTGGAGCAAAAATCCCAGACAAGAAGCTTCTCAAAAATGGACACATTCAGCTCTGAGTACACTTGCATCTGGGACTGTAGCACAGAGGTGCTCACCATTATAACACAATTTATTTTCCTGCAATCTCAAGCTGCCTGGGAAAAAGTGTAGGCATTTTTGGTATTCTTGGTATCTTTGGTATTCAATTTGGTATTTTTGTAGGCCAGCTCATGGGACACACGGTCACTGGACAAGGATTAATAGAATAATTCGGGTTGTAAGAGACCTGTAAAGCTCAGCTAGCCCAAGGCCAGCTAGTCCACCTATTAAGCCTCAATAATACATAAAGCAGGAATCTTTGTTCCCAACCTTATAATGCATTTTTCCTAGGCAAAGGGCTAAAGAAGTGCTGAAGCTACTTGACCACACTATCCTGGGGGTGCACAGGCTCGTGTAGATGACTCACCTGGGGTTTGCACACAGGGAGGTGTCTGCCATTTCTCACCATCACCAGTCCGTGCTGGGTGTGCTGCCACTGCCAGGTGCTGTGACAGAGCCCATCACTGAGCCTCTGGCTGTGGTTATCCAGGACAAGTAAGGACGCAGGAGGAGCACACAAAAACACATTCCTGCGGCCTGGCATGTGGGGCCAGGTTACACAACGTGGGAGAGCACAAT
This sequence comes from Pachyramphus minor, assembly GCA_013397135.1. NCBI lineage: Eukaryota > Metazoa > Chordata > Aves > Passeriformes > Tyrannidae > Pachyramphus > Pachyramphus minor. The sequence continues at coordinate 145,774 of VYXB01003099.1, read as the reverse complement.
TAAAGCAAATAACAGGCAAGCCAGGGATATTTCCCTCTCCCGTTCCCCCCACATTTGGGAGCTGCTGTTTTCCTTTCAGCCACAGGATCGGTATTGGAGGCAGCACACCAAATGGTTCCTGAATTTTCTCTGCTCAGTGGGATCAGCTGCCCACTGTGGTGAGCATGGCTGCTCCAGCAGCCTCCAAGCCCACTCACCTCAAGCTGTGGGGGCAGTGGAGGAGGAGTCCCACTAGGACTGACACCAGCACCAACATTCAGCCGCAGGGGGGCTGAAAGTGCTTTTTTTTCTAAGCTAGTTTGGCAAGTAACTAGGACACACCCCATTTTGCCAGCTAATACTGCTGCCACCAAACCCAGAACCTTTCTGGACCTGCCTCTTAATGACACAGCCCAGCGAGGATTATTGTCACCCATCACCTCACCACAGAGCAAGGAGTGGAGTTAAGGCAGCACCTATTTTAAACCAGCCAAGTGACAAGCAATGCCAACCTCCAGACCAAACAAGCAGAATCCAAGCCTGCAGCACAGCCTGGGGCTGATCACATAGATTCCAGCCTCCTATGGAGGAAATTAAAGCCAAGAGGGGTCTCCAGTGATTTGGCAGCTTCTCTTCCATTACCTGCTGTACCCATTACTTACATTGCAAGCACCAGCTGTTACCTGCTGAGCCACCAAAGGCTCACACCTCAGTGTCGTGCGTTTACCAAACCAATACACTCAGTATGTTTTCTTTAGAGGTTATTATTACTACTTCAGCATTTTTGTCCAGCACTGGTTTGCTTTGAAGATTCCCTGCTCACAAAGGTGCACGAGGCAGATGCCTTCAGCCAGGCAATGCTTCTGAGGTACTGCAGAAGCAAAGACCACTGAGCCAAGGCCCCCACAAAGCAGGACACACAGTGAGACTGAACAGCTGGAGTCTGGTGCAAACACTATCCAGGGTTTTTGGCAACAAAGATTTATTACCTGGATTTTAGATAAATGCAACATCCATAATCAGTAAAATAAAGTGTGCAAGTCCTGAGCACAAACACAAATACAGAGGAGTGCGAGGCAGCAAACTGGGTGCTCCAGCTCTCCAGCACTTGCATACTGAGGGGGAATGGGTTGAGAGCAGCACAAAGTCCCAGTAAAATGTTTCCATCTGTGGACTCTCTACCAGCTGGAGTTTGACTAAAACCAGTCTGTGTGAGAGTTGAAGTATTCAGTATTTAAGCTCCCCTCAATGATCTTTCCAGTACAGCTGCATGGTGTATATATTTTTTATTCCAAGTTCCAATTTTCATGGATTTTTTTTCCATTATGTGACTGCAACACAACCCACATCTGACTCTAGCTGCTCACCATTTTACAGATGTCTGTTCAGAATGTCAAAGCTGAACAATAATTAGGGGAATGAAACAGGAAGGAAAACATTTCCAAAAATAACCAGAATAAGAGACTGAATGAGCAGTGTCCTCCACTAATTCATTTTAATGGTAGGAAACATTTGGGAATTGTGGTATGTTGAATAGCAACACAGAAACAACAACATTTTCACCCATTTTCATCCAAGGTGAAGTATGCCAAGGAAATATCCATAAAAAGGGGTGGGTGGTGAAGGATATTCACATACTTCACCTCACTGAAACAGCCATAAAAGACTCTTGCAGCAGCACCACACAGCAGAAAATCACCATCTGTAGCCACAATGCACTGAACTCCCTAACTCTGGCCAGTGATAAGACTGGACAACTGGATATCCCAACCCAAGTCACAAACCCTCTCCCAGCCTGCAGGCATTTGAGTTTGACATTTTTATTTATCCTACTACTTACCAGTGTGCATGTCATTAATTGGACAGGGACAATACAAAGGATCTCAAGCTGATAGTTTCTGACTTCTGTATTGTGATTCTACATTACTCTGTTATGTGTGACTACATTAAAGAACAAAACAAAGCCACAGCATAGAACAAACTTGGAATAAGGTCAATCTGGGAAAAAAAGTAAGCAGTTGCTTCTCTCCAGTGTATTTTTTCTTTTAAAGTCTGTAGTAACTGTACTACAAATGGACATTTAAACAGATGAAGATCTGGTCTTCATTAGGGGTTTTTTGGTTGGGCGGTTGGGTTTTTTTACTATTCTTTTTTCTCTTGCACATTCTCCTGCATTAATTGCTCTATTACTCTTGGACACCTTCACCAAAACCTCTCAGCATTCCCAGCAGCTGACAACAGAGAGCCCTTCCCCCAGTCTTGGCTGGGCTCACAAAACCTGAGGAGGGCAGAATGAGCCCACGGGCAGAATGGTGCCACAGAAATACACCAACAGCTCCCTCTGAGCAGTTGCACTCTGTGGACATTTCTCCTGTACATCTCTTTTGATGTACATCTTTAGAGCCGCCAAGAGGATTTCACTATTTAGCGCAGAGTACACCCTCCAGTCCTCCAAAACACATTATTCCCACCTCTCTGATGGTTTTGGCAGAGACTTTCCAGGGCTTCTCACCAGCTGCTGGAACCTCAACCCAGCCCAGGAGCGATGCTGAAGCAACGCAGCCGTGTGGGCCAAAGCTTCAGGCTTCATCCCTTTTTCCATATGCAAATGTTCCATAAGCTTCCGAGTGCTTTGCATATACACTTGGATCTTCATTACTGTACCAGAGTGTAGCTTTACTTTGGAACTCCAACAGTGTATTGCACCAGTAAGTCTTGCAGGTCTGTGCAAAGCCAAGGTCTTCCTTGTGTGCTGTAATTTATAGGAAACCAGGAATTCCTAACTACTGCTGTTGCAAAACTGCCTTCCTTAAAGGAGGCTTGATGTAATCCATTATCCAGCTCAGGTTTAAAACAAAACAAAACAACCATATAATTACTCACCTGTTGTACTTGTGGATAAGATGTGTAGGGGAGCTCTGCAGAGGTGGGGCAGCAACAGAAATGCCCAGATGCAGAGCTGGAAGAGAAGCCACACAAATGCAATTTGGGATAAAAGGCAGTTCATGGAGTTTCCATTTAAGCACAAAGCAATCGTAAATCCAAATGACACAAGAAAAAAGTTTATTGAAAAATAAATTCTTCCTAGTTTTTTTCTACAACAGTGAAAACAAAGCATTTTTCTATGCCATTAAAGTACAGACATTTACTGTTCTTAAAAAAAAAAAAAAATCCCATCCTATTGAACCCCTGTGACTTGGCAGTATCTGAACCACTGCGTTCTGTTCTGTTTGAAACCAACTGCTTGAACGTAATATAGTGGAACACAACCATTGAAATAAAACAAAGGATCAACCTGTTAGGGGAGAATTCAAACCAAATACCCAACAGTACCACCCTGACCCTGAAGTTCTCATGGACATTTAAAAACTCTCATTGACTCCAAATTATTGTCTGCAGAAAGCAATATTTCACTTTCAGTGATGTCAATAGGGATTTTTTGTTAATTTACAGTGCTACAGGGCTTATTCAGACTCTGACCCCCTTCACCCATGGAGAGGGAGACTCCTCCAGGGAATGATCCAGATCAGAACCCAAAAAGCTGCCCAAAATTATCCTGTGGAGGATCTTCCCTCAGCAGTCAGCCCAGCAAGCTCAGGGGGATCAACTTTCCCAAGCCCAAATTAGCGTTCTAAGGATTCCCTTATATTTTTCTTTTAGGTTTCTTAGAATCTTCAGGGTACCTTTCCTCATAAAACTTACTCAAATTTTCCCTTGGTAAAAACTGCCATTTCCTCCTCCTCTGCTGCATTCCTTGCAAAAAACCCAAATAAACCCATGACTTTTTAAAAATGGCTTTCACTGTCACTTTACTGAAACAGACCTGTTAATGAACATAAATTAGTTCTGGGTATAACCCTATTAAAATTAACTGCCCTCAGACAGCAATTTAACTTGATTTATCGTGTACCTATTTGATACTTCAGACTACTCTGCAGCTGCTGGAATCAGAGCCAGGCTGCATTGCATACGCTTTGCCGAGTGCCTGGATGCCTCCAGGAAATGTTAGGGGCGTTATTTACATGCTCTCCTTAAAGCCAAGGATTTTGGGGGCTCCTGCAGGACCCAGGCACTGACCCAGGGCTGGTATTTGCAGTGACAGCTCAGCTCAGACAGACTTGTTCTCCTGTGCAAGCAGCAGCTACGCTGTGAAATGTGGGGACAGCAGGGTCCTCAGAGCCCTTACATGAGGTGACAAATTCTGGTCCTGAGCACAGCCCACCTAAGTAAATGGCACCTGCACTGATCTTGCCAGCAGAAAAAAGGGTTTCACTCACTTGAATACAACTAATGTTTTATAATGCAGTTTCTGTGTGTTAAAGGTGGAGTTATTACTGATTCTACCAAAATTTTAAGGATCTGGTTTTATTTCCCATTTAATAAACAGGTGGCTTACTGGTGTTGAGAGAGGTCTGCTGAAATAAGACATACCACTGTATGTTCATAATTAACAGATATGCAAAGGATTAAACCCAAAAAAAATGGGTGAGTCCCAATGTGCAAGGCACATCAGCAAAGGTTGCACTTTGTTGCTTGTCCCTAGAAGAAAGAACATGAACGATGCTGCACATCTGAGGCACTCTGGGGTTCAGCCTCTGGTATTTTCAACACATTCCTACAGTAAACATTTTACATCTGATACATGGAGTTGCTGTTTACACATTCCACTTAAATATAATATTTGGGAATTACAAACTAATTTAAAAAACCCCAAACATATAGAGCTGCTTAAAAATATGAAGATGAGATTTGAAGTCACTGCGTATAAAACAGTATGTTTTGATGTAACCTTTACAGCAATATTATTATTAAAGCAAATATCAATGAAATTGTATCTGTCCCTGGGCTTTTCAGCCTGAATGAAAACATACATCTATCAGTGCATTATTCTCCTGGACTTTACAGTGATCCCTAAAATGATGGGACCAAAGGACAACTACAAATGGAAAGAGATCACAAGTCAGAAGCTGAAGGTGTAGCAGCTGTAGGGCAAACATCACAAAGAAACAGCCATGCCAAATGTTAGCACCCCTGGAAAAAAGACTGAAATTGGAAACTGATAACTCCTGGTCTCTTTAAAAATAAACAAACAACAAACAGGCCATTCATCTGATTCTCAACTGCAGACTGAACAGTGATTTAACCAAATTTTCAACTGACACTTTACTGATAAACTAAAACCTGATACTTTAATAATCAGTAACATCAACTTAGCCAGAGCTGATATGCTGTGACAGCGAGCAAAACTGGCTGCTGATATGTGTGTAATATACTCTGCAAGTGTTTGGTCTTTATCATGTAAGATACAGTGCTTTATCTTTATTAAAAAGGGAGGGCTGCTTTTTTAATTTTAAGAAATGTTAATGGAGGAGTTGTGCTATCACTGAAGCAGTGGGAGTCACGAAGTTAATTAGACTTGGATGAGATTATATCCAGCCTGATTCATCCCATTTAATTTATTTTACTAGCAAAATCTGGTCGTGAAATGCACTGTGAGCAAATGACATACCTGAGAAAGCAATTTGGATTTTGTTTATGTAAAAAGTGCTACAAACTCATAAATCACCTTTGCAATTTAGATGGGCCACTTGTTCTTGAGAGGGGAGGGCATGTCTTCATATCAAGGACAAACCAGGGATGTTGACTACGACTTGAGAGGACAGGAGAACAACATGACTAAGTGAGGAGACATCAGCTCACAACCTGATTGGGGCTGATGATATCAACAGAAACCTTCAACAAGTCTGAACCTTAAGCAATCAGCAAGTTGCAAAAGCTGGCACAAGCAGCTGGGAGCAGAGAGGAGCTGGGAAGACGCAGTTCTGGCTCTGGCTACAACCCCATTCCAACCGAAACCTGATCAGCAGCTATTTTGCAAAATACTGTTGCAAAAAAGTAGTAGCATTAAAAAGAAAAGACATTTGCAATAAGCTGAATAGCCAGAGTTCCCTCCCTACTGAGAGCTGTAAATTCAGGTATGAATGATAAAAGGACTGAACTCTCTTGTAGCATCAGGAATCACCCCTTGCACACCCGTGCAGAGCCATCTTTATCTGAAAAACCAACACCTCACAGACTGTGGTATTTCAATTTTCCTGCTCATCAAATCAGCTGTGGCTGTTTCTGGAGGTTTTCTGTTAGCACTGTCTCCTTGGGGAATGTTAATGGCTTTCCTTTGCTCCCTGGTCATTGAACAGACATCCCATCCCAGCAGGAGTTCTCATGCTAAATCACAGGTACTCAGTAAATTGCATTCTGCTTGCAGAAGCAATGTTTTGCAAGAATTATTATAGTATCTTTTATCTTATTAACCCTTAACAGTTTTAGAAAAGATTTCTCCATGACTTAAAAATATTCAAAATTCCCGCCACTGAGTTGTAGATTCATCAGCACTATTTACCTGGAATTAGTGTTCCATTATACTTGTTCAGACAGTATCCATATTCCAAACACACATCCAAACCCCAAAGAAAGTAAAAAAAAAAAGGCACATAAACATTAAATATTTGTAGAAACATAATCCTGATATAAACAAGCAAACACACTGCTGCAACTATAACTTACAAAAAGAAACATAGAAACTAAGCAAAAAATGCAAAAAGCAACTCTATTTATACATGTGCAAATCAACTTGCATATATGAAATAAATGAGGTTTTTATTGGCATTTTTAAACAGTGTGTATTTACCAACTTTACCTTTCAAAGGCAAGCCTTTTATGCTAATTTTAATAAATATGTAAATGCTTCTCTCAAGTTTTCTAATCCCGTAGGAACAAGATTTTTGAAAAAAAACTAGGTCACATACAAAAATACAAAATTTTAAAACAAAGAATGTCTTGATATGAGAGATATGTTTAAAAGCTTGTAAAATGGTTTTGTAGTCAACTTTTGACATTTTTTTTCCCATCAATCACAGATCAATATATTCAAATGCAGTCATGCAAAAACCTGGCTTCTGAGCAAAGGAAGCTGCAAGCTTTACTCTCAGACTGAAAACAGCAGCACAGTCCCATCTCTAATGTCCTTGGTTAACTGCAAGAATTGGATGACACCCTTATTCTTTAATTAGGAAAGAAAACACTTATTCAACCTGGACAGAAGGCTGCCCACTGTCCTGAAATGTGGATTATATATTACAGGTTTTTGTAAATAAGTCAGACTTTTAAATACTCCCACATGGATTTGCCTGAGTGCTTATCTGCAGAAGGATTCACTTATCTATCACCACACAAAGGGACACGCTGTGCGATGGGAGCGCTGAACGGAGCTGAGTGAGCAAAGCTTGCAAAGTTTATGCACTTACAGTTCTCACATGCTAGTCTCCTTTTACAGAAATTTAGACTGAAGCTGTAGGTCTTGATTCTTTTTTCTTTAAGATTAATGAGTCTTCTCTATAGGTTTCAGTGGAAATAGGATCAGAGACAAGTGACTCTGAAGCCAATTCGGATGTTGTGTCCCTGGCTGAAACGCAAGCGGCATCAGTGCTGCTGTTTCATTTTTGCCAGAATGCAGTAATTCAGTTCAGCAGACTAGAAACAGTGCAACAGCATGAAAAAACAGAGCTTAGAATAAACTCTCCCTGCTGTGGTAAAGGCAAACTTAGCATTGAGCAAAGCACTAGACCAGAAAATCTTATAATAACAAATACCAAACCCCTCCCATCTTTAAAGGTTTAGAGGCAAAATCAAATGCAGTATGTCATGGGGGCCATACAGCAAGGGGGGAACAAGCAAACATGTATTTACAGCAAAGAATTACACTACAGCAAAACCCACGTGTTTTGCATTCTTCAGGTGCACACGCACAAATCTTTGTTTCCAACATAACTCTGTGATATCTCAGTCCAAACTAAATTCCTGCCTGGAGAACCTCAGGCTCAACTGGTAAAGACAAGTCCTGCTGTTGCCTTTACTTTCAGCACCAGCTGGATGTACATACACTTTGATATTCAGGATTTGCTAGTTGCACAGATATGCACAGGTATGCAGGGGATATTTTGTATAAATACGGAGTTGCTGTGCCTGCTCAGACCCATTTCCAATCATCCTCCGCCAGCTTTGCCAGGGTAGTAAAACTATTGCAAACTTTTGCACTTTGTGCTGACTGAAGCAAATGCTGAGCTATGGCAACAGGAAAGATTTTCATACTGGTTTGCATTTGTTTTCTTTTCACACAAAAAATTTGCCTCCCATTAAAGAACCCAGCTGTTCTGTTTCTGGAAAATCACTCTGGAAAATACAGCAGATTTTCCCACCATCAAACCCAGATCCTGGTGGTCCTGCTGTTCAACAGCTCCCACAGACCCTTTTTGGATACTCAACAATCTCCCAGGATTATGCTCCTGTGTAGTCCAGAGGGATGTTATGGAGTGTTACAGGGTAACACTGTCAGGAGTGCTGAGGCAGGAAACCAGATGTTTGAAAAGGCTCATTCATTGCTTTTAAATTGAAACTTCAAATGTATATCGGTCTGGAGAATTTATCTAAGGTGAAATAGCATCTGCCTTGCTTTGTCTTTGGTAGGTCACTAGACCCATCAATATTCCCACACAGATAATGAATGCCACTTACAAGAACAATCTAAACCAACCAGATATAGCCAAGAAAGGAAAATTTAAAGTATCTATGCTTTTCATGATTACCTGGTGATGCTGGTTAATCTTTATGGAAAAAATGTTGGTCTTGATTTGAGGTTTTTTTCCAGCATAGTGAGAGCATGTCCAAATTGCAAACCTGCAGACACTGCAGATTTGTTTCTCACTAATCTTAGCACATAATTTCCTGACTACAAATGGTGCTGTCAAGCATGTCACCTTCTGCTGAAAATAACAAAAATTGCCTCTATAAAAAGAAGGCAGCTAAGAAGAGTTAACTTGCTGCTCTAAAAAAATGAAGTTTGATTTGAATTCTGAACTCCTGAATGGTTTTTTTCCCCCTAAATTTGCAATTGGTGTGCTTGCTAAAAAAACAAAAAGGAAAAAAAGAAACAAACAAGCCCCTAAAACTAGAAAATAAAGGAACCCACGAGACTGATCAATGCTTTTTTTCGCAGTACTTTGTTTCTTCTTTCTTATTCTTCAGAAAAAATTTCTTTAAAAACCGAGCTAGTTATGAAGACATTTTACATTTCTACCATACAATAATTATAGTTAGCTTAGTTTAACCTTTCTATGTCATTCAGCAACACTTCAACTACTGGAAGCCGTAGCAAAATGAGGTTCTAACGATAATATTGCTCCAATGATGCTGAATACTTTTTGCTTTACACAGTATTTCTAGTAGACAGACTACAACAGAAGCAAGGGCGAATTCTGAGGATTACTCTCTAAATGGGACCAGTAAACTGTGACGAGTCCACTCCAAAAATGGCAGTATGTTTTTGTAGCTTTTCCACACTGAAGAATGCCAGAGCCCTTGCAGTTGTCCAGTCACCAAGATGTGTCACATGCTGACAACTGCCTGTTTGCTCATTCGTGACACTCTGTTTAGACTGCTCTGATGCAGCAGTTGTGATACAGACAATACCTTGTATACAAAAATTCAATTAAAAACAAACAAACAAACAAAAAACCAGAACTGGGCCCAAAAAACCCAATAACAGGGTACAGACCTCTCTTGTGATTCCAAGTTTTTGTGAAGTAAACCACTTTGTAGACATTCAAGCTAAAGCTGTACCCAAACCAGTGCACCTAGAATAAAATGTTAGTCCTCCCTCCCCAGCACTCCCCTCCCTCAAGCACACTTTTTTCAATTTTCTACTGGAATGAAGTTGAGATACTTTAGCTAATCATGATGGGGGATGTCCTAACTCATTAAAAAAATAGAAAACACTTCACCCAAACAACAAAACCAGAAATCTGATGGGTCTGGAAATTTTCTACAAACTATTCTGCGCCGTCATCTTCAGATCAGTGTCGAACATGAAACTTGTTTCTCTTTGCAAACAGGTGAAGAAATCTGAAGAGTTACACTGCAAATGTCTTTACAGGAAAAACAGATCAGTGAGCTGTCAATTATGAATCCCTCCTCTCTTAGAAGACAATTCTGCCCAGCAATGATAGCTCTGCCTGCAGCAAAAAAACCTGGACAAAAGTGCAGGAAGTAATAAGTAGCTCCTCTCCAAACTACTTACATTTTGTCCTCAACTCAAAGCAGCCCTGCTGCTGCTATAGGCAGTCTTTGCAAAGAGCAACCTGCCCCTTGATATAGTCTCTGCAGGGGCAGATCCTTCTGTGGGTGGGGTGGGATCCAGCACAGCTGAACAGTAGCAGGTCACCTTGAAAAACACAGTGCTTCCTTCTTGCATCAAAAGAGGGGACCAGAATATCATTTGCAGACTCCATGGTGAGACATTCGATGTTATGCCTGAAAAACAAAGCACATGATCTAAATCACACTGGAGTTTACAGTTTTCATCCTTCCTCACTAAAAAGAAAAGAAAATGTTATATTCTAGATCAAGTACATTTACAATGGCAGCTTTCCAGAACATGACTTTCTTTTCTCCTGTGCAAATTCTCTCTGCAGAGGGCAGTGCAGCCTTTTTAGCTTCACTGTTTCCTAAAGATTAATCAAAGAAGTTAAAAAGGAAAAAAGTGCTTTTGACTATTCCCCAAAACCTAATATTAAATACACAATGGATTTTTAGCAAGACAAACCCAGAGAACCTAAAATCAGGAGATAATTCTCTCTAATTTCAGCAGGGCTTTCTCCAGGGGAAGCCACACAGTGCCCTGTAGCCCTGGGCAGCTCCAGGTGGGTGAGCCAGGCTGTGAGGATGAGGGATTAGGAATGCTGCTGGACTACAGTGGGAGCTGGGCAGAGCAGGATCTGTCACTCCCAGGAACCTGCCAGCACCAAGCAAGTTGGAAAATGAAATTAACTGCCATTTTCTGACCACAAAGCTTAAGCATGAGGGTAGCACTTCCAGCAGAGCCTTGTTTTTCACTTGTTCTGGAAACATTGGTAGCTCTCTTTAGCAGATTTTTTTTCCCCACAGAACTATGATTTTGTCTAGACAGCTAGAAAAGAAGCCTGACCAGGTTTTTATATGAGCTGCTTCTGAATTCCACTGGAAATGGTAACTTTTCAAACAAAATACAAATTGAATATAGCAAAAAGTGGAAATAGAAAACTTGGAAAGCAGATTCCCTAGCAGCCATTTGTGGGAGCCTGGCTTTGAGGGCTTTGTTATAATTTCTGAGAGGAACACAGACATATTCCCAAAGAGACAGCACCTGAAAGCAACATTCATTTCTTTATTGCATAGCTGGTGAGCTTTATACATCAGCACTGATAGATCTAATGTATAAGGGTTTACAATTCTTTACCCTGGACAATAGGGACAAAAGGTTTGCACAAAGAGTCATCACTAATTGTCATTGAACACAGTGTTTCAACAGGGATGTTAAGTGTGACCAAAGAGACAGATCAAAAAATAAAAGCAAGACTTTATAAAAGCTATTTTTAAAATAATGGTGCACAAACACAGGAGACTGAGGGGAAAAAGTAGAGAAGCGAATTTTTGCTTTGGTGCTGAACTCCTCCCTGCAAACACACCCCGCATGGAACATGGTCAGCACAGCAGTCACTGCTGCCACAATGCACTGCCAGCACCCTCACAGCTGCTGCAGCCAAACAGTGCTTCTCTCCCCACCTTCCCTTCTCACACATTTCATGCATCAAACTTCATTTGGGGTGAAGACCAGTGCAATAAAAAGAGACCAAAAAAACATGTTTGTGCTTTTAAGTACTTACCTAAGCAGAGCTTTGTCCTTATTAAGATGCTGGAAGAAGGAAGGCTCACAGATGAGCTGGCTTTCCTGACAAACTTGTTTACAGGATTTTCCAGGTTCAGCAATTTTTACTTGAAGGGCACTTAATGGGGGCCACATCACCTGCCCATGACAGAAATCCTGCAGTGACAGAGTAGATTTTATTATGATGTGTTCAGTCCCTTGACAGCAATTTTCCCCATTAATAAAATAAGTGGTTATGACCCAAACAATCATTTTGCAGCTCACTTTAGTTGTATGAAAATCAATAATTTAAGCACATTTAAAAAGAATATTTTATCTTTAGCAGGAGGAAATTATCACCTTTGATTGTTACTTGAAATGTAATATCATGCTTCCCAAAGAAGCTTTTTTCCTACCCTTACCTTTTTAAATTTATCATAAGCAACTCTAGCCAGTCGCTTTCCTTCCACACACCCAACCCATTTTGGATTTTTCTCAGAGACTCCTGTTTCACTACCTTGGTGCAGGCAGAACTATTTTCATAACAGCACAAATATCAGGAGGACGTTCTTGTGGGAAAGTAATTCCAGAGGCCAGTTAAGAGAGAAATGTCTCAAGTGGCCCATGGCAAGAGCCATGTGGGAATGATCTGGGGACTCAGTGCTGTGGAATGAGCTGAACTCAAAAAAACCTGAAGATTTCTATAAAGCAACCAGGAGTTTGTTTGTTCTTTATGGTTGAACTGCTGCTAATTCAAAGTGCTTTCCCAACACTGAGAAAAACCTGGCTATAAATAATATCTGCAGTCAGGTATCACCATAGTGGGACGAGGGAGGGAAGAAATGACACCCGAACACACCTGCTTGCAAAAACTATTCAAAGACAAGTTTTTATGGTCTTCACATTTAAAATGAGAAAAAGCAAAAAAAATTTTAATCACTGGTTTTATATAACATTCCACAATGCCCGGATTGTATTTTAACATTTGGCAACTCTCATCGAACGGTGATAAAACAATTTGGGCCTGGTCCATCAAGGTTTGCTTTCTCTGGATAAAACCAAAACTTCTATGAACATGTGACCCAAAGCCCCCAAATGATTGAACAGTTCTCAATATCAGTTTGATGTTCTTCTATTCCATTTAGATTTCCTCTGCTGAAAGAGGAAGTTTTCATACTTCCAGGTGTAGCCATAAATTTAATATCACACAACCATGAAACAAAGAATATGCTGATTTGGAAAGGACCCATGAATTTCAAGGTGAGACAGGCCTAGCCCTGCTGTCACAGGAGGTGTCCTCCTTCCTCTGTCATTTCTTGCTCTTGGATGAATGTCCTCACTGCGTCTGCCAAGCTCTGGTGCTCAGCTGACCCTTTGCTGAGCCAAGTCAGTTTTCTAACCTAATAGAGCCCTGCCAAAAACATTTTCTGCTGGGTTACCAAGTATTCTTCTTGACCACATCTTTCAAAGTCAGCATGTGTGTCCCACCAGCCCAGCCTGCCCCATCCAACAGTTCCCAGATTTGCACCAGGGAATCCCTGCTGCTTTGGCTGCAGTTGCCTGGCTGCTCCTTTGATGGCAGTGCCAAAATTTTAGCAGTCCCACCCTTGGGTTCCCACCCTGTGCTGCTGCTTTGCAGAGCAGACACAACTGTCTGTGCAACCACAGAGAAAACAGGATGTGTTTAGCAGATGGCCTGGATGCACCTCACAGCCATGCTGGGCTGCTGGCAGGGGCAGTGGAGGAGCTTGGAGTGAAAGCTAAATGTGAAACCACAGCTCACAATAGCTCTCCTACCTCACACCGTAACGACCTTTAGCCCAGCTGTTGGATCTGAAGGTTCAGGGCATTCACTAAACCTTTCTTGTGAACACTGTCCTCCCTCCTGACGCTGAGCTAAGGTCCCAGAAGGGGAACTCCAAACATCCCCTTTATATCCTACATTTTCACTGTCCCACAGACTGATTAGTGAGTGAGTGTATCTGGCCCCATCCTCTTCAAACTCAAACATCCCCTGAAGACCACAGCAGGTCAATGCACACCACAGCCTCTGAAGCAGACCAGCTCCAGGCATCTTTGTTCCTGTTTCAAGTTCTTACTGTTCTGTCTGCCTCTGTTCTGTCTGCCTCCCACCACAAACTCCTCACAATAAGGTCTCAGCTTTTATTTTTGCTTCATCTGACACATTAATCAGGTGCAGTGCTAAGCACATGCGGCTAATAATGATGCTTGAGCATCTTGGGGGCTGTGAAACACCACTGACTTTTGACAATTAGTCAAAGCAATGATCAAAATTGTAATTTCTGAGAAGCACAAAGCAGGGCTTAGGCCCTGGGGGAGGGCCTGAGGGGAGAGACAGGCTTCCCTCACAGGTGCTACCTCTAGACTGTCTCTTTGTCCCTTACACTGACCTCCATTTCTTCTTGTTTTGACAAAAACTCTCAATTATAGTTAACTGGGGTAGAAGAACTAAAAATAGCAGAGATACTTTTACAGGTTATGTTATCAATACAGCAGCAAAAAGTTTAAAGTGTTTACTGGTAGGAAACTGGAAATAGCTGTGCCATGGTAACTGCACTTCTGACCTGGAACTGTGTTTATGACTGCCTTTAATACTGCACACTTTCAGAAATACAGCTACAGAGAAGCGTGTCCAGTGCTTTTGAAAGGAATCTTGGCAATTAAATGACATATCAGAGATAAAGGTTATTCCTATCTCTCTTCTGCAGCAGCCAGAACAAAAGGCAAAGCTGGCTACTGCAACAGATCTGGCTTGGGCAGGAGTCCAAGCAAACATACAGTTTCTAGAAACCAGGATCCCATGTAAATCTCTGCAGTTTATGACTCCAACTCAACATCTTCAGCTGCTCTCAACTGGCAGTAATGCACAGGCACCAAAAGCCCTTTAAATAACTGCTTTCCAAACCATTTAATGCTTTATCGATTGAAACTAAATACTTGAAAAATCTGCCCAGAGGCTGTAGCCCAACTGCAGTTCTACCAAAGAGTATCAGTATTTACGTGATCCATTGTGATGCAAAGCTTTTTTTTTGTGTGTGTACACAATTAAAGAGGTCACATACACACTGAAAAATTACTTTGCCTTTCTGCTTTCATGTAACACCAAGGGCTGCACAGCTATTTTTTCTACTTGGACAGCAACAAAACTGAGAAGTTTTAAAGCTTTAAATGGAGAGGGTCCTTTGTTTCCAACATAAACCAAGATTGTCATCCCACAATAAAAGTTCATACCTGTTTTTCAATAAATGCATTCATTCTCTGAAGCATTCCCTCACATGTAAATTCATAGGGCAAATAAGGGTCAATCTGTGGAAACAGAGTGTGTTAAGGTTAGAGGGGTTTTTTGTTTCAATCAACTTTGTGTGTTCCAAATATTATAGCTCAAGTAGCAACAAGAAATACAAATAAACTCATTAACAAATCACAATTTTACTGAACCATCAGCAGTTTAAGCTGATTTTTGCTCCTTTTTAAAGGCTGTAAAAGTTGGTCCATGAGTAACTTTAAGGAAGCTCAAGGTGTATTGCAAAGTGGCAGATGCAAAGCTTGCCTGAGACCCTATGGGATTCCAGAGCTCCTGTTTTAACTAAGTTTCAATTCTGAAGCTGAAGTGACACAAAAGAATGTGATACCTTTGAAAATTACTTCAAACTTTTTTTCCCCCCACCTTGAAGTGCCCTCATTACCATTCCACAGTGAGAGTGCACAAGCACTTCTGTGGTAGTTATGTCAAGGCTACAAAATCAGTCAACAGAGTTGAGCAGTATTTGAAGAGTCTGCAATGCTCTAAGGATCAACAATGAAACTTCCTCACTGAATGCACAGAAAATATAGACTGCTGCATAATTCACCCATGAAATTCACATTTTATAAGAATTCACCCAAGCTTATATTTTTTCGAGAAAAAAACCTGACTTATCAAGTACTAAAACATGATAATTTAGAAACCAAGATACGTAATAATCATTTTTTCTCCAATATCCTACCGAAGTGCAGCAGTCATTATATTAACATGAGGAAGCACATGCAGTACAGACTACACCCTTAAGTGTTGATAGCAAATTGACGACACATTTCTCACCTTTTGATTCAAAATCAATTTGACAGCCTTCTCAACTTCAGAAAGATCATTGATGTCTACAGTCCAGACATGGGGCTTCCCAATGTACACTTCAGCATAGGGATGCTGAGATGTCAACTGAAATAAAGAAATGATAATGGTAAAAACTAATGTGTCAAAATATTCCTACCTCTCACTCTCTTAATCACACTTTCTGGATGAAATGCAGTAGGATAATGCAAGAATTAAGGTAGAGTCTAACAGTCAGCACCACTCCTTCTGAGTTATCTTTCAGATTTACTCTTATTTAGAGAGTGAACTTAGTTGGAAAACTGAAAATCAGATAGTGCAGATCACAAGGTGACATACGTGCAACCTCCAGTTTGTGGCTTTGGTCCTCACAATGAGCCACATCACAGAGGACTTGATGTTCACTGAAATTAGTTACACCATGACCCTGCCTCCCCACAGCTCATTCATAGAGCCACCCTCCTTTTTCACAACCCATCACTGCCACCAGTCCTGGTCAGCCGTACATGACTGGCTCCCAGAGATGTCACCCTCACCCTGTTTGTCTGTGCTTCAGATAATGTCCTCACCCTGTCTTTCCTCCAGATTTCAAACATTTCCAAAGTTCTGTAACAGTATATAGAGAATAATTTCTATCACACAGGATGAATTCACTGCCGATAGTACAAAAGTAATTTGACCTCAAGAAGGGTCTACTGGATTTGTTTTCTGACAAAGCGGTGAGGACAATATCTTGAGGTAACTAGGAAGAGCTGTATCAGAGTTGCTTTCAGAACTTGCAGGACAGCACTAAAAGTAATTTTTGTGACAGGTTGCCCAGGAGTGAAAAGGAACATGCAAATGAACACACTGAAAGGGAGCAAAAGCTACAGAAGAGGTTCAGACTAGCCTCAGAAGACAACTGTTTTTTAAATAAATACCAAAAAACCCTCACAGGATAGATTATTTATAGACATTGTTTATACAGCTGCCTCTTTATGCTATCTTTATGATACAAAGACAAATTCAAATTGCAGAAAATCTGAAGCAGGAAACTGTGTCTGTTGGGCAGAACCTTCTCCTGCACTAGGCATACACTGTACTCGATCTCTTCCTCAAGAGAATGCAGGAAACTATTGCATTCACTACTGAAACTAAAAAAACACAAAAAACCACACCACTTTTTTTTTTCCTTTTTCTTTTTTTAATTTGCCTATTGTATTTTGCTTGTGAATGAGACATGCCAGTCTTATAGTTACACAGCAGAAATCTGTGCTGGGAGAGCAGTGCTCCAGGGGACCCTCCATGGGCTCCCATCTCATGGCTCAGGCAGGGGGGTGGAGAAGAAGACTGACATATTCTAACCTTTGTTTTTTAATAGTATTTCTACTGCCACTAGGACTGTATGTACTTAAAAACTTAGGTTTCCAAGACTGGGTTCCCAGGGCGCTTATGCCTGGACTTCATAGGCAGAAGCTACATTCCCATTGCTTTCAGTAACAACAAAGAACTTTCTACTGCTCCTTTAAAAATATGAGCATAACCCAGTGTTTCAAATTCCACAAAGTTTTAGGAATATTCTTTACATTACTCTTTCTCGGCCATCTCAGACAGACAGATGGTAACATTAAAGGCAGATATGATCTGGAAGATGAACCACTAAACTTCTCAGACTAGTACTTGGTTTAAGTATTGAGTAACTAGCAACATACTTTTATTGTACTAGTTTTTCTGTATCTATACTATTAAAAACATTAAGACTATTTATTTCATAGCACTGAGATACTTTGGTTAGCTGAGACTTACTGTTTTTTAGACATGCTCCCTCTGCATATAATTAAAATATATAAGAATTCCTATAAATAGATTTGGTATTACTTTCTTATTTCATATTTGGGGTTTTTTCCTTCATAAAAGGAACAAATGAGAGAAACCACATCCAAAGTATACATTTCAAACAGATTTAGCATACATTGTTGTCTTTCTTTGGCAGGAGGTGAGCCGGAATGGAGAAGAAATATTGGTACAAATATTGGTACAAAACAAGATTTTTGAGGATGATTTTTCTTTTTTTTCTTTTTTTCTCCTCTCTCTCCCTCAGCAAAATTCTGTCTCAAGATAAAACAGGTGCTGATCTAAAACAAAAATAAATTATAATTTCCAGGTTTTTTACAGTTTGCAGGACCTCAACTTGGGGTAGAGGGGACAACCCCTTCCCAGAATTCTACCTAGAATAACAGAGAAACAGTAACTTGCAAAGGTTACTTTACAAAAGCACTAAACACAGACTTTATCTCCAAATTTGTGTATGGATGATCATATCACAGAACTGCACAAGCTCTTTTTGTTATCCTTTAACACTTTCTTAATCCCAAAGAACCAGCACATGGATTACCGGCAATCGGATCTAAATGCAGTTGTGAAAACCAGTTAGAGACAAGGTTATTGTCAAGACAGGTCAGCAGGGCATGCGAACACAGCAATATTCCTTATGGATATACATTAGGTTACTTTGGACTAGAGCAGTCAATAGGGATTATTTTTCTGTACAAGTCAGGTGCGTGGCATTGCTGTTAGGGCTGACACATGCCATTGGGATTTACCATGGCATTCCAAGCACTGAAATTCCTACTAATGAGTTAGATGGGTTCAGATAATTTACTGAGCATGACCAATTATTGTGTCTGGGCACAGAACAACTGGAAATGAGACAAAGAGTCGAGGAACGCACAGAAGAAAAGGTTTGAGAGCTGGCAAGCCCAAGGAGAAAGTTAAATAGGTTTTTGTTCCCTTATTGCTGTCTCCTTTATTAGCAACACAAACTGCGAGAAGGGGCAAGTTTCACCTTGTACAGGACATGAACTCAATGTATAACAAGCTAAAAGGCAATTATGGTCCTGGATCATAAAACCATAAGGAATTTATGTTACTGGTTTAAAATGGGAAACTGTCTTTTGTTCAACCAGCTGATGCTGATCAGAATGCAATTTATATAACCTGAATTGGGAAATATGGCTCTACAAAGTTCTCATCATCTCAACATATTACCTGAGAGCTTTCCCTTCAGGTAAATATGTAAAGGAAATATGTAGATACACCTATGAACAAGCCAGACAAAAGTGCTAATGGCAGAAATGGCTACGTGAATGTTACATGCTTCCAAGTGGTATAGGCTGAATTTCATGTACACTGAAGAAGAAAAATATTCCAAAGTCGGTGCCAGGATAAGGGGTTAGTTCACTTAGCCTCATTTTTTTCTTACTAGAGTCTAAACACACTGGCTGTTTTGAAAGAGTGAAGTTTGGTTTTCCTGTTCTCTTCAAGAGTCAGTTGTCCAGAAGTATTCAGTGTTTAACCACAAACACGATGGGCTGTGAACATTAATACCTCAGCTCAACAGTGCCTTGAACAGGTCTTTTCTGGAGAAAAAAAAAAAATATCCCGAAACACACACAACCACCCACAAATACCATTTTCATAATTTACTTCAGCACCTATTTACTTCCTGCACAGTACACTGCAACGTCTGTTTCTGCAACAAAATAAAACCACTTTCAAATGACACATCATGTGTCAATGATGATCTGTTCCCAGGCAGAACATCAGGTTTTCAAACGAAACTTCTGTTCTATCAAGAAGAAGTAATAAAATGTACATATAGGCAAATCTAGGGGTAAAGTTTAACAGTATGTTAACAAAAACATTTTGATTATCCTATAAAAATAAGGACTCATAATCGCATCAATGGCTAAATCAAAAAGCAGTTGCACACCTTTGGCAATAAACCATTAACTTTTATGCAATTTTCCCTACACTGCGTTATTCAAAAGAAATCCACAATCACTTTCAATAAAGGAATTACCAAGATTGGTAACACTTACCTCTCGGAGTGTAGGTTTGCCTTTGAAAAAATCTGTGTTTTTGCTACTTTTTGGTGGGTTAAATCTTAAATTCAGAAAAGCACATCCATTAGCAATAGCCTCTAAGGGAGCCGGCCCTTCATACGGAAACCCAAGACCAACAAACAGCTGAAAAACAGAAGACAAGGCTATCTTAATTTTTGTTATTTACAAGAACACAAAGCTGAGTGCTAGTTTAAAATAAATAATAACCCATTCTAAATGTAACAGCCTAAAAAAAAAAAATTAATGTTCAGAAGAAAATGGGATAAATTCAACAGCTCACCCCCTCCCTCCTGAGCAGTAATGGAATGTCCTGTATAACACATTTGACAATAATCTTCTGTAATGAGCTGAGGTGGTTTTTCATGGAGCTGAGGCAACAATGGACCCTTTCACTTATTCTTCTGAGGAAAACCCAAAGTTGGTGGTTTGACTGGGGTTGAAATGAAACTGCTGGTGCTTTCCTACAGGTAAAGGTTCTAATGCACTAACCTCATGGAACAGCTACACTACTGTTTTCCCCCTCTTCCAAACCTGCTGGGTTTGCCAACATGAACTTGCTCCTGGCACACTAATTAAGGCTCCTAATTAAAACAGTAGGTGGCAGCAAACATCAGCTCATGGCGCTGCACCGAGGCAGCAAGAGCCTGCACAGGCTTCAGAGGGTTCAACGCCTCCAAGGGAAACTAGAGGGAAAAAGCATCCCAAAGCTTTTCCTACATCACCTGAGATCACAGGTCTCTAGAAAAGGCAGTGCTCTTCTCCAGTGAAAAAGTAAATGGTTTTAACAAGGAAAAATCTTGACCCCTTTCCTGGCCAAACATAATTAACCCCTCTGAATTAAATATAGGATTCTTCATCTTCTTTTGACTGTCTGGATATAATGGGAGAAATACAAGCTCTGATTTGTAACAGCAATTTCTCAGCACTGCTGCGTAACTTAGTGTATGTATAGAGAGATCTACTGCCTTTTACAAGAAAATAAAGCACAACCTTCATAACTATTAGGATCATGTACTCAGGATGTATGCATTCAAAGAGGTCAAAATATACTACTCTGCATTAAATCTTCTGCAACATGGAAATGAATCCTGGTAAAAGAACATTCACAGCTGGAGGCTCTTCCTAGGAGCTGGTGCATAAACCTGTAGTCAGTCTTGTCATGCACAGGCATTGCAGCATCAATCCTCTCCCACCCATGGCAACAACAGTATAAATTCAGAGTTGGCTCATTTAAAAAAATGCATGTTAACACTTTTCAGCATAGTTGAGGACATAAGATTTTCACTGCATGGAGCTGAATTTTGTTATTTCAGTTTTCAATATTCAGGTTTAAAACGTTGCCTGCTTGCAAAAAGTTTCTCAGCTATCTCACAGATTTAAATCTTACAGAAACTCTCCCACGGCTGATAAGAAAAAGATCCAGAAGACTATCTCCATTAAAGACAGGTTATCTAAATTCAGGTTTTATGTATGGCATAAGATATATTACCTGTCAGTTAGATGAGATACATACTAAATTTCATCTAAAAAGAGGTTGAATTTACAGAAAATAACAAATTACATGATTTCTCTTGAAAATAATGAATGGAACCATTGAAATGGAACCATTTCATGCAACCTGCACATAAAATATTATTTATTTAAACTACTCCTTAGTTCAGGCAGAAAACCAGCCGAGAACCAGCAATTAAACCCATCTGAAGTATCAATTCTCCTATGATCCTGTGTTTCTCTGTTAGGTAGGGAATGCTGGGTTGTTTGCTTAGTTTTGCACTTTTTTAATAAACTGCTGCTGTGCACTGCTGAGTTCTGTGTCTGACTGGTCCATTTATTGAGGAGGAAGCTTCATGGGGAAAGAAACATGGGTTTATGTTTTGACAGCACAGAGCACACTGTCATCACTTAATCTATAATAAATAGTTTACCACCTGTTTCTCATCCATTTTCCAACCTTACCTCTAAGCAGCACTGCACCTTTGAAGGAAGAAAGAAGGATGTGTCTGATCACTAGAACAGCGTGTGTGTGTGCTGCCTGTTCGCCCGAGGTTGCAACAGCTGCCTGCAGCTCCCACAAGTCCTTCTTTCAGCCCTCCAAAATCTTCTATCACTCTCCATTCACAGTGTCAACAAGTCAGCTGAAATTCCCAAACTGAATCTAGACCTTGCTCCTGATAATTGTCCTTTCTAAAGTGGAAGGTGTCCATGCCCGTGGCAGGGGGGTTGGAACTAGATGATCTTTAAGGTCCCTTCCAACCCAACCATTCTGTAAGTCTCTCTATGATTAATGTTCCTTAGTCAGCCAGTTTTTAGAGTATAAAGAGCAAAGCCGAGAAATATCTTAAATGCTTTCAAGACAGTTTTGCTCAGGCTGATTAAAAGAGCAGGTATTAGAGAACACAAGCCATTTTTGTAAATCACAGTGCTCTCATTTGCTAATTATTTGAATTACATGAACCTTGTTATTTCCAGAAAGGCTAAAACAATTTGTCAAGGTACTTCCTAAGAGAATGCAACAAATCCTGCAAGTCACTAATTGAAAGACAAGTGAAATAAAGTAGAAATAACCGTCAATAGTTTTCAAGTACCAGTGAAGCAAGCAATTGATTTTTAGGATACTCTCTTACCAGCCACTATGTGTGGTAACCCATTCCACCATGGAGAAGCACCTGCACCCCACAGCTGAAGATCTACATCATGAAACTCCAAATGCAAGTGACGATACTGGTAACATCACACTGGGTACACATGGCTAAAAATATTAGCCCTGATCTGATTTTGTTATCTGCAGCAGGATTGCTATGCAGAGTACAGTTCCCTTATGCTCTGCTAGTTGATTAGTACTTGAAACCATTTCATGTTCTGCATGTGAGCATTTTGCTCACCTTTCAAATGTTTCTTAAAGCAAGAACCGCTATTTCTCCTACAGGGCTTTAAGTGGGCACATGGCACAATCAGCTCTGTAGGCTGATGCCTCATGCAATGTGATGATTGCCAGGAGGAGGTTACAGTATAAAAGTAAATCTAAAAGGGATAATAGCAAATAAATACGGATCTAAAATCATCATGGCAACAGCAGTGTGGGTTTTTTTGAAAAACCATTCCTTGTTAGTAAGGTCTGCTACCCAGAGCTGTTTGTGCCTATAGGTCTGCATGAATCAGAAAAGGAGATTTGTATCTGCAATTTCGCTTGCCCAACTTCAGTAAGGCAGGTATTGAAACCCTTAAGGAGGAACAGTTCAGTTTTCATGAGAGAGGCTCTTCAAGAACCTTTTCTGCCTTTGCAATGAACTGAACTCCTCATTTGGAGTTTCAAAACTTTGAGTTGCCCACCCAGCATCACACCAGTCAAGACACCACTCTTTTCTGATTGTAATGTAGGCAGTCCTCTCACAGTGCAGCAGTTGAGACTTTTCTGGCACAAAAAGTGATTCACAACCACTCCTGTGAAAAAACAGTGTGTTTCTATTTTTTTTGGAAACCATTGGCTTTCAGTTGATGCTAAGCAATTTGTGGAGTTTACAGCACCATATCAGACTATTATTAAAATGAGTAAGCAAACAAACAGTCTTCCTAAATTATAGCCAAAAGATTAAAATAAAGAGTGAATGCTTTACTTCATTGACTTCTTTAAGGTCCTAGCTGAATATAAGAGAATAAATATTTAAGAGAAAAAATGTCATATTCCAGAGACTAAACTCTAGTTTAGTCTCTAGTTCCATGAACAGGAGTGTTTATCTCCTCCTCTCCCCTTTCTGACATTACTGCACTTTATCTAGTTTATTCTGTCATGTTGGTAGGTTTATCACCACTTTTATATGCCTCCTTACTAAACTTATATAATATCTTCTGAACTACAGAAAGAGGAATATAGCAAAGGTTAACTATCTTGCTATATTTTCCTCATGAATATAAAATACTTTCTGGAAAAGTCAATTATTTTCTGATTGAAACAACTTGAGAATAGAATCACTAGTTAAATGTCCTTTCACCTGATTTTGTGAAGTGTGTCCTTCATAAAAGGCAATATGAAAAAAAGTTTCTTTTCCTGTTTCTGTCTAGGCAGGGTGTTCCTCCTGCTTTTATTAATCACCATTCAGAAATCATAAATCCTACTTAGTAAAAGAATTTTACCTCCCTCAAAAATGTAGTAAAAAGTTGCATCTGAAACTTTCTCAAAAGGAGAAATATTTCTCAAGAATTCAATACTGGTTCTTCCCAGAGAGTTTGGTCCAACTCCTCCAGCTGCCCACTTGGCAAGGAGCCATGGAAGTTGGCAGGAAGGCTGCCAGCTCGCCTACCCTGTTTTCCTCAGACGTGATGAATGGCTTTACATCTTCTCATTAGAAACTGTAGACATGTCTCGTTTTTGTCATGCACTACACAGCTGAACTAGCCATGATGAGGCTCAAATAGCCCCCTCCTGCCTGGAAAACTCACTTACTCTGAAATGTGCTGCTTTATAATACACAGCAGAATGAAATGGCAGCTGCATTCTTCCGAGAATAACTGTCCTACAGCAGCTACTGCAGAGAACAAACACATTTTGGGAATGCAAAGCTCTGATTAAGAATCACAAGACTGAGCCACTACCTATTGGTATTTTGCTGTCTAAGGACAAAATGAAGCAGTTCAACATAAACTGACACTTCTGAGTACACTGAACCATCTAATTTGTTAAAGTATTATTTAGCTCTCACTCTGTAAAAACCAGAACATTTGTCAGCTGACCTAACAAAAAGTTGCTAACACAGTGTTGACATCACAAGCAACGACAGAGAATTCTTGCCCTTGGTCTCAAAACATCTGAAAGCTTCTAGAAGCCTAAAGACAAAGGTTGCTGCTGGGAGACAGCAACAGCAGCCCTTGATGGTGCAGGCCAGCATTGTACCCACAGATGTTCCCAGCCCAGAGTTATGGCTCTGGTTATTCACACACTTGCAGCACATGGATAGTCTGGTGACAAAACCTCCTAACTAAATTCTTTAGGGGACTTTGGCCATGTTGCCTAGTGAATAAAGTGATTATGGTAAAAAAGTGTCCTTGTACGTTACTGCATGCATGTGCACACACACACCGGGCTCCTCAGGGCACAAAGCTCCCATTGAAGTCTGCCTGATTTTTGTGGAAAACCTGCACTTGTTTTAGCAATTCAAGCCATGATCCATTTGATATAAACACAACTGACCCACACAGACAGCAGATGGCCACTAGTGACAGGTGAGAGGCGTTTTATAACCAGCTACGTTCAAGCATTGTGTCATAAAAGGGTATCAGAATCTGAAACTGTGACCATACAAGCAACAAGAAGACTTAGAACAAGTATGTGTGTTGATCAACACTGACAGGTAACCATATGCTAGGGCAGAGCAGCCAGAACACCTATGGGATACTAAGCATCAGCCAGCAAAAAACAGAAACCCCCTAAAACTCCCTGTACATTCCCCCCAATCCACCTCCAACTAAAACCGTCCAAACAAATTAGATGGTAAATCTCAGTTTCCACTTTTAAACCCAGGATGCTGCTGTTTCACTTCTGCTGTTCAATTAGATATATTGAAACAGTGTCAGACAGGAATAATGAGCAAAATTCCTGATGCAGTAAGCCATATTTAATTTTGTTTCAGTGCAACACTAGAAATACATTGCACTCCTATTTCCCTGAAAATAATAAGTATGAGGAGAAAATGGACTATTAATGGCTTATTATCAAGGCAAAGTTTTGTTAGCCTGGTTGCATCATAAATAAATAATTTCCTCAAAAGGAAAACAGCTTTTGTCATTTGCAAATCTGATAACACAAGTTCAGAAAAGCCCCATAAAAATACTATTTAAACACATAATTTTTTAAAAAAGTTTATTGAGAAAGATTGTATCAAAAAGATAATATTGATAAAAAAGCTGTCTTTCTGATACAGGGTTCTGAAACACACTGATGTGTTTCTCAGTGTCATCTACTAAGAAATGCAGCAAATTCTCAGAGGATTTTCTCCAATGTTACGAAGGAAGAACCTGACCATAACCAATGCTCAACAATAGTATAGAAAATCACGAAAACCTAAAGTCCTTGTAGGACTGATAACAGTACAGTGCAGATCCATGCTTTTCATCAAATATTTCTCATGAAAAATAAACAACGTACTGTCTCGGGAGCACTTCACAATCACAAGACAGTCTCTTCCACCTGATATTCCAATTACTACTCAAAATGGAGTGAAGCTACTCTGCTACTTCCTGTGTCACAGAAGTCATGCAACTAAGCTCCATAATAAGTAGCTATCAACTTGAATTTGTCCTAAACTGAATGTGTCTTTACATTGCATCTTACAGTACAGCAAACTTAGCCAATAACAACTAGATTAGGTATCTAGTTAATATTGAAAAACAAGCCTTTTAATGTAATAGATGTAAAATGGCTGATAAAGAACTAGAGGAAGACATAGTTATGTAAACATAACTATTATTATGAACAGTTATTTGTAAATTATAAGGATTGCAATAATTCTATAGGAATTCCGTTAGCTTCTCTTACTGTTTCAGTGAATAGAAGACATGTTTCTTTCAGGAGGCAGTCACTGTTCATGCTTGGGGTTATTACAAGGTCAATATTCTTCCCACATTATGATTAACACAGGGATTTCCTACTCCACACAGGCAAAAGCTGTGTAATCTCAGATTATCTATGACGAAAGTAAATGTTGACTTTTTAATATGCAACATTATGTGTATCTGTATGCATCAAGTACATACACACAGTGGTTGCCTTTAAAAACTCATAATTTACCAACAGCTGTCACACAGAGATGTCAAATTACCAACATTTTCCCAAGTACTTAAAGACAGAGATCTCTACATTTGTGTAGGAAGCTGGGAGTTGCTGGCTTTTTATTTTCCTTTTTCTTTTTTTTTTTTTTTTTTTTTTTTTT
>VYXB01003099.1:23092-119098 GCA_013397135.1 Pachyramphus minor | reverse complement strand
CTTTTTCTTTTTTTTTTTTTTTTTGTAATAGATTTTTCTGTAGAAGTTCACAGCAAGAAACTATCAACAGGGATGCAGTTTCCCAGATTTTGCTAATTTTAAACATACAACCCTCTTCTTTCACAACTTGAAGTTAAACATCCTATTTAAATGTAATCTGCTGTTTTAAAGTGCCACAAAAATTATGGGAATGTCACAGAACCCCAAGAAAGCATTCTAACTATGGGGACAGAAGTTATTTATTTCAATGTATATACTGTCCCTTATCTTGAGTTCCCTTGACTCTGGAGCCACAGGCAAAGCACATCACAAAATGCACGCTCTTTTGCTCACTCTCTCTGCACAGCTGAAGCAGAGGAAGGACATGAATGGCAAATGAAGCACTTGCTTTTCTTTTCTCCCTGAGAGAGCAAGGTCGCTCTGGGTTAAAGTCATTGCTAGGGCAGAGCAAGCATGCGACTGCACAGCTCTCGGCTGTTACCTAACTTTGACCTCAGGGATGGGAAACAAAGCACATTCTCAGCTGATAATCTCCTTGAGCTGAATATCACACTGAAGAAAATGAAAAATGCATTTATCCCTGTTTCTGAGGCTCGTTGTTAAATGTGCCTATAGGTTGTCATGCCAATTTTCTAATAAGAGCTGTCAATCCAAAAAACATGGACATGATGAAAAATGTATTCTTAGCACACAGAAGACAACTTAAGATTCTTTACATTTGATATTTTTTTTCCCAGTGCTTTTAAATTAGGAGCTTATTCACAGGAGATGAAATGCATGCACTCCAGACACCGTCTACCCGAAGCTATTTTTGCCACCACTCCCACTTGACAAACTTACTTTGGTTTCTCTCAGTAGAAACTGCAAATCCCGCCCGCTGAGTATCCCATGGTTTTTTACATAGCCGGGAATATACATGGTGCTTGTCCCATGAACAGTTCCATGGACCTCCATATAGGTGTGGATGACATCCAGATAAGCCTTCTTATCCTGTAATGGCAGTGATAAAATATTTTCAGTCTTTACAAATTTGAAGCAGCAATATCCAATCCAGTATTCAAAAGCCAGGAGAAGTTCACTCATTCTTATTCAATTTCTATAGTATTTGATCTTTCATTATATTATTAGCTTTGTTTTCTTCTAGACTGAAAGTTAGTTGCAGCTTTTTCATTCATAGTCTAGGCATAAAAAAAAACTATACCAAGGTCCTCTTAATTTCTAACTGGATAAAAACCAGGTCACCATCAGACAGCTGCAATCTCAGCATGCCTAAACAATACTTGGCCTAAAAATACTAAAACCTCATTTTGAAATAGCAAATTTTCACTGTTTTTGTCAGAGATGCACAAGAATTAGTTTACCTTCTTTGTGAAGAAAACTGTGAATGTCACCTTAGTAAGATGAAGTCTTATAGGCTGAAGAACTGAACATACATCTTTTATCTAAATACCTATTATCTGAGTCCCATGAGATGCCTCCAAATATTCCACTTACCTTAAGTTTTAAAGGCATTTTGGAAAAAATGCAGAGAAAAGTAAAGGCTTTAGTGTTGAATCAAAAAAAATTATGGAAAAACTGTACGCCACCCTAATTTGCAAACAAGATTTACTTTAATTTTCAATGCCATATGTTTTTTGAGTTTTAAAGACTACTGGCATTCCAAAAGCAATTAGCTAAAGACAGTATTTACATGCAGTATGCAGCGCAGATCAGAAGACTCTCCCTCAATATTTGCACATAGTCTTAGTAATAGCTCTAAAATCAGGCAACAAGTTTCTACACTTCTTGGCAGCAAGTGAGTTTTTAGGAATTCTACTTTCACTCACTATTTTTGTCATGTAAATTCTGTACACTGTTCCTCCACAGCCCTGTGTGAAAGCTGGCCAACAATTTTACTGGAGTTCATTCAAAGGGCAAGAAGACTGGTGAAAATCCTGTCTTTTTAGATCCTGTAGGAGCAGTAAAGTATCAGACCTAGGTGAATGAATGCTATCACTTCTTACAGCTTCCCAAAATTAATTTTTGGGACGTATTTGAATACACAGAGTATTTAATGTACATGATGATGGGCTCCTTGCTTTAGCCTGATCTGTTGGGGACCCTGGTTGTGCTGA
Source organism: Pachyramphus minor (assembly GCA_013397135.1). Classification (NCBI taxonomy): domain Eukaryota; kingdom Metazoa; phylum Chordata; class Aves; order Passeriformes; family Tyrannidae; genus Pachyramphus; species Pachyramphus minor. The sequence goes on along the minus strand of VYXB01003099.1, from coordinate 116,984 downwards.
AGCAGAGGACCTGCCTCATTAATAAATCTTACTCTGGCAGCAATGCCAAGGCTGCACCAGTCAGACAATGCCCTGGGCTAAGTATTACATAAAATGGCCAACAGATGAAGACAAAGATGCTTTCTTGTTCAATGTGGTTGCTGGTTCTATTGATTAACACAAATTATTAAAAAAAACTAAAAACTTGCTCTGATTTTTATTTTTCCCATTATTTCAGATTTGAATTGAACATTAACTCTTCGTAACCTTAACTGGGAACATTACTTAAGCATACGACTGATTTCTTTCACAATTCAGAGTCTAAAACTACAGATAAAACATTTATTATCCCAAAGAGAATCAAAGTCCAACCAAAGCCTCCCTCCTTTATTTCCTTATTTACTTCAAGTCCAAAGCAACTGCTTTCATAATCATCTATCAAGCACCATAAAAATAATATCAGCACCTTACACCTTGCCTAGATCTCATATTTCTCTCCTTTTGCAATTAAGTAGTCCTGAATTTCCACATTCCTTGCAGAAAAGTGTTATTTTGGATCGTAAAGGTATGTACTGTAAGAAGCCAAAATAATCAGAACACATAATCCAAGGCTGCACACTAAAAATACTGAAGTGGAAAATGAACCAGTGTAAATATGGCATTTATACATAGAAAGGCTACATGTAAATAAATCAAGAACTTTGATTTGCAAACAAAACATGAATATTCCTTCTAGTATTTATCCAATTCTTGAGTTTGCTTGCTAGGGAGCAGGTATAATTATTCTTTTATCTTAAATCACTTGACAGCAAACTCCAGATTTTTACTTTCTGCAAAGTTAATTCAAAGAAGAATTACTGCTGGCTAGTAATGCAAAGACAACATTCTCTGCAGTGTGCATCTAACTGCACTATTCACCCTGCTGTCCACACTGCAAACATAGACTCTGAGCATGGAAGATAATCACATTAAAAACCAAGCAAATTATTTCTCCTCAGAATCAAAATGGAAGCGTAACAGTGAGTAACAGCTATACAAACCTTTTCTGAAACAATTTTTCAGCAGCTAAAATAAACATGCCATTCAGGAAAGTACTTTTTGTTGATCACTGACTGCAGAACTGTTATTACTGTTCATCAATCATTTCCACCTACTTTTAAAGGCACCACGATAAGGTCTTTCTCATCAAGTGATAACTATTTGATAAGTCTTTACCAAGGACAATATTGACAAGAAGACACAGTATGAAGAGGTGAAATTTTAAGTTTGGTGAGTGAAAAATTTAAATATAAAAGCTAAAAAAAAGTGTGGTAGAAACATGACTCATCAAGAATTAAACTCCGCTCTTAGTTTTCTTGAGGTAGTAGATAGTGGCAATTAACAACTCTGCTTTACCAATAGTTTGTCAGTCCAAGGTAGTGACAGTATTTTGCAATTTTGGACCATTTGGGTGCCTTCACAGAACACTAAAAATTCAGCACTGAATGAAACTAAGAACTACATATGCAGAGCTACAGGCCAACTGGATTACAGAAGAGCTTGATTCAGAGTCCTAAACTGCTTTATGGGTTGAAAGTTCAGACTGTAAAATTTATGTAAAAGGGCCCATGTATCCAGCCTCATTTCCTTACAATGAAACTTCAGAGGGAAACAGTTTTATAAATCTTCACAAATGTAATTCTGAAAGGTTAGTACTGGGATACACCTTTGTGTATATCCTAAAGGCATACTGTTAAGCCTAGAAGTCCTAACATGTTGGAGCTTATCTGTTGAAGTGTCAAGTCAAAAATAAGCCAAAATGCAGTGTACCTGCAATGTTTGACAACTGAGATTGTGACACAAACATAATCTCTGCTCAAGAACTGTCATCAAAGGCTTTTCAAGACATCCTTGAATAATGAAAATCCCGTCTACCAGAGAACTAGAAGAGAGCACAAAGGCTGGGGAATATTAAGAGAGTTAAATACATAGTGTTTAACTATAAGAGTTTTACAGTGGTAAATCACAAAGAGTAGATGATGTCTCTGGGAGCTCAATTATGAAATTTTCAAACTGCTAGCCACTGAATTTATAAATAGATGTGGAGAAGATTTATTGATTCATGACTGTCAAGTGTAAATTCTACACTGAACAAATTATGTGAAAGTTCAATAAAGTGTTAACTACGTGACCATGTAAATCCACCAAAATTACAATAGTTAATTCTTCCTGTTCAAGGAAATCCTCTCTCCCTGGTACTGTTCTCTAAAAAAGCTAAGCAGCATGTAGAAAATTTTTAAAGATCTTAAAGGGACTAAGTCTCTTTGGGAGAGATTGGGAATCGCTCTTGTGAATGAATAGTCATCATGAGAAAGAGGACAAAGAAGTGACAAACATATGTTGTCAATACACGCTATTCAGAGGAGCAAAACTCTAACTAACTTCAAAATGTTGCAGTAAAACATCATAATATCGAACACTTGGGGTTTTCAAGCTTTTGAAAAAGCCCCCTCAGTAATCTAAGGGACACAGTAACAAAAAGACAAACTATCCAATAGATTCCATATAACTAAAGAGACAAACGTGTTGAAAACCAGTTCTCACTTCATGCATGAAAAAACCCCTGAGCTACCCAGAGTCACTCAAGAATGAAGACGTTGCATTACAATAATATATGATCATGGTCCAAGAAAAAAATCAGTCCATTGTTCAGTAGCAGTCAGTCCACCCATCAACCAGGTAAAATTATAGGAATTATTTGGAAAGGAATTGAGAAGAATATCATTGAACTGTTCTAAATGAAGTTCTTCTCTCCCTTTTCAGACACCACTGCACTTCTGGTCTCTTTTTTCAAAAAGAAGCTAAAAACACAGGACACAGTTCTGAGAGGGGTAAGAAGAATCCCAGATACAGGATGGTTTCCACTGTTACACACAGAAATCTGTAACAAAGTCATTAACAATTCTCCAGTTTGAAAGAGACAACTTGACAGAACATGAGAGAGGTTTAAAACCCCATAACTGACATAAAAAGCCATGGGGGCAGGTTTAGAAAAATCCCAAAGTTAACAATTCCTCCTGCAACAGGTCAGAGATTTGAGGGACTCCACGACAGAGGAAGTTGCAAAGGTTTGCATAGGTTGGTTCATGATCAAACAAGTACTTTGAAGTCACCTCTTACTGAGATCTTAAAAAATGTGCCAACAGTTTATCAACAGACAAACAGATTTAGAAAATACACTGAATTAGAAAAGCTGGAAAGAGAGAGAATAGGCAAAGAAAGTATTATGTAAGTTTGCCATGCTCTTGCTCTTCCCTGAATGTCCATTTACGGCTTCTTTTTTAGGCATCTCATCATAAAACACACCTTGGCACATACATAATTTTTGCACAAAGAATGAATAAAACATCTCAGCAAAGACTTCGGTTCTTCAAGCTTTGCCAGAAATCCTTATTCAGCTCCTTATCCTCATCTTTATTTATTTCATCCATGAAGGTTTGGGGTTTTTTAAACACTGAGGTTTTTATAAGAGTTGACAATTTCATTGTCATGCAATGCACACTAACACCTAGGCAGGAATTTCCTGTCCTTTGAATGGAAATTTCCACAACTAACAATGAGACATCCTTGTGCATTCTAAGTGCTGGAGCAGAAAAGTTCAGGGGAAGAAGAAAGAAGAAAACAGAGAGTGGGGTCACAGGAAGAAAAGGTTGTGTTGGTTTTTTGCTAACCAAATACTTGTAGATGACTCTGTTTATCAGTACTGTAAGACCTCACTAATTCATTTTGCAGCTCAAGAGTTCTGCAAAATGAGAAGCTGATCACTGACCTGTCTGAAAGGTAAATATTCATAAAAACCAGTTTTCTTTCTTTCTTCCTTCATACTAAATATTAAAGAATAAGCCTTTAAAAGTTTTCATACATGCATGCTTATTTACTACACCTACTACTGCTAGTGTGCTTTGATTTACTTGGCTTTTTGATCCATACTTCTTCAGAAGGAAATGGTGAATTTCAGAAAAGTTACTTAAGTGAAGTGTCTGGTTCAATTTAATTTGTTATGTGACATAAAGCAGGACAGTGCTCCTGGTGTCTGATGACAGCAACTAGGGTAAGAGTCTTGATCAACTGATGAGCACACAGTGCTGCTGTACATTTGGAGGAACACAAAATACAAAGATCACATGACACGTTTGTGAATGCACTGACCACATGGGAGAGAAAAGATGCAAAGGAACTTTTGTTCCTTTCCTTATGTTTCTTCTAGTTACAAAGTAGAAACAAAATGTGCATTCAAAGTACATAGCTAAATATGAGGTACAAAAACCAACTAGAAGGAAAGAAAGGCAATACTGCAAGCAGTAAGACACTGATTTCTGCCTGTAACAGAAATATTCCTAAAAGTATAATTTTTTCTCTCTGACTTTCCTCCCAGTTCATGCATATGATGGGTGACATATGCATATATGCCACCTGGAGCTCTAGAGGGAAGACATTAGTAAGAACAGCCTCGGTGATGTGCTTTGCCATGGAGAACAAGCTAAAGGTAACCATTTCCAATCTCCAATGCTTCTAAAGGTGTTATGCAGGCAGTACATATAGTTAAGAAGAATGTCCATCTTGTCAATTGGCATTAGTAACAAATTCACACGTTATTTGGCCTCTAAATATATAAATATTTTCAAAAGAGTTCAAATACACTATAATAAAGCACTAAAGCTTTATCATACACTTATGTTATGTGTTAATGACTACTTTCTGATACAGGCAACACTCCGACTTCTCTCACAGCGCCCCACAAAAGAGAAATAGCAAATAGTGCAAAATGAATCTCAACTCTTTCTTCTTTCTAGGATTAAAGGTAAAATTAGTGGAATAGTATGACAGGAAGTTGCAGGAAGAAGAACAAAGAAAAGACAGACCAAAACAGGAGCTAAGGAAACATAAAAGGCTTCAAACATTCTTTTTTAATTGAAATGTTCTGTAATTGAAGCCAATTTTGATAATGGAGAGCATTATGGGTTTCACTCACATTTTACTCATTCCTTTTTTTTTTTTTTGACCCACTTTGGCAGGGATAGGACTCTCTTTACTCCTTAGTATTACCAGATATCCCAGACAAAACCACAAACCTTTGATCACAACAAACACATCCAAACCTTGGCAAATGTTGCCCTTGACAGCTTACCTCTAAATATAACCCTTAGGAATGTGGCAAAATTCTTTAGGGTCTCCTATTTGTAAGCCTCAATCCACTTAAGACTGATTTAGTTATTAGAGGAAAGTAAACAAGATTTCTCTTACACTCTCTGCAGCACAAATCCTTCCTGACCTCCACCAAGGCATACCCAGACTTCCTCACTATAATATGGGATGAATGTTACTGGGTCGAGCAGAGCCACACACAGAAAAGAACCCATGTCCATGGCCATATAAAACCATGATAGCAGTTGGCTATACCACCCATGCCCCCAGGGAAAAAAGGTCCTGTGCATACTTCAATTCCACTTCAACCTGCTTAGGTAAAAATTAAACAATTTATTCACAACTGCTGTTCCCCAAAAACCCCACAGTGTAGGGCACTGGGACACTTTCCCCTCCACACTGTGATTCTCTAATGACTGATCAGATGCAGCAGTGACATGAGTATTCTGTGGAGATTACAATTCTTGTTAATTGGCCATGTTCAATATAAAGAACAGGAGCAGGATAAATAGATTAGTCTGGCTCCTTACAAGACATGGTGGCAGATGAAAAGAGCACTGAACAACGAAAATGAAGGAAACGTGAAATAAGCAAATTACACAGACATAAGATTAGTTCAGGCTTTCTCTTGATCACAAGAATTGGATTTTATCACTGCAGATAAGACAAGCCACACTGTAAATGATTCAAAGTCTATCTGCAGTGATTTGCACTTTATATACGAGCGCATATGTGCATGACTGCAGTTACAATCTCCAAGTTACAGTTTTAATGTGCTTGATGTTACAAGCATCCAGTACCCATTTTAAAATGGCCAGATATCCAATCACACATCTTGGAAAAAACAAGACAGGCAATACTGATAGAAACAGAGCACTGACTTGAAAAGCAGCCCTTCTAAAACATGATATAAGGGGCTTGGCAGAGAAGTCACCTAAACACGAGTTCCCAGTGGTGAAAATGGGATCTGCCTAACAATGCACATAGTATTTCCTTTTGGATTCAGTGCTGGTATGGTCCATGTGCCCTTTGCTAACATTTACATTTCAAGAGGAATGTGAATAATCCTGAAAAGGTTCAGAGAAAACAGACATGTGAGAACACTTAAGGATTAGGAAGCACAAAGCTCTTAGGGGTTCAGCATATACAGGCTTTTCAGGAGATGACTAGAGGTTACTTTGACCTCAACCTATATATTCTTACTGGGAAACCAAACAGAAACATCAGTAGTCCAGTAGAGAAAGACTAACTCCTACTAAGCCTGGAAATTACCATTTGTAAACCTGTACCAGAAATAATACAAAGTCTTAAGGGAGAAGGCAATTATTTGATGACTTTACCAGAGGAAACAGGGAGTTTCAACTGTGTCTATTTAAAAGTCAAAATTGGATGTTCTTTTCCAAAAAGCCATGTCTTAATCAGTCCATGAGTAAGTGTGCCATACAGAATCTGAGACTAGGCAGTCACAAGTCTCCCCCTCTGGGCATATCAACTATTAATACATATTCCAGAATTCATGCAGACTGAATAAACAGAGAAAGATATATATGTCAGTGAAAAAAAAAACCCTGGTGACTAAGCAACTATCTTGTTCCTTAAATCCAACTAGGATTCAACAGGTTGTTCTGCTGATGTGGACTACAAATCAGGTCAGGAAGTTTAGATGATTATGGCATGCGACTGTTCCTGAGAGACTGATAATGAGATCAGGAACTAAAAGTACAAGAGCCTAAGCTAGAAAAAGACTTGAAGAGAGGATCCCAGCTCTGCTCCAACACTCTGCAGACAGAAGAGACTGCAGACAGGGGCATTCTAACTTCTTCTATACCATGAGCCAAACAGAATAACTGTCACAGTATTTATTACATATTTTTCTCAGCACAGTAGCCAAGCATTCAGTTCTACCTTTTCTGCTACCACTGGCAGCATTTTACTGTTTCTCTTCGGTTTTAGGTTTGTTTTGCCTCACAGATGGACCATTTACTTGTAGCTATAATTTTTAAAGAATTTATTCTGTATAATCTCAGTCATCAAACTAGATGCTGCTTCTGTGGTTCAGAAAACTGTGCAAGATCAATATTCTCACGCCAAGGAAGAGAAAAGGAAAGAAAATTTAAGACATGGGTGCTCTAACACTTTCCTATGTATGGCACATGTCCTGATCAGTTCCTTTTTCAGCTGACAAGAAGCTTAAATAAGGGTTTTTTTAGGCAAGAAGAAAGGAACACAGAGGATATGGGCAACTTGGAAGAAATCAAGTTATTAGTAAGCAATCTGTTTGGAAACTGCATGAGAGAGACACTCCCAGGGGTGTCAGCCTGGAAGAAGAAGCTACAGAAAAGGACTCTGGACAAAAGAAAAGGACCACCGTGACTTAATAACAGAATATACTATAACTTGGTAAAAATATGACCCAGTTTCAGAGTTGTTATTCTGCTGCTCTGGTCTGCAGATGGGAGACAATACAGTAAGCGTAATATTAAAGAAACAAAACTCTGGTATTATTAGAGGTAGAGAAAATGACATTGCTCACTTTCAGGGCCTTTAGAGAAAGGTGATTTCCAGTTCAAAATGCAGAATATTTCTGATTGTAGATATAAGAAAAGAAATAATTGAAATACACATTTGCTTATGAGTGATTAAAGGCCACAAAGGCTCTGATACCTTCAATTTCCCATTATGTTTAACAGCTTCTGCATTTTTCGAAGTTATTGTGATATCAAGACTGTATTTTTCATTCTATCATGAAGATGTATAAAAATACCCTAGAATCCACATCAATTTAGTCAGAAGTTTTCCATCAAAAAGACTTCAAAATGTTCAACTGAATTATTGAAATATATTTATTTTCAGAAAAATAGGTTTAGACAGAAAGGATACTTTTAAATTAAGAGTTATGCTTTATTATATTGATCAAAATAAATTTGCTCCGGTATATGAGTATAGAAAACTCACCTTCCAGAAATTATCCACTTTGCCATAGACGAGAGATTGATTCTGCCTTTTGATGTCATTAATATGCTTAATGTCACTGGAATTCAGGTGCTGCTCTACCACAAATCCCAGGAAGCTGTTATCTGGAGTGTGAGCTGTAAGAAACAGAGAATATTCAACACCTTTGAAAGTACCAGCTAATGTTACAATAGACTGACTGTTGTCAGAAAGGAAGTTATAGGGAACATATTATTCAACAGATCATCTCCTTCATACTAATACTGAAAGATAAATTTGCTTGCTTTATTATCAAAAACAGTTCTTATATTTCTGCCCATGTGCCTACTGAAGGAAGCAGTTATTTTCTGCCTTGTTTCTGACAATAAAAATTCTGCAGCTGGGCTGATTCCAATGATAATGATTTTTCTGTGTGTGCTAAGCTTTATTTTATTATTAGAGATAAAAGAAACAGAAGAAATCCAGCTTGACAATCACAGAGATGCAATACCAACAACTTGAAAACCCCCTGGATTTATGCTTATTATCAAAGTTGTTTGTTGCTCAATGGCATAAATAAATTTTAGTGAACTTCTTGGATTCACCTCTTACACCAGAATTGCAAAAACCAACCACCCAGCTCATTGTGGATTATGTATCCATGTTAATTACTGGCCTACAAAATCACACTACATAAATCAGACCATAAATTTCATTGCCTAATTCACCCAGATACAGCAATCATAAAATATTGAAAGGTGGCAAGTGAAGTTGACAAAACTGTTCTTCATCAAATGCCCAGACAAAAAAAGTGCACACAAAGGATAAGTAATTTACTCAAAGTTTTTTCTATATTATTTTTAGCCTCTGTTGCTCTTTTTCCAGCAGTGACTTCCAGCAGCACTGGCCACTGTTCTCCTCCTATAAAGACAGGGACATTTAGCTTCATTAAAACTATTGTTTTGTTTGGGGGTCTTTTTTGTGGACAGGGTGTTTAATTCCAGGGATGGACTCCAACATTCAAGTCTACAGGCAAACATTCATGTCTGCTATATAAAAGTTATTCCTACATTTGGGGGTTTTTGGCCTTTCTGAAAAGTATCATAGCCTCACACATAGAAATAGGGTTCAATAAACGCAGCATCTCCTCTATAAGCCTCCCTTGTAATTCTGGCACACAAGTTGACAACTATTAAGCACATTTTGCAAAGTTAAACAATCCAAAAAAACCCCAACCAAACAAACAACCCCAAAGAACACCCCAGGATCTCATGCTACATGCAATGTTAAATTTATAGTCAGAGTTACTAAAAAATACAAAATCCAAAAAATTATGAGGGTTTGCAATTATGAGGGTTTTCTTCTTGACTCCTGAAAATTAGCAAACTGGATAATGCAGCAGAACAGAGAAACTATACATTGTGTACACATCCCTCTGCATTACATTTAGTCTTTCAAATGACACTGTTTTTTACAAAAAATGCCTCAGCAACTGCTCTGCACTCACTTAGACCCAAGGACTTTTTAGAATTTTGCATAGGAAATGGCATAGAGCAAATATGCCTGAAAAGGGGCATTTTTCCATCCTTTCATATTTTTGGATGAGAGACTGCATTCAAAGGAGAGGCAAAGCAGTACATTCTCAAAAGAAAAATAAACCTTTGTTAAAGTTAGATTTAGAACTGGTGGAATTCAGTGCCTCAAACATCACTGACAGGAAGCACTCAGATGGATTTTTAAGCAGGATCATGCAGTTTTAAAAGTACCAGTGCCAGTATTTTGCATAAAAGCATTTAATTTAAAAAAAAAACCACAAAAAAACAAAAAAGAGAAGAAAACAAAAACCTAAAAAGGGGAAAACCTCTCATGCTTCTGGAAAACTCAGAGAACAGTCAAGCACTTGGTAATATGCCACAGGTTTGAATATGACATGCTTGTTGCTCAGTAATAATTTTCTGCCCTTATAATCAGAGTTCTCAAAGCATAATAGAGTCTGGGGTTCTTGGGAAGCTGTCCAGGCTTCCAATCTGCCATAAAATAGTTACTGATGCATAATATGCACTTTTAATCACAACCTCATAAAGATGTTGTTATCTCTGCAGAAGAGAACAAACAACAAATATAAACTTTAAATATCAAAACACATGCCACTCTTCTCCATCTATCAAAAGAAAATGTAAAATCCTTGAACAATCTACAGCACTGAACCACTCAGGTTTCAGAATGAGTTTGCCTGCAATCTATTTACCACTTTTCCTGCAACGGAAAACCCGCAGTCATTTCCAGTAGCAAAAATTGGAAATGGTTATTTATTAAAATTCCAATATAGTCATATGTTTTGGAAAATTCATTACGAAGTGATTTTCTGTGAACAAGAGGCTGTAACAGCAGTCTGGGCTGCCACAACAGAGATCTCTAGAGAGAGGATTTACTTTCTTCTGCATTTCATGGAGTGGGACTGAGTGGTGCACATACACAGCTTTACCACAAGTATTCCCCCAAGTATTTTCCTGAAGTGCATCACCACCCTTGCTGTTATCTTGAACAGGACCTCACATACAAATTTCCCAAGAGCTGGACTTCTTAATTAAAGAACAATTGAGCTCCTTGTCCATTTAGGACATGAACCAATAAATATTAGCAAACGTGGATACAGAACAAGCTCTGCTTACTAATGTCCAGACACCAACTCTGCAACCACTTCCAAGTCACATTTCACCACCACATGTTTTGTTACTTGTTTCCAAACAACTGTGAATGCAGTCTTTTATCTTTTGAACAACCTTCACTTATATTTCTCCTGAAAAACTTGCGGAGCAAATGTTGACAGACAAAATACGCCTCTCTCAAGAATTTTACAGGGCAACTGAAATCAAAAGCGTGTCAAGCAGACAGCAGCATGTATAATTCTGCTGGGAAAAGAAGAAAAGTTTAAAAGACTTGACTATGAAGTCTGATGGAAGGGAACAGAGTGTGCCCTGGCCTGAGCCGCAGATGAGGACCAGCACCAACCTGGAGGTCGGCTGGTCATTACCAAGTGTTTCCTTACAGATTTGGGCTGAGCAGCTGCTGCACACAACATACACTGCCCTAAGCCTCACTTACCCTCCAGCCAGCTGGCAGTAGTGACTTTCTGCACCTTTCAGAGATGACACACTTAAATTACTACTACTATGTGCAAGAGAAAGACGCTTTGATTCTAGAACCTAATGCCATGAAGTCAAAGACTAAGACTAGAGCAGGTCGCAGTAATCATTTAATCTGACCCAATTTATAGAGATTTATTTATTTATTTTTGTGTTGTTTCTTTTTTAGGCTTGGTTGGGGGATTTTTAGAAAGATATTTATCAATGCTTGAAAGATCTACACCAACGCTGAAATCTTCTGCTTATTTTTCAATAGCTTTGTACATTGCTGGCAAATAAATGTTAATTAGCTCCTGTCAGGATAAATACTCACAACACGAAAACCCATTAGGTGAAAATTTGGAGAAAGCCACAAAAAAGTAGAGACAATGATTTTTTTTTGCTGAGTGTTTATCAATCCTGAATGCAAAGAAATTTCAAAGGAATGGCACTTCTCACTTGCTGAGGGACAAAAGCAGAAATAGAACACTATAGCTAAGATAGTTACAAACTCCAGTTTGACATGATGAAATGCAGGAGTGCAGTTTATAAAAACGTAACTCAGCAAGTCCATCAAAAATCTATTGCTCCACTGTGAGATTAGAGAAGTCAAAACTAACAAAAGCTCACTAACACTTGAGGGAAAAGCCAAGCACCGCTTTCCACTGGCACCCAGAGAATAAAGTTCCCTAGCACTGTTTATATTACGCTGATATTCTTATTTTCTGATTGCTGGATAAAAGCGTGACAGAGCTTTTGCACAGTCTACAGACACTCACTGACATGATTCTGCCCATTTAGCAGTTGCATTTTATAAAACCACAAATAGGTCTTTCACGATAAAAAGATTCTTCTTAATGTCAGCACTCCTTTTTAAAGTTCTCAATTATTTATAAACAGAGGGGTACTTACGGAACATTGTATAAAACTGCTGTGGATTAAGGTTCCACTTTCCCCAGGGTGTCTTGTGGCCTTTAGACTGGGCGTAGTGGGCATGGTTAAACTCTGGTTCAGTTCCAAAGGAATCCAGAACTCTTAGCATACACCTTAAAGAGAAAAATAAATTTACTCTAGGTACACAAACATATGTATATTTAAGAATGTGTGTATATATATTTATAGCTATGGTAATTAAGAAGATGTGTTTTGTCTTTAAAATTGTGGATGACGTATAAACTGAAGGTACATTTTAATTTCAAACATTTCTGTTCATCTTACATTCACAAAGACATCATGAACAGAAAATTCAAGGACATAGCAGACATTCAAATAACAACCCTGGAGCTTATTTTGGGTTTCTTTGTTCTTAGAGAATGAAGTTATGCTTTAGCATCCAAGTCGAGCTTATTGGAATGCTACAGTGGTCACCTGCATTTCCTAGGGCTCTGAAGTAGAATTTAGGCAGAAGAAAAGAGGATTCTTCATCTATTTTCTGAAGTTCTCAACCATTACCACAAAATCAAATGCAGCAGCTGAGGGCCACATGCCAAGAAGATCAGAGCAGAACACTACTTTGTCTTTAGACAATTGTATTTAGGCTCCAGATTCTGACTCTTAGACCTACTGGAGAAGTATTGAAGACAGTATAATTTGCTGAGTTCTTGCAGTCAGACAGACCATTTATTTGTTTATGAAACACTTTATCACAGACTTTTCAAGAAGCAATATAGAAGTCAAATGCTTGCAACAACCAGCATACAACAGAGAGAAAATCTGGCACTGGATTACAAAGGACCTGGGATGAGAGAATCACACTCACTCTTTATTTTAAATCCTATTAATTTCTTGAAAAGGAAATCACTTCATTTACAAGCACCTCCTTTCAAAAAAAAAGGCCCACACTACAGGACAGTCAGAAAAGGTCTCAGTATGAAGAAGACAGTACATGTTATAGCATACACATTCTAGAAGTTATATTTCCAAAATGCAGCCTGCCAGACCTTTAACATGTCTTGGGCAGGAACTTTATGGCCATCACATTGGCTACTGGCTCCACTGCAGATGAAGTGCATTACAGGGCTCCAAAGCTGCTGACCCTGCCATTCTTCAACTCCCCAGGAACAACATTTCAGAAAAGATTTATACAGGATGTGCTTCCACACCATGTGCAATTGTGTTATAAACACATGAACTCTTATCACTGCATGTTGTATCACCGGGTTTGTATATGCTGAGGAAAAAACACAACCTTATGGGTGGCAGAGAAGGGAGTTGGCTGCAAAAGTTGATGTTAATAATGGCTTTATTCTCCCTAGTTTTCAACATTTCACACGTGAAAGCATTTAGCCCTCAAAAGGCTAAAGAACTTAGCCCCAGTCATTTCTCAGCTTTAAAAGATGAAAGAATTTAGTCTCCAAAATACATTTACATATTTCTTCTATGTTGCTCATTTCTCCGAAGTATTCATTAATTTGGGAACTAGAAAAAAGACCCAGCAACATTTAAACTCTCATATGAAATGCTACCTTTGTATTTCAAAGTACAAATTGAGCAAAATTCCATTTTTTTAAATCTTCACCGAGATCTTTCAAGCAAAAAGAAAGTCAAAATATACAACACATTATGATTCACCAAACAACAAAGCTGACAGATCAGTTTCTGTGCAGTGTTTTATGTCAACTGTTCTCAACGAAAATATTTTACAACAGTGGCAATTATCTCTGCATCATACAAAATACTCCAGCAGGACCAAAACAACTTCTGCACTGATGAATCATTCAGTAATAAAAGCCCTCTTATTTCTTGGCAGGCCTTAAAATAAAATTCCTCTCAAGTATACGGCTTTTGGCCAGGTACTTGAGTACAGGGTAATGAAAAATGGGATAAAGCCACTGAAAAACCTCAACATTACTGGAGTTTGTCAAATCATACAAGTAAGCAGTACTACATTGCTCAAAGCGTTTTGTTTCCTGTTTTTCCTGTATCCAGATGTAAGATATGTAGCCCTAATAGTTCACAGGGATACGTGGAACGATGTCCAGTACACACAGGGTCTCTGAATCAGGGCAGGAAATGTGATGCATCAGAAAGTGAAACCAGAGAGTGGGGAAAACAAAAAATATTTATGTGATTCAGGAATAAAATAAGTCAGAAAAAAGATTGCAGCAAAAAGTGCAAGTGTGTGCAGAAATGGTATGAGAGATCAAAGCTTCAAGTGGTGAAACTAATCCCTGAAACGCAGAAAAAAAGAATTGCTAAAGATTTAAAACCTAGAAATGAATGTAATTAATACCAGTTTTGCTGAACTGACCTTTTAAAATAGGTAGGAATACCTCAATTGTTTACCCTAGTACATATCCTCCCTTTGTTTCACTTCATGGTTTAAATGTTTTTCAATATTTTTAATTTATTTTTGCATACAATGTCTTAGCATTTCTAAAGTGAAATAATTATTTTTGAAAATGACAAAACTTCTTTTTTTAAATCAAAGATATATTTTAAACAGAAATCTTAATTTGGTGTACTTTTAAATTCAGTTTTTCACTCTGTTACTCCCTTCCTTCCTAAAATGCCACCTCGCTTTAGCAGTGAAGCTGCAGAGAATTACAGCATGCCCTGAAATTGGTGTCAGACTGATAAGTCTATTCTCTGCCTAATTAAAAAGATGACTGGTGGGTAGCAAACTGCTTTAGAAACATCCATATTAAACTCTTTTTTTGTCTAACACATTAGAATTCACCATTTTGGTGCTTATAAAAAATATCAGACAAAAGCAACCCAGGATTATTTAAAGTGAGCTTTTTTTCCATAAATATTGGGCAGAAGCACAATCTTGTCTGGAGTGTCCTAGTGCAAGTATTTACACACATTTATTCATACACTTCTACCACCTGAGGTTCTAATTTTTCTCTAGTTCCATCTACTTCATCTCTGTTTAAACAAGCAACCCGTTGCTGCCAGCAACCAGTGCTTATGCAGCATAAACTGTTAAGGAAAAGGTACATACAAGCAGTGGCTGCAGACACCATCCTGGAAGCAGGGTGGTTGAAATCCAAGCAGTTCTGGTTTGGAAGCTCTGTAGGTGCCCTGAGCTCTGGCACTGCAATGTGCCAGCACAGACACACGGACCCCAGCGTGTCCTGATTTATGTCCAGCCAGCTCAGATGAAGAGCAGCTCCTATCTGCCCATGGAAGTCCTCACAGACAAGCACATATTAACTTTCACGCCACTTGGTACTTGCATTTAAAATGCAAAAACTTAAGCTAGAAAATAACCCTCCTCAAACAGATGTATTCTAGAGAACATATACCAAGCAGGAACGTTGCTCATTTTTCAGGATAGCTGTCATGTTAATTTATTTCAAGAAAAAAGCCAGTTGGATTTTTGGCATATGGAAATGAGTCACTGCTAGAGAGACTGTAGAAAAATGAAAAAATACCAGATTCTTATGTGCTGTATGGACGATGTGGGTGCTAAGAGAGGCAATGGGCTGCACTTCTCTAACTATATTAGGCTACTAATTTTTATGTTGTTTCATTGCACATAAACTGCATTAAAAGATCCCGACTTCAGAGCTGAAAAATTCTGCTTGAAAATAAGGTGCACTTGAAAATGAGATCTGTTTAGCTAATATTCATGCTATTTACAGCACCAACTATACCACAGATAAAGCATGTACTCCCAAAAGTCACTGGTGCTACAGAGCTCAACTGTACAAAGCAGTATTACAGAAATACTCCCTTCCCAAAGCAGCAGGGTCATCCTTTCAAGATAACAGTTCTAGAAACCTGATTTCCAATTACCAAAAATTACCTCAGGGTTCAAGTTCACCCAGAAAGATTATATAAAGCACTCTTAAGAAGAGAGTGCTCTGAAGGTAGAGGCTTATTTTACTACTCTATTCTGAACTGAAGTGAATAAAAACGTTTTAATTCATTTATATTTCAGTCCAATCTGCACAAACCAGACCGAGCTGACCTGCACATGTCTAGTGAGAAACACTTCTTTAAAGACAAACAAATATTCCTACTGACATTAAATACAACTGAGAGAGAAAGCAAAGTCTGTAAAGAACAAGGGCAATAAAGCAGCTTTATTTGTGATAATGTTTATTTTACTGGAATTAATTAAACAGAAACACACAACTATACTGTTATACTACACTTAGTATTTTCATGTTAAAAATATTTTGATGACAAAATTTATGAGGTAACTCAGGATGCTGAGAGAAAAAACATGATTGCAAGAGGATCCTGAAATAGGAGATAGCATGCATGAAGGTATGAATTAATTCTCCTGCTTTAATCAATTCTGCAGTCTCTGCTAGACTCTGGACCCTGTTTAGTACATTTTTTTTTTAAAAAAAAGCATCAACTAATTCGAGAGATTCACAGCAAATGCAACAAGTTTGATGAAAGGTGTACAAAACCTGAATTTTGTATACAATGATTCAAACCCCTCAATTTGATTTTTACAAAAGGAACTTTAAGGAAAAGCAGTATATAAGACATCCTAGAAGCTCGTAGAGAGGAGAAGAAAGTAATTTGTTCCCCAGAACCATACTAGAATAAGCAATAATGGCCAGTTTGCAAGAAACCAGGCCAAGAAAAACACTTTAAAGAAAAGCTTAGCTACATAATATAATATCCTGCGTCATCTTTTGCAGACTTCTGTAAAAGACTGGGACAAATGCACTCTACATATTTTTCTGAAAGGCTATGGACTAGGTGAGGCTCCCTTCCATTCCATCAAATCCAGTATTGTAGAAGAGAGGCAATAAGATATTCTAAATTCAAAAGCCTGACAAAAACTACTACCTAAGGTATTCAGAATTAAATCCAGTTCTGCTCTCCTAATCCAGAAAACATCAGCCACTACCACAAAATAGGAATCAATGAAAAGTGGATTGATAAGTCAAGATTTAATGATTCTATGAAATAGAAAAGAAAAATTGAACAGCTAATCTAATCTAATAATCTCAGTATTACAGTGTATTTCCTTATCTTTGTTACAGAATATATGAAGTAGGAAATTGAAAGCAAACAGGAAGAAACATTTAAAATTGATAAGAAAGTTTAATATGCTGACCACAACACTGGATGTGATTGTCTAGTGACAATTACCTCTGGCAGACAGACAACCAACTGTAGCTCAGAGGAAAATGGGATTATCTTTATTAGCAGGCTGCTAAAAACTAGAATATCCGTTTACTCCCCTGCTTCAAAAAAGAGATTAAGAGTAATCTAATCTGTAATGTTGATCACAGTACTCCCAGTTAAAATCACACTGGAAAGATCCAATGCTCTAGAAAATCCCAGGGTTGAAAGAACACACTTTTTCTGCCTACAGTGAACACCTTTCAATACCTTCCTTCAAGCAGGATTTACTGGATTTATGGGTCACGAAACACAGCTAATTCAAATAGGCATAGAAAAATCAAAGTCAGTAATTTAGATTTGGTTTTCTTTCGTGCTGGTAAGTATTTGTACAACACACAGGAGGCTTGCTGATCTGAAGTTATTGACCAAAAAAAATGAGGTTCTAAAACTGCAAACGCGAAGAAGACTGTACACAGCAATTTCTTGTGACCCTCATCTTCCATTTTTAAGGGAAAGATGTTTATAGATTAAAGAAGCACCAATAACTGCTGTTTATTCTTCAGGTCTGCCCCTGAAGACAATTCTCAGTATCTTAAGGAATGGAACAGAGAAAATTGCATTGGGCAATACAATCAGAATAGATAAAACTCCAGGATCATCGATCCAGTACAGTTACAAACATCAACAAGCAAAACATGCCTTTGGTTTTTCAACTAAACAAAAAAATCCAATAATCTCTCAGCTCATCTACTCATTTACAGAGCAAAACAAGGGTGGGTAAAGAAGGGACGGAAAGAGGGGCAATGATGATGTCTGAAGAAGATAATATAATTCATTAAGATTAAAAATGCTTGAATCCAAGAATCTCAGGCTTGCTGGGTGGGATAATGATGGCATGCAAGAAACAGGTAATAAAAAGCTCCTTTATTCCTCAGAGCTAAAGACAACAGAGAACCACATTTTCACTTTTAAATAAATGCGAGTTCAGATGAGTGGACTCACTTCAGTATTTTTACATGTGTTATTCAATGTAAGCTCTTTATAAAAGCAGTTTAGAGGTCAAATAAGTGTTATACTTACTGGTAATGAACCCATGATGGACCAAGGGTTTTCTTAAACTGAGTGAGTCCCACGATATCAATGTAAATGAGTTCTACAATTTTATCTCCCTGGGTAGGGCAGCCAGATCTGTTACCTACAACCTTCTTCATAATCCTAAACAAAAAAAGAAGGAATATGGAAAAACATTACTTTCAAAATACTTTGAGTTGGTGCTGATACTACTTATTCGAATAATTCCAGTTTCCAAAAGTTTTACTCTTTTACTGTTTCCAAATCTCAAACCATGTAAGAACATTCTAATGCTAGAGATGCTCAGAGCTTGTTAAAGAACGTTTATATCTCACTAAAGTGGTAATTTTCACTAAAAATCTCATCTAGTTTAAAAAGGAGAGTAACATGTTGGAATGATTAAAAACAGCGTGCTTTAAATTACTGAAGTTATATTTAAATTATAAAACTTATTTAAAACAATTTCTGATTTCTATTGACAGCTTTATAGTACAACAGTTCTCTGAAACAATGCTGTCATGTTTGGTATTAAAAAATGAAAGGTACAGAAAAAGTGTATCTGCTCCTGCTTAAAACAGATGTTTTATGTCTAATGCTGACCTAGTACGAAAAGCAGGACAATCAAGAGTGAGGTAGCAATTTGACCTGACATAAGCAATTAACTACATCAAAAGTAACGTGTTTAATGGATTTAAACCTTTATTTTAAAACAAGATACTGAGTGAAGAATAGTAGAAACTGAAGAAGAGGACACAGAATTAGGCTAGTCTGTAACATTTCCTAGTGCAGCTGGTTAAAGCACCTGGAATGTTAAAGTCTAAGCTGCTTAGTTTGAATTTTACAGCGTTCATTTATGAAGTCCCAGGAGCCTGGAGCTACAATGAAAACACATTATCCTTTCCATGGCACATATACTTAGCTCATGAAAATAATCTTATCGTCTGTTTAGTGAATTATCACTTTCATTTTACGCTTCAAGAAATTATATACTGCTAATAGAAGCTTCAAGAGTTTACAATTCTTTTCTTTTAATGCCAGTTTCAAAAGTGAAAGTAATCTCCTTACTCCTTGAGCTCTGCCAGTGAAGCTGAAATCCTGATGTCATGGCCCAGTAAGTAGAGAGATGTAATTAAATCACTCCACTGGACTAATTCACCAAGTGGGCCACCACTAAACGCATTTTCTGCAATCTTGAATCCAGATTCTTTTGTCAAAAGCCCCAAATGAACAAGGATCTGGAAAGGAATGTCACATGTTAGGGTTATTGACATTAAACACGCAACTGTTATATCTTAGGGCATTTTTTCTTTCTATTAAATTCCAACTATGCCAAAAATAAAAAAAAAAAAAAAAAATCAAGGAAAATGATCCAATACTTCCACCCCAATAATTTGATTTTGTAATGAAGGCAAAGACTAAAAATCTCAAGCAAGGAGCTGAGCTGCAGCCAGTCAGGCTTAATAGAGGGTAGAAACACTTCTGTGCCTGGCCTGCTTCCATACAGAACTGGCTCCAGTAAGAACAAGGCAGGAATGGAAACCTGTTGTTGTGTTTACAACTTTTGGCTTTATCTTCATTATTGAGGTAATTTAAAAAAAAAATTAAGTCAAATGAAATAGACCCTTTCACTTCAAGAATCTCATGATTTTAAAATGGAACTCATTACAGGAGGTCTAAACGGATCCAATCCAGTCCAAAGTTGTGCCCAACTTTCAGCCTACTCAAATCCAAACTTGCTGTACATCATTTAAAGTTTGAATTTTGGACAACAAAGATGTACAGTCCATGACTACATAAAAAACTCCAGAGTCATCAGCTTGCAGTAAATTTCCAACTTCTCCCTTTGGAAACTTCTACATAATCTCTGTTTCATCCAAAACTAAAGAGGTCAGAAAACTTACTCCAAGACTGACTCCTGGAAAGCATGTAAAACACCTGTAAAGCAAACACCCATTGTAACATAAAATTCAAGCTGCAAAACATTCCTCGAAAAGAGGCACAAGGACAAACAGGAGCCTTTTAGACGTGTTTGGCACGTCCACTCTGGAACAAGAAGCTTAAATAGCCTATATAACTGCAAGTGACAGGAATAAAAATGTCCTCATTTACCTTTTTTCGTTTCCTTTTCTCCAAATTCTGTTTTTCTGCAAGTGATTTAATTGCTTCGATCCAGGTATCAGCCATTCGTCTGATGCGCAGCGTCATCCACCTGAACTCCTCATGTCTTGACATCATTTTGTAGAGATTATCAAAGTTGATACGAATTTCAGCCTTCAATTAAAGCATTAATAAAAAATCCCAAATGCTAGTTACTCACCAGGGTACTTTTCAGAAGTAGCAAAAATGCTCAGATGTGAACTTTGTTTTTTAATGGATTTAAACCTTTATTTTAAAACAAGATACTGAGTGAAGAATAG
This sequence comes from Pachyramphus minor, assembly GCA_013397135.1. NCBI lineage: Eukaryota > Metazoa > Chordata > Aves > Passeriformes > Tyrannidae > Pachyramphus > Pachyramphus minor. Next base: position 96,238 of record VYXB01003099.1, on the reverse strand, counting down.
TAGAAACTATTTCTTTCTATTTCTTTAAAAAAAGAAATAGAAAAAAAATATACACTCCTAGCACAAGTTGAGATTTTAGTCCAAATATTAAAGATATATTTAAACAGACCTTTCAAACCTCTATAAATTACTGCTATTTTTATTAGTGGCATTTGGTAGATCAGAATATGTTTGCAATGTTTCACAACATATTTATTTCTCTTTATTTTTGCTCAAGTGCTTCAAGATGAAATTAAAGTATGTCTAACACACAATACAGCACAGTTTGCTGAAGAGTCATGTGTACCATGAATCTTCCAAATGCAAGGATGTCTCCAAGTATACCATAAAGAAAGAAACATTACTAGGGTATAATTTCTAAAGAAAATACTAATTTTAAAGCTGATCTAAGAACAATTGGTTTTGCAAACTGACACAGCCCATATCTATGTTATGTAAGCAACGTTCATACATAGCCCAGCAATTACCTTAAATTATCTTAAAATACCTAAGTGCTACATAATTAGGATGTAACAATTTAGAAACAACTCTACGTGCTGTAGAGTTTTTAAAGGGAAAAAAATCAGGAGTAATCAAAATGTTACTACAAACCTGAAATGGATATAAGCCTTTTCCAGTAAGGTACTTTTATAAAAAAGGCCCAGATTTTTGGGACAATAAAAATGGACATTTTCACATATAGTTAATACTGGTGAGCAGTCTATGGATTTTTAATTTTTCTCAATATTTGTGTGCAGTATTTCATATATTTAAACACAAAAATGTTTTTAATGGCAATCTACCACTAATATCACAAAACAATGACTGGAGAAGATACATGAGCTATGTATATACAGTCCAAGAGGAATAAAAATTATAAATTCTAGTCTTATTAGCACTTATGGGGTACAGGAGACCAGGATATTTTGCACAAATCACAATTACTGAATTCCTTCTCATGTTTGTTCTTATTAAGAGCGTGGTTGTTCTTACCACTGTTTTTTGATCAGTTTCTTCATTAGGATTTTTAGCTCTCCAAGGTAAACGAGGACACCAGTTTTCAACCTGTAAAATAATCATACAAAATAAATCATTCTATTCCACTTTCAGCTGATCTACCAAAGCCTCTCTCTGCCATTGCATTACACCTTTCTATGGTTTAAATAGGGCATCAGCTGATAATACGGCAACCACTTCAAGGTAAAACTGCTTTTTGCAAGAAAAAGACTTTTCACAATTCAATACTGTTTCAACCTTGCAGATTTACAACCAAAAGTCGTATTTAGATATTAATTCATGAGAATGCAAACAGAAGATTAAACCCTTTCAAGACAGAGGTCAATTGTTAAATGCTCAAAGTACAGTTTTCCTGAGCAATTCTTAAATGTTTTCAAGAAGCTTTTGATGCTTCTAGACCTTATAACAATATGTATTTTGGAACATTTCCCATCTTTATAAAAAGACAAAGCCTGATAAAACCTGGGGATCAAAGTTCTATCTTGTAACAATCTAAACAAAAAAACCAAGAAGAATCATAGAATCAAAGGCACCACATTTGAGGGGTATGAACAATGTAACTATAACATAAGTAACAATATTCACAAATATTAACAGCTGTAATGCTTAGAGAAACATGATCAATGCAAATGCAATACTTTTACTACTGGCCATTAGAAAATAAAGAAGTACAACAGTGAGTAGTTAGGCAAGAAACAGCAAATGGATGCAAGTCACTGAAAGCTCCCATGCTTCCCCCAGGGATCTTGCTTGTCCCGTAGAATCCTTATTATTCATGTGCCTTAGGAAGTGAGACCATTTGCTTTGGGAAGCAGGAATCTCACGGCTGGAGGCAAACCCAGGAAACCTGAAACTTGCCTGTACTGTAAAAAGGGAGAAATACAAAAAGCTATTGGCCAGTTAAAATACCCCAACACTACTCATTAAGTTCACAGCTCCCAGAGAATTAGAAGTCAGACTTGTTCTTATGGTTCCCCCAAACGCAGACCTGTCAAAATACAATTTTAGCTTAATCATGCTGCAGTAAGCCCGAAGCACTACAGATTAAAGGCTTAAGATCATACCATATGATTGCCTAGAAGACCAGTCACATGAAAATAATTGAATACCTATCATAACTTCATTAAAGAGAAAAAACGTATGAAACTCAGGTTCCTCAAAAACATTATCAAAAGCTAAATTTGAATGCTCTTATTTAATCTACTCAACGTGTTTAATACAACGTTTGAAAGTAGTGACTTATGAACCTCCTCTGAAAACATCTGATTCTTCAGCGGTCTCCAACTCCGGACCCACACTAAAAATTGTAGCAATTAACAGTCCTAACTTTTACAACCATAAAGTTTTAGAATCATTGGCGGAAAGGAGTTGTAAGTTCCATGTTACAGATCATGCACAGTTGCAAACTCTCTTTTTTTGTTTTAATAGTACAAATTTTGCATTATTCTAAGCATTAACACTGATCTAAATTAAGATATGACATTTCAAGGACTGCCGTGCATGCCCCTTTTCTGGCTTCATGTATTTCACATTGCACCACCAGGCATCCTAAAGGAATTGCAGATTTTTCAGAGCTGCCAAGGACAGTTAGCTGCATGCCTCACTGACTGAGAAACAAATATAGTTCTCTTCTGCTTTTAGAAATTGTCCCTCTAGTCTAAATTACATTACAGTAATTCTCATCATAAATAAACACTTGAGGAGTAGATTCACAGTATTATCAGTGTCTGCAGTTGGTCTGTCTCTCATTTTTCTCTATTGATATTCAGTCAATTCCTCTTTTCATTGGAAGGACCAGCTTAACTCACCAGAGGATTTTTTGCCACTCTTCAAAGTATGTCAGTTGTTTTGTTATTTGCAGGACTGATAAACACACTGGGAAGCAGCAGAAGCATTTTCTTATAGAAATAGGAAAATTCTGCTCATTTTTATGAGCCAATGGCTCACAAAGAGCTGTTGGATGTGGGATAATAATTAAAAAGTGCACCATGAAAACAAAGATGAAGCAAACGAGGTTGACATACTATGACAAGGGGAAAGAAGAAACATTATTAATTAATTCAATGTACTGACACATGGCAAAGTGGGCATGGAGAGGCAAAATACTGACTGACAAACCAGCCAAACCAGGATTACCTTAGTAGTGAATTTCAGGAGTCCTTGGTCAAAAAAAGTGAGGAGTATACATGCCCCTGTGGCACATACAAGAAAAGGAGGAGATCCAAGACAGTCAGCATGGCTTCTCCAAAGGAAAATCATGCCTGACCAATCTGGTGGCCTTCTGTGGTAGGTCAGGGCACTCCCACCCAGGAGTCTGGGAGAGGAAGTCATTGAGAGCAGCCCTGTGGAGAAGGACTTGGGGGTTCTTGTGGATGAAAAGCTGGACATGAGCCAAGAGTGTGTGCTTGCAGAAGGCCAAACACACCCTAGAGAAGCAGTGGATGCCTCAGCCCTGGAAATATTCAATACCAGGCTGGATAGGGCCCTGAGCAATCTGATCTAGTGCATGACATCCCTGCCCATAGAAGAGCGGTTGGAAGTTGATGAGCTTTAAGGTCACTTCCAACCCAAGCCTTTAATGCAAACATCAGGATGCAAATCTGCATGATAGTAAAACCAGCCAAAATGCAAACACAAATTCTGTTGTTCAGAACAAGAGTTAATTTTGCAGATAATTAAAAAATCAACTGGAAGTGATAAGTGACAAATAGGCATTGGCAGCGATGCAAACTCTGTGAAAACACCTGGTGCCTGGAACTTGCTTTTCTCCCCTTGCCTCCAAATTACCTAGAGTAAGCCTATTGGCTTTCACTGAAACTACCAGGGACAACACGGAGATAGAGCATAGAATATTACAGGAAGACTTAGGGTCTTTGATTTGCAACAAATCTTGCGGAAACTCATAATACAGAATGGGGCAGGAACAGTGTGACAGACTCACAACATCTGCTTTAGTTGAAAAAAGAAGTTTTGCAGAAAATGCAACAGCATTCAAGTGTGGTTTGTCCTGGGCCAGAAATAAGTATGATTAAATAACATGTACAGTGGGGGGAAAAAAGGTGTATGTGTGTATATAGATGTGTACATATATGATTATAAACAGGAAGATAATTTAGCATGTGCTAATGCTGCAGGATGCAGTTACAAATTTGGTATCATTCCATTCATGCACACCTTTTCCCTGTCATTGGCAATAATGATAGAAAGGATTATGATATCACTAAAGTGGGTCTAGATGAAAACTCCACAAATACAGAAATACTTCATCTTTGTTTAGGTACAGAATACCTTCATGCAACAAGCCCTATGTGTGAGCAAGGTGAAGAAGAGCAGTGGTGTTAATTTGGATCCTGGTCTTAAAATTGTTAGTTTGATAAGTTAAGACCAAACACTGAAGTTGTCTCCAAAGAGGGAACCAAGACTCCTCTTCCACCTTTTCAGGACAACCTTCCTCTTACTGGGTTACCATCAATTCTTTCTCTATGGTTGGTCTCCATAGCAACCAACTGTTGTACTGTCATTTAACTGATTTAATAGGAAGGATGTGACACCTGATGGATTAGCAGTTAAAGACGACTGTTGGGAAGCAGCAACTGCAGCTCTGAAGACAGACCATTTTTTGGATGAGTGATATAAATGCTAAGCTATTATTCAGAATACACTATATTTATCTTTGTGCTGTCGTATTTTTGAATCAGACCAGCTGTGCCTCTTGTAGCTGGTACTGAATTCTATGCCAATCAAATGCATTAGGTAGTCTTTGATCATGCCCAAAAAGTTACGTCCACCTGAGAAGTCAAGTGTTCCCTACTTGGTTTTGAATCACATTAGTCACAGCACTGCCTGGAGTGTATATATAGCCAGCTCCTTAAGGTTAGGCTGCATGGCAGTTTACAAGTTCAAAATTTAAGTGCTACATGATTGCAGATATTAGAGAAAAGCTGGTGTTCTGAATTGCTTTCAGGTGGAAATGGCTAAATTAACAACAAACAAACAAACAAGAAAACCTAGGAAATTTGAAGAGTATGTTTTATAGAAGCTTTGCAGGTATCTATTCCAGTAACTCTTCTTCAGAAACTCACTGAAACTGAGGTAGAGATTGCAGCACTCAACTCTATTACAGAGCAAGTACTTCAAGCACAGTTATAAGAACCTGGCAAACATCTGTAGCACTGGAGTAGTCTGAGCATCTTCCACATTAAACCAAAGTATACTCTGCCAGCAGCTCTCCACATCCAAAATTTCAGAAAGTCCTTTATGCTTTTAAAGAGTCACAGTGGGAGTTGAATAAAGCAGAAGCTGAAGGGAACACTCTCTGAGCACCTGGGATAATCTTCATTTTGGATTCTTCTAAAGGGCAGGTGCAGCCCCATCTATGGAGAAGATAAAGCAACTTTCTTTGCACATCAGGTGAACACACTAATGCTCAGTGTACTCCTATCCATGGTACAGTGATGATCTCAAGTATCTTATGTCAGTTCCAGAGTGAAAAATACATCCCCCCTTCCCCCCCAAACAGTGCAATATCTAGTTCATCTTTAAATTTGTTAGGCAATATGAAGGCAGGCAGAGAAGAGAACATGTAATGTTCACTTTCAAATCCATTTGAGAATTTGATGTGAAAGAACTGCTCCCATTGGGAAGGTGACTTTCTCAGCTCTTGTTTAGCATTTCCTCAGTGACAAGTAGTCATTTTGAAGGTGTTACAGAATCTGCAGTGTGCAAAATGACTGACTGCCTGTTTAGTGAAATGGAGGACTGTACAGGTAACTTCAGATTTGATTGTTTCCAGGGGCAATCTAAAACACTGGGTGTTGGGTACCCACAGCCCAAGTGACATTGCAACACAACATCCTATACATAACTGAGTTGCATTGATTCATTCAATCAATCATCAAATAGTCTCCTATGTAACTTCAGTAATGTGCACTATATTTAATCAGTTTCTTACATTGGCATTTAGGCCTTTTCCAACAAGACATAAAAAGACTAATCCTAGTTTTGTCTTATCCTAGTTTAGGTGACAGAAGCAGAAAAGGTAACTGAGAACAAATCACCCAAATTCAGGCCAATACACTAACAGACAACTCCAGGAAAAAGTGCTGATTACCATCAGCATTTCGATTTCTTAGGGACACTTGTCAGATGACTAAATAAGTCTGAACTTCTGCTGCTTCACATTTCAGATGACAACACAGTTTTTATCAAATTTCTGGGTATTTGCATAGAATTCAAAGAAGCTGGCTTGATGTTACATTGCACTGAAGAAATGCAAAGCATTAACTCCATGTCAGGGATTAGCTCACACATGGAGATGAAATTGTGGAAAGGAGACTTCCGCATAATGCGAGCAAACTGCAGTAAACTAGAAAAACCACAAGGATTTAAGGAACCTCTATAATTATGATTCCCAGGAGTTTTCACTAAGATGTCCCTCAGACTACAGCTTTCATTCTGGAAAGAAATCCATGTTCAAAATCACCTTTGGTTTGTATTTTTCTGCTTCATCCCTCAAAGCAGAAATAACAGTGTAAAGAAAAATACTCCCACAACCAACTTATACGTTGCGTTTCCACCAAGTCTCAAGGACTGAAAATAAGAATTCTCTCCAGCAGTGTATTAGCACACGTGCAAAAGCTACAGGAGTCTCAAAGACTGGAATTCAAAACAGTTTTAAGTCTTTTGAAGCACTGGATTCCCAGATGGGTACCAAAAATCACACTTGCACCTGAAAGGGGAGTTGGAGATCCAAAGCCTGGGATTTTAGAGAGACCTGCCTGGCTCCAGGAAGTAAACACCAGTGTCCTGATCCCTGGGAGGTGGTAACTTGCATCACAGCTCCCAGCTGACCACCACGCACAGCACTAGCCCCACTCCTATGTGGAAGGCAGTGCTCTCAGAGAAAGCAAATATGCAGATAAAGAAAAAATAAAAAGCGCTATAAGCCCCCTTCACTTTTTATTTTTTTTTTTTTTTTTTAAGCTGGGAAACAGTGTGAAAAACTCATTTTCTAGAAGATATTTTTAAAATCTTCCTTCTTCAGCTGCAAACTGACATTTTGCAGATATATATTTTGGTACTGCCTAGAAATTAATTTTTTCATGTTTTTCCTCAGAGGCAATGCCATCCGTGAAAATTATAACTGTGCCAATGCCATTACAGTGTTAAACAACTGCCTGTTTCATAACTAAACTAAAGGAAGTAACTTCTCTGTGGGCAAGTTTGCATCATGGTTAAAAGGAAGAAAGTTCAACCATCCAGATACTTTGGCATTAATTTAACTTGCTTTTTAATTTGTGCTGTTTCTAATCCTTGTCCTGCTCTGTTCAAGACTCTGTTCGAGTCTGGTTTTACTATTCAGATCATTTGTGTCTCCTCCAGTCTTCAAAGGCTCCAGCACAATTAGTGCTTTGAAGAGCAGAGGGTGTGAGGGCCTGGCACACGTTGCCCAGACAGGTTGTGGATGCCCCATCACTGGAATTGTTCAAGGCCAGGTTGGGTGGGGCTTGGAGCAACATGGACTAATGGAAAATGTCCTTGCACATGGCAGTGGCTTGGGAAGTTTTAAGGTCCCTTCCAACTCAAGCCATTCTGTAATTCTATGACCACATAGTTGCCTGTCATGCACCAGGACTGATCCAGTGCCTGCAGCAAAACAGCAAGACAGAAGTGCAAAATTTCTTGCAGCTTCATCTGCAAGTTTGTGTGTGGGACATCTTTAAATCAAAAACATAAGCCTGAATGTGCTGGATTGCTTCTTTCTTTCCTTGGTTTGTCACACTTGCCATGTTCTGCTACAGCAGGTAGGACACAAGAGCATTGGAGAAGAGCTGTTCCTGTTTCTGCAGGAGTGCCAACCAAAAAAAGGCAGAGGAGGCAGAACTGGTAACACCTGCACTTGTGCAGGCTCTTCAGAAGAGAGGACTTGGGACAGCCTAAACTTTGACAACGCTATTTCTATTTTGCAAACACACATGGTAGAAACTTAACAAGAGTACGTGACTGATAGCCAAGGGCTGGGTTTTATTCCAACCATTTGTTTCTAAAGCTTGACATAAACTGTGGGCGAGTTACTTTGTGTCTCTGTGGTTCTGACCCATATTACACACCAAAATGCCGTATTTTGGGCTCCGTTGTTTACAAGTTTAAAAATACATAACAAAGAGTACTAGATGAGCATAATGTAATACCCCAAATGAACTCCTTCAGAAGGATAAGGTAGATCCCAAAAGAGTATGACAGAGCACAGACACTTGTCACACTACATTGTAGCGCAAAAGTAGACTTATGCACAATTTGATGCACATTTTGTCTTTTCAAACTCAGGTTGAGCAGAATTCGATGCATACATTGCCTTTTCAAACACAGCATGCACGTACAGAACCATCCTACACCTATACTCTAACCCTGAAGTGAAAAAAGAAAAACCTTAAGAGTAATATCCTTTCCAGTACCCTAATGCATTTTAATATTTTAAATCAGCAGTTTTGACTTGAAAGCTCTGTAGACACATTTATCATTCAGCTCTGCAAGCATACTATAAACTGTCAACTCTTCATCACTGTCCACTTTGACAAATTACTCTAGCAACAGCATTTCCAAGTTATCCCTAGCAGCCAACACACCTCATAAATCCATATCATTGTGGTGTTATTAGAATTTCATTTCACGCTTGCATTCGCAAACATTTAAGCTTTCAACCTCTGCTGCTGGGCATTAATCATTAAATTAATCATAGGATTAAGAATGCCAAATTTAAACTCAAGGTTAATAACATGCTCACCCAATACTAGTTTTATATTCTGTCATAAGAAAACACTTAACAAAAAAAAAGGACAAGACCTTTGTCTGCAGTTGCCAAATATGCACAGACTAATTGCACTCTTGCTCCTTCCTGAAATGAAAAGTTGCCCAAATTTAATATTGCTGCTTAAAGAAAAATTTCAAATCCCAAGATGCTGGAAAAAACAACCATTTGGCCTCTGTAAGTCCACTCACATTTGGCCATGAAAGATCAATTATGAAAAAACCAACAGCATTGACTGAGTTTTCAAAACTGATGATCAGAGAAGATTGTCACGTAAAAAACTGTGATTTAACAAAAATACAAAATAATAAATGTCATTGAAGAATATTAGATTCTTGCATTCAGTTGAAATATATCTTCATTTTTAAGATATATCTGCATTAAAAACATGAAGCACCTGCTGGTTGACAGAATACTAATGACCAAACATAACTCCACTGACGCTAAACAAGACCTTCTAGTAGAAGACTTAGATCAACCTCAGATGATCATGAAACCGTATCTGTAACATCTATGATAAATAATAAGATAAATAATATAGTCATCCTGTATCTTTTCCTTCTCCAGTTGCACAGCCCATAAATAAATCAACACTTGGAACTGGAAATGCAATGAGTCAAAACTGTGATTCAACCCAGCCTTTTTTATGTCTTTATGTGTAGGAAATGCATTTAACTATTTAACTATTGCTACTTCAAGCAATGCCATCAAAAGTTCAATGACAGTCAATTGAGTAAATTAACAGCAAATGCTTTCATTACAACTGAGTTACTTATTATAACAGACTTGCTGTTTTAGTCTCAGATATATAATTTTAAAAAAACAGCCTCACACTGCTAATCCCAAAGAAGCTAGGAAACTAATATTAGTTTTCAATTCTGCAGCCACATTGGCTCTTGCAGTTCTTTACAAGCAACAAGCCACTAGATATCAGTACTACTTCTAAGATCAGTTGCTGTAATCTACTGCAATTTTACTCATAAAACAGAAGAGGCCAAGTGATCGAATATACCTGACTGCTTCTGGCACACACATACACACACTTCAAGACAGTAACAGAGCAAGTAATAATTAACAAAATTAATTCTTGAAAAACAAGTGTTACTCAGGAAATAGAGAGAAACCCAGTAGGACAAGCACCCTACTCTGCTGTGTACGAGACAGCTTTGATTCTGATAGATACTTCACCCACTATATCTGCAACTTCACTCAAAAAGACGACGTTCAAGGATTTTTGTTTTCTCTTAACAGATCCTGCAATTCACAGGTTCCAAGCAGGAAGAGGCCAGGCTGCTTAGGACAATTTACCATCTAGTTCCACTTTCCAAATTTTACATGCCAAATGCCTTCCCTAAAATTCCCTATTAGTACCTCAGAAGCTATAATGAAATCAACAGAAAAAGTGTTCAAAGGCAAGGATCTATGACTTAGCTTCATATTCGGGTTTAACAGAATACCTAGTGTGGGCTCCCTGCAGAGTTGCTGCTTACATCACTTCAGTTACAAACACGAGAATTCTCCAGGCTAGAAACCCCTGGAGAGCTTATGAATAATAGCAATGCATTGCATAATAATTCTGTTTTAATAACTTCTTCCTCTTCATAGAGTTTTTCTGAAGAAAATTACGATTTCGTTTGAGAAAAGTACAGTTACCAAAAAACTATGAAGGCAATGTGATGTTCCCCTTCTGCAGATTAAAAGGTTACTGACCTCACTGAGGTAAATAAAAAAGGAGCACGTGGACCCATCTACACCATAACTCGCATAACAGGGATCCGATCGCCACATATCCTTCATCCACTGCAACAGAACAAAAACCACAGTCTGTTAGGTTTAAGTACAACGAAATAACCTTCACACCAAACTCAGGAATAACAGAGGAAGTTGAAAGCGACTATAAACAACCAGATGAAAATTACAAAAAAATTACAAAATGACAGAAAAGTAATTTTATTAAAATTTTGTACCACGCTGCATCTCTGCTTTCAGTTACATTGGGGAAGTAACGGCATAGCAGATGTGAGCACAGTTTAGACAAACTGGTAACCAGGCAAGCAGAGACAGGTATCAAAAGCAGAATATAATAGAGATCCAGACACATGACTGTGGCTGCATTGTGGGTGTCCTCCATGATGCTCTAGAATCTAACAGATCATTTCAGTTATCAAGATTGAAATCTGGCGGATTCTGCCAAGAATCTGCCATTTCTGCAGAAGCAAGTCATTAATTTCAATTCATGTTTAAATATGCAAAGAATGCAAGGCATAGCCTCTATGCAGCCAGTTTGGCCGAACAGAATGAAACACAGACTGGAGAATCAAAACATATAGATTATTTTTTTAAAAAAATCACCATCTAAGAATTTTATTTAGAGAGAAAAAAGGTAACAATTTCACAAATGCTTCAGTAGTTAAGCAATTTTACTATTGTACCTCACTCATCATGGAATCACAGAATGGTTTGGGTTGGAAGGGACCTTAAAGATCACCTTGTTCCAACCCCCCCTTGCCAGGGGTAAGGAAACCTTCCACTAGACCAGGTTGCTCCAATCCCCATCCAGCCTGGCCTTGGACACTTCCATGGATGTGACGCCCACAATAATAAAGCAGTATCCTTACATTTGAAATGTATCATGGGGGGAAAAAACTCCAAACACTCCATCTCTGCAAGTTTGGTGGCGTTTCTTTGCTCNTCATGGAAGCAATTAAATCTTTTAAATCAGGGGAACAGTGCAATGGTTTGGGGGGGGTGTTTGGTTGTTGTTTTTTTTGTCTCTTTCCAACCAAAGTCTGATGGCTTTGGACATTTAGCTTTTCCAAACACATTACTAGTAAAATTTATGTAGGACCCAGTGAATCCCAGAGTTCTGGTTGCACAGTTAGGGCACTGCCTAGCTCATGAGCAGAAGAGGCAAAATGCTTTCAACAGAGAAGGAGAAGAGAGGAACCACACAGAGCTGTGGGCAAAGATAGGAAAGAAGTGTAGACTTGTGGCTTACTGAAACAGAGAAAGGGTTGGAGCAAGAGAGTCACAGAATCACAGTCCTGGGGTGGGGGAATGTCAAATTACTCATTGTGGGCAAGAAAACAGGGCTTTTCAAAAAGCAGAGGTTTCTGAATAACAAGATATAATTCAAATAATACAGCATTTCAATAAATAAAATAGCATTTTAATACAATATGGTAATTTTTCCCTGTCTTAGGAGGATGTAATTTTATTTCTCTGCAGCAGTAGTATTAAAGGCTTGAGGTAAGCAATGCTGTAGTGACACACACACCTAAATACCCTTTTTTAGACTCAGTTGTTCTTACTTTACATCGCCAAGTAGTGATCTCTTGCAACATACATTCAATTTTTAACAGAATATACATAAGATTAAAGCCAGTTCACTTACCTTTATTTTCCCTTCACAGTGAGGAAAACCATCCATAGGAGGCAATTCACACTGCTCTTGGGCTCCATTTATGAGATCTAAAGAGAAATACAGAGAGTAACTGAATTTCATTTTACAGTTCTGACAGATAGGCTAATGAATCCTGCCTTTTATTTTCATGAATCCACAATCCAGACCGACTGAAGGGTCCTACTGGGTAATATTTGTTGTACATTAAACTTGGTGTGCTTCTTTTTGACCATAGAAGAAAATGGTTGCGCACATTTCAACTCTGACTTGAAGTGAGAGTGCTGAATTACAAAAACTGCTCTATGAAGAATTAAAAATTAAGGGAATCCATACTGAGAATAACAAGAAGAAAATATCTTCCTAATCAAAGTGTGCTTAAAGCTACTAATTGTAACAATTTGTTTTGAACTCTCAAACATTTACAAGATGTATATTGCTCTTAAACATAAAAACTAGTTTTTCAAGTTATGTTATGAGTGTATCAAATACCAATGATCCAAAACTTGGCATCAGATATATGATCCAATTAATAAATGTTGCAATATGATCTAATTTTACAAGTGAGTAGCACTACATCACATCTCAAAAGAAATATTTCCTATGATCTCCCAAGATTTTTTTCATTCTAGATTATTGCAAAACATTAAAGAGTATAATACACAGCAACATTTGTAGCTCATGAGCTGAGGAAAAGGCAGCACTTTTAAAGGACATTACCACATCAACTCCAGGAAAGGACTTTCTTCTTCGAAGAACCCTATAATTGAGGCCTTAAAGGCAAGAAAAATTATTACCACAGTGGAGAGATTCTTGCCAAAGGCAGTGGAGGATAAGGTTTTTTCAATTTAGGTAGTTCATCCCACAGTTATCTATATTATACCTGCATAATTTCTTGCTTTTCCCATTGGCAAAAATCAAGATCATTAAAGCCAGCCAGCCATCAACCTAAGAGCACTCCATGCTATGGTAAAAGTGCATGATTTCATCCACAGTATGCTAACTACAGAGCCCAGAAGAAAATACACACACACACAAAAAAGCTGCAGTATTAGAACAGAGTAGCAGCAAGAGCAGTGGATAAAAGTTAGAATGTTGCATTATAGTATTATACACAAAAACCCACCACCTGGCCTAGCAGCACATCTCCCAAGATGCACATAGTTTTGCACATAGTTTCTTTTTTTCCTTTTTGTACATAGTTTCTTTTAAAGATATAACTTGAAATGTGAGTTGCAAAAGGGAGTTGATGGCAGAAAGAAGAATCACTCCAGGAAGGCGACACTTCTTTGGCACTCTCTGCAGCAGGAGTAATTTCACAAACTGAGCTGTACTGCCAATGACAATAGTACTGAAGGAAAGTAGTCTGTATGATGACTTTGTAATTTCAAATCAATAAGCACTTTCAAAATATTCTCTCTGTCTTCTTATCCTTGTGGGATTCTTGCAGACTAGACCATTGACATCTAAGGCTCTGATTCCTGCTCTAAGAACAGACAGAGCATGCATACAGATAGCAACAATTTATAAGTATGCTCTCAATTCAGTCAGTGCAGCTAAATAAGAATGGGACTTTTTGTGGTCTTTCTCTTTTTTTAATACAAACTCATTGGTCTGAATGCAAAGAAAGAGCTTTAAGTAAGGCATGTCAAATTCAAATCTTCCTAAAATAAAAAAAGACATCTGAAATCTATGATACATCAGAGATGCAGCTCAACCACAGGGAAAGTTCAACTTTCAGCATCATACTGAATTTAGGGCTGAAAATGCTGAACAGCTGGGTACAGCTTGCCAAGAGGAATGATCCAACAATTTTGCCATTTCAAATAAAAAAAATTTTTGTATCTCAAAATTACGCTATCATATGATGGCTTTCTACTTCAGAAGGTTAGTCAAGGAAACTCGCTCTTCTTCTGAAGTCCTTTTAAGTATAATTATTTATTTTAGAGCATTCAGTGCCAAGTACCATGTTCCATTTTAATGGGTATCCCACAGTCTGTCAAAGAAAGAAAGGACAGAGAAAAGAAAATACAGTGGCCTCCTTTTTGGTAGATATACAACTGTAGTCTCCATGTTTGCTTTTGTCATGCATAAACAGGTTTTCTGCATCCTAGTGTGTTTTTGCAGATGGGCAGTGATCTGTGCTATTCACTGCTCACAAGGTTTTACAGGATCCCTGTATTTGCAAGATCTACTTGCAAGAACAAAAACTTCCCTCTTCCAAAAGTCACATATTGCAGGAGCCACACACTTCAACAGCTCCCATCAGCTGCTGTATCTGTATGTACCACACACACATACTTTCTAAGCAGAAAGCCAACCCTCCCAGCCTTCCCTGTTCCTGTCCATTCCAAGAAGTAAAAAAGAAGAGACAGACATCTTTTGTCAGCACAAGATACAGATTTTTCCAGGCTTCTGGTCTCCCGTGTGGCCAGCTGCACTGGGTCTTTTCCAGAGCAGCCCCACTCTCACTCTTCCATTGGGATGACTTACAGGCAAAGAGTGTATTGATCTCTCTAGGATAATCTGTGTGTATAGATTGTACAGAACGCTGATGTCTACCTTTATCACTTCTAATCATGTTGAAATGCATGGTTAAATACTAATGTCTCCAATAGTATTACCAAGAGTACCCAACCGATTTCCCCTCCTTGCCTGCAACAGTAAACACTCCTAGAATTCACCTTCCTCAAAAATGTTAATGTCTTTTTTCCACCATAGTCCACAGATGATGAAGATGCTGTACACACTCACCAGCTGCCCACTCCGTCTTCCTGTTCAGCCTTACTATGGATCTATACCCCAAACACCTCCATCAATTTTCACTGGCTTCATTCACAGCTACTAATCAGGTAATAGCATAGTGAAGGTAATTCTATAAAGCTTAAATATAAACTGTAACATGAACCAATTTACATAAAATATTATCCAGAGGAGAAAAAAATGTAGTAATATATGCACACAAGAGGAAACGAATGTGAAGAAAAAGGAGAAGGAACAGATAAATGCAACTCTGTTCCATCTGAGCACTCCCTAGAGAAGCAGCCTTTGTGCCTCTTCACAGGAAGCCAGCTGATGCAATCAGACTGGAAACACATCTACGTCAAGGATTGCTGTCCAAAGCAACCGCAGCCTGCGGAAATGGTCAAGTCAGAACTGGTTTCCACACATAAGACTTACAATTCAGTGCAGAGCTCTGAATTCACTAGGGAATAATTTTGATGGTTCCAGTCAACCATCATACCCTTTCTTCTTAGACACAGTCAGTGACAGTTCCAGGTTGAGAAACACCCCTCTCAACTTTTCTTGTTCTTTTTAATGATCTGAACCTGCATGAAGAATTACATTTCTGCTTCTCTTGCTGCTCTGTACAAACTAGGCAATAAGTGTGTGCTGGAGCCTGTTGGTAACAGCTAGTACTACCCTGTGGGCAACAAAAAGGCTCCTTTCCCATCCTTACTAAACTAACTGACCTGAACTCTACTTATAAACATAGGAACCATGCCTTTAAAATTTCAGAAGTCAAGGAAGTTGTGACCAGTCTCATCAAATACAAATTCATAGCTACAAATCAGCAACCAAGTCCAGCTTGCCCTCATCAGTGGTATGTGGTACCTGCTGCACAGCTGGTGCAGCAGAAGCAGCAATGGTTGGACAGCACTCCCTGGCGTGTCTCAAGCTCAGTGTGGGACCACACTGACACATCAGCTCACTCCCTTTTTCATGCACAGGCTTCAGCCACCCACACTAACTAGGAGATGGCTCTTCTTAAACAGGAATGCAGGAGGTGAATAAATACTGCATATCCCACGGACAGCTGGGATCAGGCTCAACCAGATACCAGCAATTTACACTTCTGAATGGTTCACTAGGACAGGAGGGATGAAGAGTGGAACTCTGGAGATGCAGATCTACACACCAGGATCTTCCAAAACATGAAAAGCAAGTATTAAAATACAAGTCAAGACTTTAGAGTTTTTCATCATTTGGAGATAACAAAAACCTCAAACACTAATAACATCTGAAAATTCTTGTTAAAAGGTCTGGATAGATGTATTATGCTGTTAGCAAATTCATGTTGGATAGTCTTTTCCTGAAGCGGAAAAATGCATTATTCAGCCAGACATTAAAGTGACTTTTGTTGGAATAGAGTATTTGAGAAACCACAAGGATTTTTATCCTTAATTAGGATTTGTGTAATTTAAAATGCAAGTTCTGAGATCTCTTTTTCCATCCAAAACTTAGAACTTACAGCCAAAAAAGTTAGAAATACAGCAACTGTCAAGTTAGCACAAAACAACAGCAGTTAATAGACACACTTTTTCCTCTTTAAACTTCATGTGAGCCATGGTATTAATTTCTATTTTGCAGACACCTGTTTTTGAAGTCATGAGCAGCTTATCTCCTCTTGACTGCTGTTATGCAAAGACATAATTATTAGACATTTATCTCATCTGATGTTACATTAAAAGTCAACTCATTGATAAATTGAAAATACTAATGTATGTCATAAATCTAAGAGCATGCAGTTATTACAGATAATGCTGGGAAAAATGAAAAATATTTATAAAACGCCAACCTAACGCAGATTTTAAAAAAACACTTTAAATACTGTGCACTGTTTGTGAGGTCCTGGGATGTTTAAAATATAACTCACAAACTCCATCCCCATGTTTAGAAGGGAGCCATATGTTCACTTCACAAATGATGTACAGCTTTGCATCAGAGATTGTTAGTGCACAGCAGGTGAACCTGAACTTGTGAACAATCACCAGTTATTTCAGTGCAAAGTCTGGCACGTCAACATGAACGACATGGCAGCTTTAAGTAAATCCACCTAACCTTGCATGGGAAAAGATGTTCCTTCCTTGTTGCTCCATATGAGCAACTACACCTGCTAGAGCCCCAGGCCTTTGACACTGCTCTCTCTAAACACCAGTTTACAGCTACAGGTCTTGCAATTAAACTCCATGTCCATAGAGGTGTTTTTTTTTGGAAAAGGTCTGCAACACCCAGATGAGAATTATGTGTTAAAAGCACAGTATGTGACATGGAATTGATTTTTTTTTTGCCTCCAAGTTACTCTTTAACAAAACAATAAAAATGAGCAGTAGTGACTGCTACACACATATTTTTGTCCCTTTCCTATATTGCACATCCTTCATATAATGTGCTTTGCAACAGGTTAAAAAATTCTGCCTCAATTTTCTCCATCAGACAGTTAGGAAGTCTAGAAATATTCCACTAAGACAGTAAGCTGAATAACAGCTATAATTACTCACTCAGCAGTGACTGCTATTTGATAGGTACTCTGTTTGTCATAAAAGTTTTAAAATAGTGATATTAGTTAAAGCAAATGAAAAGGCTGCAATACTGCTGAAGCTGCAAGCTGTGACATCAGAAGCCCACCTAAGGACTAAGGCCCAACTAGCATTCTTTAGAGAATGGCAATATATTAAGACTATAACATGACACAAAAATTGATAAACTTTGGAACCTTGAGGCTAAAACTGAGATTTTTAGACTAGTGGAAAAAAGCACGTAGTACAGATTATAGATCAAATTAAAAGTGTTGCCATCAGCAGATCTCAAAATCAGGAATCTCCTTAGTATTACAAGGTCAGAGTAATCATATCTGTTCAAATTATCTCTGTTCTCCTTCTGGTTCTGATCATTAAGTATAAGTACTATTCTTACTTTTATTCACGAAATTCTTCTCTTGCTTCTGTCTCAGTTCTGATATCTGGTATCTATGGTTAGACACAGACTGTAGTTAAGGCTAGTTTAGTTTGTGTAAGGTCTCCTTTCTTTTCTCCCACTAATTAACACATTGTCAATTCAATTCACATTTTTTATCTCCAGCTGGTAAGATTTCTTTTAAGAGAGAATTTGCAGTGCGAGCTGAAAGCATTAACAACATATTCAATGAATTGAGCTAAAGGTTTCAAGACGTTAAATGAAGAGCACAAAATGCTTTCTACTAACATTTTAGGTACTTCAATAGCAAAAGCATTGGTATGATTTAAAGAAAATTAACTTTTCTATACTGCTAGTCCATCCTCACACTTGCTGTGCTCCATTAGCGCCACTGAAATCAATGCAGTGTTAGGATACTCAAGCTGTAGTCAAGTGGTTAATCAAAATGCAGCCCAGGGGACCACTAACAGCTCCCTTCAGAATCACTGATACAGCTTTGCACTGCAGTGGAAAATATTCACGTGTGGTCTTCTGCACAGCCACTACACTGTGCTGTGACAGCCAGGTTTGAAAGCACACAGATCTCTCCACCTCCACACTACCGCCTTTGTGGGAGGCACACAGCACAATGGGAAAAACTTCTTAATATTATATACAGTGGGGGAAAACAATACAGTGAATAAGACACAATAAACATGAGTCAAAGCAAAGCATCACTTTGAGAAAGCTGCAATTTTGGCTATTAGAGCCACTGCAGCCCCACACCCTCTTACACCTGGTACACACTGATGCTCTGTGGGGACAGCTAGATTGTTTTCTAAGGCACAATGCACTGTGTTAACTAAAAGCCTGCTGCAGCCCTCAAAACAGGAGGGTAGCTTTGAAAATTAAAATAGTATGCAGTATTTTAGCTTTTTTTAGTCTAGTGGGTCTCTGCAAGTACAGGACTATGGTGAAGTGTGATTGCAGACTGCTAAAACTAACAAGACTGTTATATGTGTAACAAAATTCATCAGAGACCATGGAAACAAATCCTCTGATCGTGAGGTTACCTGCGTCTTCCCACACACACACACACACCTAAAAGGCTTCAGTGGGGCAGCTCCAAGTTTTTAGGAATAACGACATGGAAATACCACGACAAAGGTCCTTCTCACCATAGTAACATTAAATAAAAACCCCCTTCTTGCAGCATTGCCAAAGCTGACTTGTCAGCCTGCCTTGCCATATATTCACGAAGGGTGCCAGATATCTGATAGGCATCCAAGCCATCATGTCTTAAATGACAAGTATATACTGAAGTCTGCATGCTAATGAGTGACTTTAAAGATGTTAAAATTAAAGTTGTTAAAAGAGAACTCAGCAGCCAATACAGCAGAAAAAGTTAATGCATAAGGCAGATAAAGCTACAGAAATTTGAACAGATATAGCAAAAATATTCTCCCTCACTGAGCAGTGCTACACACAGGAACCTGACACTGAACTGCTGTTAGTTTTAGCAAGACCTCTCCAAGCACTAACTATAAACACAGGGGGTGTCTGAGGAGGATTTAAGCTGAACCTCCACTTGCTTATTTTTATGGGATCAAAACCACAATTAAAATCTTTCAAAGCGACCCTTTTCCAGGCAAATGAACATCTTGTGAACAACCAACCTGGCACAGTTTTCAGTGCATTTATACTATTTGAGGCATTAGATGGTCATGCTTATCAAAAATTTAGCTTTTCACTGAACAAGCATAGTAGAGCGATGACAGCACACTCAGAGCACCTTAACCCTTGCTTTAAATCAGTATTTGTATTTTAAAAAGAAATTTTGCAAAATGTATATTCAGAATTAATACCACTATTACTTAGCAGTGTTTTAAAACCTGAGGAATAGAAACCGTTTCTTTTAGTTTGCTTAAATGAAGTTTTTTCTATAGCTGCCAGAACACACCAAGAGTTCACAATTCAGAAAAGCACTCCACCAACTACCCCAAAACAAACCTAACCCACAACACACAAACCCCATACCTCCTGTTTACCAAAAGAAATTCTCATGAAGAAAACAGAGGGCTGATTCTCTGACCATGTTTGTGCAAGCAGATTGCCCTATCTGATGAAATACATGAAATACACTAGTGGAATTCTGTCCCACAAATATCAAGGATTTCTTTCATAGTTGAATAGCACAACTGTTAAAACCCAAGTTGCCTAAACCAAACTGGTCTTATGCCTGTCACAGGGAACCAAAGATGCAGCTACAACATTAGCAGCTGTGTAGCCAAGCTCGGCTTGAAAGTGCAATGGTTTCATATTTCCCCATTTCCGTTTAATCATCTCCACAGCAGCAACTTTGAGGGTGTCATTTGTGGCTGTGCCTCAAAGCTTCCTGTTCTAAAGGCTGATGAGAGCTCTTATCTGCTAGACACCCAAGGTTTAGATTAAGACTTTCCTGTGTGGTATGGGAATATATTACCTCCCACTAATGCAAAAAGGATGGCTATCAAATATCGCAGAAGCTTTTCAGAGACT
Organism: Pachyramphus minor; assembly: GCA_013397135.1. NCBI lineage: Eukaryota > Metazoa > Chordata > Aves > Passeriformes > Tyrannidae > Pachyramphus > Pachyramphus minor. The sequence goes on along the minus strand of VYXB01003099.1, from coordinate 75,821 downwards.
TGGATAAATAAAGAAAAGAGCGCAGGAAAGAAGATTTTATTGCTTTCAAAACAAATCAGCTGATGCCTCATAAGCACCTTTACCAACAATTCACTCTTTCATAAACGAAATGGAGGTTCTGAAAAAGCAGTTGAAAATTGTCAGTATCAAAACCACCACACTGCTTGATTTATTGCAGAGAGAAGAAGAAAAAGCAAAATATGGTTATGATTTTACACATGAATCTAAAGAGGAAAAAAAAATGTAACACCTAACCTCCCACTCAAGCTACCCAAATGCTCACAGCTTTGCTTTTTAATATAATCTATGCAGCCTCACCCTCTAGCACAGGTCCCATGTTCAGCTCCTTAGGACTAGGATTAAAGATATTTACGATACTAAGAGTTTATGCTGTATTATCCTTTCATACAACCCAAAAGAGAAGCTGTTTTGCTCTTGGGCTTTCCTTAATGAAAGATTCCACAAAACTAACTTCAGAGGAAGAACTTGGTGCAGTACCACACTAAAAAAAAAACATTAAACCTAAACAGAGTAAGGATATGAATGCACACTACAGTCTACATATACATAACCATTAGATTGAGAGTCACAGAATCATAGAGTGGTTTGGGTTGGATAGGGTTGGAAGGGACCTTAGAGATCACCTAGTTTCAATCCATGGGCAGGGACATCTGCCACCACACCAGGTTGCTTCAATCCCCTTCCTGTCTGGTCTTGAACACCGCCAGGGATGGCATGTTCACAACCTCTCTGGGCAACTTGTGCCTGTGCCTCATCAGTCAAAGAATTTCTTCCTAATATCTAACCTAAACCCATTGTCCTTCAGCTTAAGGCCATCCCCTCTTTTCCAGTCACTCCATGCCCTTGTAAGAAGTCCCTCTCCATGTCTCTTGTGAGCCCCCTCTAGGTACTGGAAGGGGCTCTAAGGTCTCTCCAGAGCCTTTTCTTCTCCATGCAGGAGAGTCTCTCAGCCTGTCGTCATTAGGAGATATGGTCCAGCCCTGTGATCAAAATCCAAAAACGAATCAAAAGAAAGTTTGAGTTTGCCTGCTTCAGAGACAGTTAAGTAACATTCTTTGCTAAATCCTCAGCAATTCCTCCTACCAACTGTTATCACCTTCTTATCATGAATGAGCATAATCCAGATGGATTTTCTGCAGATCCTTTTATCTGCTAAAAACTCTCCACACCACCACAGAGTGGTATTTTCCATGGCAGATTTCACCACTGCTGTCTCAGTTCTACATCACACTTGATAGCCAGAGGTGGAACAATTTAAAAAAACACAAATAAACGAGCCACTTTTCTCCATGTCTCACCAAATAAGGAGTATATAACTGCAGAAGAGACTTTTGTAAGGAATGAATAACTTGATTTCCAAACAACCCTTAAATTTTAAACAATCATATTCTTATGAAGAATAAAGTACAATTATAAATCTCAGTCAAATAATATGATTTCCTTATAGTAGGTAATCTCTAAATACCAGAATAAACAATGAAGAAAAGCTCATGGCATATTCAGATTGACTAGTCTAGCCTGCCACCATAATATTTTTCTTATAATTTAAAACTATGTTTTGCTCATGGTTTTGTCATAATGAGCAGTGAGGACAAATACTTACACCATAACCACCTTCTTATTTTGTTACTCATATCTAGTCAGGTAGTATGTAACACAGTAAACTTTACACAAGGTCAGTGAAATGACGAAAATGAAGATCTTGAGATGATTTGTGGCACCACTATTTACTACCAAGGCTTAGAAGCAGTGTCAATAGATTTTAGGGTGAGTTTAAGCCTGCATGAAGCTCCATTTATTTCAGAAAGGCTTTCCATAGGTAAAGGGACATGCTTATACAGATTATATAATCAGAGGTCTCAGTGTATTGTGACAGCTCAATCCACAAAAAACAAATGCATGAAGTAGCTCCACTGGCAGCAGGACTTGTAGGAAAGTCTGCTAATGACACTGCACAGTTGCACTGATGAATGAGGCTATAAAATGCTTAATTTGCTTCAGAGGTTAAGGAAAAAAAGAAAATATTAGCAAAGCATATAAACTCAAGAAGTCTTAAATAAGTTACCAAAATCATTAAACATGATGCTATGAGGATGCTCCATAAATACTATTGTTGTTCAGACAGGAAGAGTAAAATCATTAAAAATAGCTACCAGGAATTTGTCTAAAGTCAGCATTAAAATATTACAGCTGGTAAAGAGAGGAACATGCTTGATTTCTGTGATCACTTCACAGCATAACAGCTGAATGTTACAAAGAAAACAATGGAAGTATCATGTACACATACGTGTTTCAGATACAGGAAAATTACAAATTGTTGGGTAACAAAAAGCCTTTACTACAATTTTCAGATTACCTCAATTGCTCTAGCACAATAAAAAAAGGATGTTTTTGAAATATTACAGACAAAGCCAATGCTGTAACTGGTCTTGTAATCACAATATACTCCTTAAGCTTATTCTCTGAAAAATTCCTTCCTAAGAGAGAAGATATTTATATTATGATTATACTGGAATCATATGGCTTCCAGAGTTTGCTGTCAGGAAACTGCTATCAAAGCAGAAGAAGAAACAAGTTTTTCATTTCCTTTTGGCTTCCTCTGGTCAGAGTAATTGCAACTGATTGCTTCAAATGGATGAGGAGTAGGCACTTAACACAAGATTAGATTCAAGCTCTACTATAACCATTGGTACTATCCAGCCTGGAGATACCTGAAAAGTAACATCATCTAGTCATCAGAACAATACATTAACTGAAACTTAAGAAACTGTTACCTAAAGGTTTTCCTGTTGTTGCTGTTTAATAGTTTCTTCAGACACTTTAAACTCAGTGTACCAAGAGTTAAAGCTAAAAAACCTGAACCTCTTATAAGACGAATCATGTTCTTTGTCACAGAGCAAGCCTCAGGTAGCAAAAAGCAATGAAAACATTGCAAACTGAACACTCCTAGCAGGCTCCAGAACTGTGAACCTAGCCAACTCCAAGAATAACAAACAAAATCCAAATCACCCTAAGAACCGATGAAAGATGTTTCCTCAAGTCAGATAAGCTCAATGAACCTTTGCCTAGAAATGTTAAAGCAACAACATGAGTATGTGTCTTCCAATTATCTGCAAATCTGTTGAAATAACAACATCAAGTCTCTCTTCTGTCCAGCTACAAAAAGAAAACATACGGGGATGTTTCTCCTTTTACATATAGCTCAGAAACTATAACAATGCTGTACTTCCCTCACCTTCCACTGCAGTGGAAGATTATCCAACAAAGACTTTGTGCTGTATGTATTGTGGCAGCAACATCACTCAACCTACTTATAATCTGCAGGTGCTACATGTCGTCTGCTACGTTTTCCCAATCTGCCCTCAGTTTAACCAAGACAAGAGAGATGGGGTGGAGGGAAAGGTACCACAAGGCAAGCTGTAGTAAAACACACATGCAAAGGGCTATTGTAAATTCCTAAAAATATATTTTTACTGCATGGCAAGAGAGACACAAAGGGTAGGGCATTGCCATACCAAAGGTACCCTTTGCTTCTCTGTTTTGACAGATTTAAGTAGGTAACAGCTTCTCAACAGAAACATAAATTTTTACAGGAAAACAAAGCACAGGCATGACTTAGGAGCATAGCTATCAACATATTTACAAAGTTGTCCTAACTCTTCTGCTCTGCTCCCTTTTTGGGACTGCAAAGACCGTTAGCAGGGCAGACTCAGACCTTCCTCTCAGTATCTGTTTAGACTTGGTGGCAGAACAAAACAGTCCATTCACTGAAGACAAAATTAGTGACTTCAAATGACATCTCAAAACATGTTTTTATTTAAGCTGAAGGTACCAGGTAGGCAATCTCTCTGTATCAAATCCTAAGAGCCGTTAAGCACTACAGGGAAGTATATTTTTAAATCATGACCAGTAACAAATATAATTAATGTTTTCTTTCAGTTAATAATCAACAAAGTGCATATGGTACAATTTCATAGCAGACTCATACCAACCCAAATGGTTGGGCCTAGAGAGAGAACATCTGCCCAGTTTCATTGTTCTAAAGTGAAACCACTTAAAGCACGAAACATCTACTATAAAAAGGTGGACTATACCCCTTTGGCAGAGAATTTGATTTTCTTCATGTGTTCAAGTTAGCACAGAAGAAAGTCTTCCTCTGAGCTTGGACTTCAGATTGCTGTAGATAAAGCCTAGACTTTGAATTTTGTTTTCTAAGACATTCCACATACCTAACACTGAAAAGTCACATTATGGTCAAAAGAGAAAAATACAGATTGAACAGTACATAAATAATTTTAGTAATTGCCATACCCACCTGCTACATTAAGCTTTTCAACTGCTCCTAAGCTGGGAGCAGAAGTGGTAGTATTGTTGGTAGAGTTTGCTCCTGTTCCATTAAGTACAAGATTTTCCACCTTGGACTCCAGCTTCCCAATGCGCTGCAAGATATTATCCAACAGGACAGCAAGAGTCTTCTTCAAATCTGCAATGGAAAATGAAAAGTTAAATTGCTTAATAATGCAACGCACACCTGTCAGACAGGATCAAAAACTAGATACGAGAACAAGACTAGATTATATATAAACTTTTTCTCAGTGCAAATCTTTGCCATTAGCAGTTCTGTGCACTCACGTTCCTTACTTTGTTCAGCTTCCCATACAAGTTTCCCTGAACGTGGAACTTGCTGTCCATTTTATAAAGCACACTGGACACATATAGACATCCATATTCAAGGTGAAGTGTGCTCCTTCATGGGGACACACACAGGAAAAGAAAAGTGCATGTTTTGGAAAAGCTTAAGTAATAAGAGGCTGCTTAAATAATAATGAGTCTACACCTAAATCCATATTCAAGCACTATCAGAGGAACAGTCAGTTCCTCAGTCACCTGGGAACAAAAATCCCCATTCCAAAAGGGATAGCTTTGAGCCCCAGTTCAAAAACCTTCTCCTGCATCTCCTCCAGATAATCAGCTTCTGCAGTGGCAAAACACCCAAACAAACAGTTAAGTTCAACTTTTCTGTCCTATTCACAAAACAAAAATCAGGTGTTTCTTTTCTTCATTCTCTTGGTGATTGCCTCTGTTTGGTCTGACAGCACTTCCTTGGTTTGCAAAGCAACAAACAATAACAGGAGTTTGCATATCGAACAATAACACAGAAAGAGCTCTCTGATATCTTTTTCTTTTGCTTTTCTTTTGTTCAGATTCCTTGAAGGAACACAGAGTTTGGCAAGCTAAAAGAACTCTACGTAAGAGGAGAAAGCTAGACCACTATCAGAGTAAACTCTATAATTATAACGGCACAAAGCCAAAGAAGATGAAAGTATTGTTCTTTGTTCATTTACCCTTGTAAAGATTAAAGAGTTTGGCATGAGGAATTTACATTATTTTTCCATTTAATTACATAAAATAATTACATCCGTATACATATATTATATCCGTATAATACATTTTCTGTTTTCCACAACTTTAGAATCAAATAACTTTCTGATCTGTAACAGAAAATTTCTCCATACACCTGAAGAGATTTCACTGTCCCTACATCAGCTGTATTTTTGACACATTTATTTTGTGCTCCTTCTTTTTTTAATTTTTTCCATGACTATCTCAATTCTTGTGCAAAAGACAGAGTAAATAACAAAACACTGTTACTTTTAGAAAGCTTATCATTCTTTTTTTCTGAATAAAAGGAGAGTTATATTTATTCCATGTAGCCATAAAGTTGGTATTTTTCTTTATAACTGTGTGCTTTCCTTTGCCCTGTAAAGATCAGAAAGGGGAACCTGAAGCACTAGTCATCTGGACTGTTTTAAAGGGGGTCCAGAAGTCATTTAATGGAACAGTGTGCAGAAGAAAAGGAAAGAATGGACTTAACATGAACAAAACCATGGTACAGAAGGATAACAAAAATCCAGGAAAAAAGTAGTAAAAATAATTCAGGAAACAGAGAGGAAGAAACGCAGCATACGTAAAGGCAGACACAGATCATAGAGACAAAAATGGCTAAAAATTATTATTTTTTAACTCTAATTCCAAAACACTGATCTGACAGACTGCTTGGCAGAACAGAAAGGCAAGTGGAGGGTAGTTTGAGAAGGGGAGGGCAGAAGCGCAGATTCATGAACATTTTTGTAAAACAGCTGATTACTGCTACAAAAAAGAATCTAATTTTCACTGTGTACATCTGGAGTATAACTTTTAAAAGGAAAGTGTTTCATCTACCTACCTGACAGGTGAATATATGGTAGAATGAAAAAGTGAGAAAGTAAACAAGCTATGCAACCACAATTAAGGAATGGCTAAAAACCTTTGGGTGGGTAAAGGCAGCCAAATCAAGTAAACATTAAACTTATTCTTGAACATGGAAATCATAACTGTGCTTACCTAAAGCAACCAGAGGATAATATTAAAAGAAATAATAAGGCTAATTTAGCAAGAGCATCAATTTTCATAAAACAGAAAAGCAATCTCTACCAATTTTTATTAACATCAGTCACTAATGTGTTTATTCCTGAACAGATAATCTGATCATTTGCTAGGAACAAACCATTTGGTACGACAAACAGGAAAACTTAACTTGCTTATTAAATAATTACCTTACTCAGATTCCTAAAATATTATTTAATATGGTGTTATTCACTCACCACAGTGCTTTTGCCTGTAATATTTTAAATAAATACCTTACCATTATTTTGCATCTTTCCAAACTACTTTGTTGAAAATTTTAAGTTTGGCCAGGTGTTTAAGTCTTTAGGGTTGGCCATGGACCTGGAATTTCTACACAAAACTTAGCTTTACCTTCACAGAAGTGCTATAAAGTTATTTCACCCGCTTTCAAATGCAGTTTAACTTGGCTAAAAAAACTTGACCACTGTTTGACAGCAAGTCAGCGGGACTTTGGAACAGCGGGATTTGGAACAGGAAATGAATGCCTCAGGCAACAAGCTGCAGGGGGGGAACTTCGCTTAAGGATATCCTGTACCCTCAGACCTCGCTCAGGCACTTATTAATGCAGTTACCTTTCAGCACCTGGAGCCAGATTGTTTGGGGTTTGTTCCTACCTTTCTTCTTCTTCAATTGACCTACCATCAAGCACCCTTACACAATAACAGGACACTGGTGACGGCTATAAAGCAGACGGAGTTTTGTTTTAAGCCCATGCCCACAATCCTCTAGGGACCTCTACTTGCTTGCAGGTCTTCAATCCAAATATTGATCTAGTACCACTCTATTTTGCCTGTGTTGCTTTGTAAGACTACAATGCCAGCATAGTTCGACTTGCAGTCACAAATTGGGAGTTACAGAGCAAGGCTGTTATTCAAGCAATGAAGCAAAACAATTGTTTGAAATGTTTGGGATTATAATCTCAGCCTTACAGGCAACCAAATGCACACAAACTCAAAAAGAAGAAAAAAGAGGTAACAGAAAAAAGACATGGAGAGAACCTCTCAGCAAGATATTTTCACTGCATGCAGCAAAAGTAAAGAGCATTAAGAGAAAAATAGAGAAAAAGGTGCAGCTATTATCTGTTGCATCCTAATTTATATTCTTTGTCCAAGCATACAAAAACATCTATCCACTTTCTTTAGAGCTGAATATTAAGGCAACTATAAAAGGAAACAAATCTAAATCATGAATTAACCATTAGCTTTCCAGACAGCCTGAAAGAACAAAGGCAAGTAGGAAAGAAAGTGAGTCTAAAAAAGGTTAAACCAGTAAGGTGTATGATGTCATCTTATCAGATTGCAAAGGGGCTACGCATAACCTGAAATTGGATTATATTTTTATTTTCATAATATTTTCTGGTAAAATGCTTTGTTCTTTTCTGCTTGCTTTGTCTCACACATGCAAACTTAACTCTCATGTACAAACTAGAAGACAGTAAGCATTAAAACAAAGCACTCAAAGTTCTCTGCCCTGAGGCAAATAGGATATATTCAAGCCTAATTTAAGATTATGCCAGATAAATAAACTTAAACACTAAGTAAATTGACTGAACATAGAAGTGAAATAGGGAAGAAAAAATAACCATAGCAGGTCTCCACTTTATCCACAGGGAATTTCTTAGATCACTGACACGCAAACTGAAAAGCCTTTCAAGTTTCTCAAGAACACCAAAAAAGTTTTTTATAATTAAGTTCTAACAAATAACCTAAGGCATACTAGATATAGCTACTAGACAGATGTGATAAAAATTAGCAGACAGTTTCATTTCCAAGTGACTGAAAATGTAAAATTTGTCCTATTTCATACTTACAAAGGAAGACCATTTTCTCTATCTGTACAGAAAATCCACTGGGCAAAGTACTGTCAATTGAGCAGCATTATGAAGTAAAATATTTGGACAACTTAGGAAAAAATCAGATTGTCATGTCATTTAGGGAACACACTTACCGTATGCTGTCACTGTCCCTACATAAGGCCCATCAACTACATTTTTATTTTCTTCAGCTAATGCTTTGATATATCTTTTGCTGAGATCCAAAATTTGCTCACGCAGCACTGAACTACTTTCATGTTGTGTTTGCTGCTGAATTGTAAAATGCAGAAGCATCATTCCCCAAATAAAACCAAAAGTCACTAGGAAAAAGCCAAGTTTCTGAGAGGACAGCTTCCATGGAGAGAATGCCATGATTCCCAACAGCTTCACACAGTTACTACAAAGGTTCCTAAATCATGAAGCCAAACAGCAAGTTCATGGTCCAGGTATATAAATATCACAGAGCAGGACTCAGTCTTATTCCAACTCCTTTGTCAATGCGTATCCGTGTTTCAGATCCATCCTGTTGCAAAAAGAAAGAAAAGAGGCATAGTTACCACAAGTGTAGTTTTCACTAGCAATACAAGGTCCTTCCTGTAACTGGTAGAAAACAGGAGTAGATGATATGCTGGCTTTGTAAATGTTTAATTTGCATGTCTCATCATTGTAGTGTACGAGCCCGAGCACAAAGAAACCGAGAAAAGCGCTGGAAACACAACAAAGCAGGAGTGATGTGCCTGAGCAGGTGTAGAACACCCCACAGGATCTGGATCAAATTCAATGCTCGAAGCCGTCCCAAAACTGAATTTCAAGGTAAGGCTGCTATTACACACTTAGTTTTGTGTGTGTACGCAAAACTTTGTGATGGTGCCAATGCAGCAATTTAAGACAATTATCAATGTAATTCAGTTCTCAGAAAACAAGTAATTTTAGCTGGCAGTGACACTACTCGGAGTTCCTGGCAAGGGCTGTGGCATATGGCTAGATAGGTGATCAGGAAATCAGACTCCCTCAGGGGTAAAGAGGAAAAAAGAAATCTACATTATTTAAGCCACTACACTCTCCTGGCTTACACTGCAAGCAGGCAGAAGGCTGGAATAATCTCTTGCTCCCGTGTGGCCTCTGCCATGCAGTGTTACTCCTTATTCATAAAACATACTCCGATAAATTTGCTCTTTGCAACTAGACTGAAAACACAAACTTCCAAATGCAACAACACATCTTGGGTGCATAAACTAATATTCTCAGAGCTCTTCACACTCTAGGTAAAAAGGTTTGTAGTAACAGCCTTCAAGACACAATAGGACCATCTTTTCATGGTAAACTCAAATTTAAAACCTGGCATAAACAACCCAAAGGCCCTCTGTGATGAGGGCTAGAGGCAGGGTCCTTAGCTGAAAGCCATGAGAAGAGAGGTAATTAAAAGGCAATTAAGTATAACCTATCATGTCAGAACACAGATTTGGTAAAATGTTATCCTTTTAACTTCATAATGCTCCCAGACAGGATTAGAGAACATAATGTTCCCTTCCATTCTGCACTTGCACAGATGATGCAGATGCTGCTCTGTTTTAATAGGATAATTACAGAGATGCCTGCTAGCAGTGCTCCCTGTTTCTTAAAATTCCCTTTAGATCTTCTGCCTCCAGTTGAACCAGGAGTTCTGCAGAGGGACAGAAATACCTTTGGCACACTTACCTTCCAACATGTCCTGTGTGTGCCCATGTCACACACACGATGATTGTGTGGATTGTGGAAGTGAATGTGCATTACCAAGTGTGCTAAAAGCAGGAAAGGCAGAGACTGTCCCATGCATTTACATTGCTAAAAGAAATGTGCAGCCATCTTTTGCTTAAGGAGGAATGGTGCAGAGAAACTAATCGCAAAGTAGAGTGAAAAACGTTATAAAGCCCTCAAGTTGACTTTTTCCACACTTAGAATAACTCAACAAAGAAAATGAACAGTCTCAACAGAGAAAATGAAGGACTCTGTTCAATGCTGCTCTCCATAAACCAGTTAATTTTCCAAGAAATGGCAGAGGGAAGTTTTACTTCATGTTTTATTTAACCATAGCCTTGGGTTGACTGAGTAGTTATTTCATTAAAAACTGAATGTTTTACTATTCTTTTGAAATATATGGTGTGATAAAATATAGAAAATTCCATAGTTTAAACCAACATCAGAACTTGAAAAATAAATCCAAAATATTCAAGACAAATTCCCTCAGTACCTTAATTTCAAGTAAGAACTGACAGCATCCTCTATGGCAATAAGATCTGTCGTTAAACATACAATATTTCTTTCCCAGTTATCAGTTGTTTGTGAAGTGGAAAACACTGAATAAGAAAGTAAATCTATCACCACCATATTTTAACAGACAAATGCTAATGACTTTTTATGACTAGTTGTTTAGGGAAAAAAACCTCTGAACATAATTAACAATTAAAATAAGCAATTAAAAAATGCAAGTATTTCACAGTCTTCTTTGTAAAGTTTAAAAGTTTCTTTTTAAAACAGAAACAAGGATGGTATAAGAAACAGTGTATAATGACACTGAACTATGAGAATTATCTGCTTAAATAGAGCTGTTCACTTTTTTATTCCATTTATCAACAGAAAAATAAATCTTAAAGCCACTCAAAAACCATAACAAGGTAGACAGCAAATGTTAAAATATTGCCCTAAGAAAGGACTAAAATTAATTGATAGATGGAATACTTGCCCTGACTATTTCAACAAACAAACACACAAAACCCCCAAAAAACAAACCCAAACACCACCAACCAGCCTTACTTTTTCTTTAAGAAATTCCAGTGATCAGCAACTCCATGAATGCTAAACGATATGTACCCAACTAATTAACTTTACAGCACTGTTGGTGATCATGGTGGTTTGTGAAGTGCACAGCAGAATCTCTGTGCTTCCCAGAGCTTCCATGGCTGGCTGCACTGACTTGGGGATATGTTTAACTCTAGATTTGACAGCTGTCAAGGTCTGCAACACAGCTCTTCCACAGCTAATGATTACCACATACCTGTAATGAGTCATTATTTGGTACGTAAGTGGACAGTGGACAGAAGATATCAAGGGGTTATGTGGAATTTTTGAAGACAGCAGCACAGAAATGTCTCTTTTTATTTCTGTTTTGACAGGAAATTAATAACTGAACTGACCAAGAGTTGAAGCAATAGGCATACATTTGTCTACTATAATCACTGATTGCTTTTGACTGACAAGTTATCTCTCTGCTCATACCAAGTAAGCCATTTCCAGCTTAAGGCAGTAGAGTATTTCCCTCATTCTCCCTCTTCCCTTATAAATGTTCCCAAAGGAGCCAATACTGTTAACTAGTAAGACCTTTTCCTAATCTAGTCTCCAAAATGCACAATGGGAATCATATCTAAAGAGAATATGGAAGCACATATGTGTACAGTCCTCTAAAGAATGACAGGTGCTCTTTTTTGCCACCCCCACCCACTTTGTCTTAAGCTTTGGAAAGATGTGGTCTCACTCTAAGTATATCTCTTGAAATAATTCCAGCACCCTCTGGAAACTGGATGTTATAGTTGTGAGATTGTTTGTGAAACTCTTAGGAAGATAATTCCTCCTGATTTAATCAGAGCAGCTAAATGTACCAAAACTAAACACCAAGTGTGAAGCACACACACAAAAGTTAAAAGATATAAAAGGCAAGAATACCTTCCATAAACATCTCTTATGTTCTTCCTCAAATTCAACTCTAACCACTAAAATCTCACCACAACTGAAACAACATGGCGGGGGGGGGGGGGGGGAAGGTTGCTGTCTGGGTTTTTTGGGGGTTGTTTTGGTGTTTTGTTTTCAAAATAGACTAGCTACATCTTCTGCGAAAAACATACCACAGTTTAAAATACAACTGCCCCTACCCTGAACAAAAATTATTAGATTTCTTTGGAAAAGGGCTAAACTTACACCTATTTACATAGGCATAAAAAATGTTAAAGTACTAAAAGTACTATTAGAGTGCTTCATCAAAAACACTTTTTTCCCCTGTTCTATGTTTAATAAAACCCTGTTCAACAGCTGGCCAATTCATTAGTTAGAGAGGATAACATTACCATACTGATGTCATCACAACAAAAGAACCCTCACACTATTTAAAATCAACTCAGATAAGTATCCCAATGCTAAAGTAATCTGTACATCAGGGATGCAACCACACATTTCTCAGCATTTTAAGACTTTACTACTTTTTTTTAATGCTTAAAATAGAGTACAAACAGTTAATCTTCAAGTGAACAGATTTTGGTGACACATATGCATGTATTCCTCTTCACTTTTAAAGAAGGAGAATTAATCATCTACAAGAGATTAGGCAAAGTCTCTTTATAAGTACGTACATATACACAGCTTGATGTTCTCTGTCCAATCTGTACCTATATTAGAAAGGGTACTTACTCAGGGTAAGCTTAGAACACCACTATCCTCAAGATACTCAGGATTAAACTGTTCATCAGTTGAATGCAGCGTTCATCACTAGCTACAGTTATAAAACCTTAAATGTGTGCAGCCAAAACAGAAGCTTTTGCACCCATAAAAGCAACAGCTTGAGTCATATTTAATTATTAGTTTTTTGTGAACTCAAACATAAGCAACCTTACACAGCATGACTATCAAACTAAGTATAAGCATTTTTGCAGCAAGTGGCTCAGTAAAATAGTATTGTCACTCCTAGGAACAGGTCTGTATTCCAATGCCAAATGTGCAAGGACCAAATTCTGATCTCTGATGCTTAAGAAATTATTCAGAGAATTTGTTGGGGAGCTAGAGCTGGGTACCAGATGCCTTTTGTTACAGCTGACACATGAGATAAGAACAAAGGTCTGGGAAAGAAGGGCACAGGTTGAAAGAAGATTGGCCCAACACTGTAAGCTACTCAATGATGGTCAATTATCAGTCACTGATGAACCGTGAGTTTTGGGAAAAAAATTGCTTTTCTTTTAATAGCAGCAAAAGCTGAAAAGGAGGCATAAAACTGCTAAGCAATAAGAAAACCCATCTTCTAATGAAGTATCAGCCTCACACATCTGGCCATCAAGGACCATAACCATCAATGCTAAACACAGGCACCAGCTCTGTGGTACCCCGTGCTCATTACGGGACTGTTACAGACTAATTACTTTGACTGTGCAGTGGTAATGGCTAAGAATGAGTAAAACCTAGCCATTAGCAACATGTATTGTTAAGGAATATCACTGTACCCAAGTTTTGTTAAAAAGCTGCTCTAAAGCTTTGTTTTATCAGCCTGCTAAGCCATCAGTCACAGCAATCTCTCATTCTCCTCTTACATGTATCCATCCACACACAAACACCGTGTGTTCAGTTACAACATTGTGCCACCCTGCCCGACTCTGCAGTTTGTTACCCTGTTACAAAAGAGCTCCAAGAGGTGCTCTTAACCACCCCTCTTCTCCCCAAGGATCCTAATGCAAATCCTGATCTATTTTCAAGACTGTTTCCCGAAGAGAGCAAGCTGCACTTGTTTGCAACTGTTTGATTCTGTGGAACAAGTTGTTACAGACCAGCCAAGGCCAAGCATCAAGACGTGAATGTCCTCTATTCTCTTGAAGGGTGTGTTAACCTAAAAGCTACGATAATTCAAGCGTCAAGCCAGTGGGCTGCCAGAGCTACAGCCAGAAAACACAGTGGTGAGTGAAAACACCTGCCATATCCCAGCACTTCTCTGCTGAGGGATGACAGGAGTCATGCTTCATGTGGGACCTGACGTAATGTATCTTAAAAGGCATAGGCAGTTCTCTAAAACCTCCTTTCTAGGAGTGATGAGCCCAAACTGGGACTACTATGTTTTCAGAGTTTAAACCAGACAAGCTTCCAATATACATAAGCTCAAATCCCAGGCTGATGTTAACCACTGTCTCCTACTGCAGCTGCATTGGCTAAACAGATGTGCACTATACCCCAACTGAAAGCAAATTAATGGGTTTCCTGGTAGTGCAGTTGTTTATTTCTGTGGAAATACGGGAATATCTTAGCAGCTGTCCCATCCCAGCTGGCCAATCTGTGTTCTGAAACAGTGCAATCCGCGTCGCCCTCCTCCCCCCTCTCCTTCACTTATTGTAAGATGTTGGCTTCCATTAGTTCTTTTGGGGGATGAACCTACCTTTCCTTCTTTTAAAATACAGCTTAAGCAACGGGATAAGCTACAGCTTCCTACTTAATGCAGGCAAGTGAAATCAAAGAGAAATCACAAGCTCTGTTGGTAGAAGATAAGAAAGGATCAGAGAAGAAAAAAGAAGCTCGATTTCTGATAAGATTACTTGCATTTCAACACGATGTGTGCTCATACCACTGTCAAGTATCGTCATACCACACACATTTTGACTTCATTACTGACATGACAATTAAATAATCACTAAACTTAGGAAATACATTGTACTAACATACAACCATGCACACATCTAAACAAAACTTCAGACTCTCTAAACACTGATTGTTTAGAAGTACTTGAGCTGCTGTTTAGCCACTGACCATGTCAAATGCATAAAGCAGAGGGCAGACAGTAGGACAACCAAAGGCTGAACCCACACCTGCTCGGGGTGCCAAGGGCTGAATCCTGCCTGACTGGGTCACAGCAACAAAGGAAGAAAATTTATTTTAATAATTCAAGCCATAAATGTGAAGGCACCTCAAAAGATTTTTGTTTATATTAAAACAAACTTACTTCAGTTGTGATCAGTCCAATAAAAGACAAATCCATGATACAATGTTCTGGAACGAGCAGAAACATGGCAGAATAGCTGATAATACTAACGCACACCTGCAAGTCCTAGGTCTAGGGGAGGGCTTCCAGCTGGTGGAAGGTGTACATACAGCCTACATCCCTCACAGGTGGGCTCCTCAGGGAGAAGAAGCAGCTGAAAAATCATGCAACTATACCAGACTCATCTGGTAATCAACATTTATGCACACCTTTGCAAACTACACATTTTATAATTTAAGTTCCTTAATATATAAAATGCATAAACTCACTTCCTTAACTGTATTATGGAGTCTTACTTTTGCTCTTCCTTTTGCTGCTCAATTTTATTTTCAGCAATGCTTCTGCCAACCCATTCTTTCCTTCTAGCTGACAGATGTCACTGTGTCTTCTCGCTCACCACCCATCTACAGTTGATGTGGCACCCTGTACTGTGCCTGAAGTGGTAATTTGGGATGCAATCCCATGAAGTGAGAAAAGCAAAGTAACACTGAGTCTCAACAGATGCAGCAGGACAGATGGACCGAGGGAGAGTAAGAGTATAAATACTCCAGGTTTGGGTTTTTTTTAGGCTGGGAAGGCATGTTTGCTTTTGTGCATGTGCATGTAGTAGAAATTGGCAGGAGGTGGTGGGATGAAAGTTAAAGGAAGGAAAAGCAGCCTTTTGATAAAGTGACATAAAAACAAGTAAATTTTCGTCCTGAGCAAGCAGCTTGCCTTCACTTTCAAAAATAAATTTCTCCACTTAGAAACAATTTAGGTGGCATCCCACCTTAATTCCCCCATGTGTGTCCATGTTTTTACAGAGCACTCTGAAATGTTTCCAGTTTTCTACCTAGCACATCACTTTCCATAGCCAAGTCCTACAGAAATTAAACCATCATATGTTCTTCCTTTCATGTTGTTTGCTTATATGATATTTCAGGGAGGAGAGAGTAAAGAAGGGAGGAAGGTTTATAGAACAGATAAAGGAAAAAGGGATTATGGGAAAATCTATAAGGAAAAATCCTTCTGTATTGAAATCCTTACAGTACAAATCATGTTTATTGATCAGAAAGACTCCAGGCAATGCATTAAGGACATAATCACAAATTAACGCAATCTGCTTTCAATAAAGTGCTTAGAGATCAAAAAATTAAATCAATGTTAGGACTAGGAATAGGACTTCAATAAATTTCAGGAAAATCAGAAATGTTATTGATCTTGAACAAACAAAAGAATGTACATTTTTACAGCCATTTACAATCCAAGTACAAGGAATATTAATAACCTTCATCTTGCTACTCCATTAAAACCATATGCCCAAAATAGCATTTTCTCACTGAAAAAGGATATTTTGAGATGTCAGCATGCTGACTGAGAGATTAACAGTTTTTGTGTTTTTTGGGTTTTAGTTTGGTTTTTTTGAAAGAAACTACCTTACATAGGCTGAGAGGCCCAGTCATCATCTACAACATCCCCTAAACGCAGGGAAAAAAAAGCATCCATGAGTCATGCTTTCATGCCTTCAAGAGTCCCTGAAGTCCACTGAACAAACAAGCCTTCAAGTTACTTCATTAATTTTAATGAATTTTAAAAATAGGACTCATGGCTAGTAAATTTTATCATCTTTCTAGCGTGGATAAAGTACATTTTTCTCTTCCCTTCCTTGCTACTTCCCTCAGTCAGAGGCTAATATATGACATCCTCTTGTGTCATTCTGAATTTTACATTTGGCATTTGTCCTCTGAAGGGAATGTGCTGAGAAGCATGGCCTCATATTTTTCAGAATACCTGAATGTTCTCCAAAGTTAAGAGCAAAGAGTCCTTGGTTCTTACACAGCAATCCCATGAGTGCAACTTGGTTTCTGGTAATTCTCCCCTATTTCTTTAGGACACAGTATAACTGTGGTCCAAGAGTTACAAGCATTGCTATGAACTTACTCATAAAACTATTTCTTTTTAATGAATAACAAAATTACCTTCAGCTTTATAATCAAAGCAACTTAATTATGTTTGGTTTATTAACTTATGTTAATAAACTTATTATTTGGTTATTAACTTATGTTAATAAACCAACTAAGTTTATTATATAGAAATTACTAAGTTTAACTTAGTTTATACTAAGTTTATTATATAGAAATTGGATCCATTAGCTCATTGCTTACATCAAGCAGATACTCCAGGCTCCAATCTCACCCACTGCTATTAACCACAAATCAGCCCGTTACATCATATCTTGCAGTCTGTCCAAGAGAAAAAATAAGTAACACTCAACAGGAGCTCTGTCCAACTCACAGAGCAAAGTCAAAACCTTCTTTGTATTCAGCAAGAAAGCTCTCATCAATGTGGATCCCCAGCTATCAGCCCTTCTCAAATCGATGGTCAACAAACTAAATGTAGTCCACAGCAATTGTGCTGGACCCCAGACAGACAGCCAAAAATAAAGTACAAGTTTTAAGGAAAGATCCAAACATATTCGTGATCAAAATACTCACTACACTGTATTGAAAAAGTTTTTAAAGAATAGAAGACAAAATATATAAGTATATCCGCCAAAAAAATTAACATTCTTGGATATTTTACAAATTGCTGGGGGTGGTATATAATCAAAACAAAACCAAATTCTCATTAAACTTGCTTTAAAGTAATTGTTGCTAGAGGATTCCACACACAAACATTTTACAAAGGACAAATGATGAGGAAAAAGAAGAGTGAAGTTAAAATAGAGGAAAGTAGAAAAAAATATATAGAAAATCTTATGTGCATGCTATTAAGCAAGTGTGTATCAGATCACAGGGAGGAAAAAAAGCCCAAGTATCTAAGCTCAACATTAAATAAGTCTTCAGAAATATTTACCTCTTGGTGCTTTAGAATGTCTTGAACCTGGGTCAAAGTATAACATTTCTTCCAATGGATTTGTTCTTGGCAGGCACTTTGAACACATTCCAGCTTATGTGGCTAGACAAATGGCTGGAAGTACAAGTTGCATCTCCAAAGCACAAAATTTGATGGAATTAAAATTTCAACACTGTTATCCATTTGGAAGCAACAGTGCTGCTGATTATTCCATCGCTCTAGTTTCTGCATTTAAGACCTTTTCTTTATTATTGAAAAAATGCAGTTGCGATTTGTTTCATATCTAATTTGAAAGTTACAACAGCAAAATATTTTAACCTACTTCCTGCATCACCTGTATATACCCTGCTGCTCAACGTTGGTATTTGTCAACAACTGATACCACCCAAGATTACAGAAGCACTTTCATTGAAATGAAAGCTGCTAATGTTTCTTATTTCTCTATGCAAGTAGCAACAATTCATCAGACAGAGATGTCAAAATGTTTAAAGGGACACATGTGGAGTTCTGTACATGCCCAATAAAGCCTGGTTAGAAACCTACTGTCACACATGACAGAACTTTCAAGCAAAGGGCTTGAAAAGATTGTTAAAGGAAGTAGACAAAAGTTTTGATACCTACACTGTTCTGATCCATCCAGCCATAAGAAAACAAATGAGCCTTCACATAAAACCTCTCAGCACACGATTTTCACAATGTTGATACAAATTTTAAAGCTTTACCATCAACCACAACAAATACTGAATGACATTGGCCATGACCACAACAGCATTTTCTTAGGAGAGCCGGTACAAGGCCAAGCATGACCACATTCCAAACTGTCACCACTGTACTGCTGGGAGGCCATCAGCTTTCCAGTCATCCGCAAGATCTAATAAACTATACGAGCCTCCTTTGCAAAAGAATGAGCTGTACTTAGTACAGCATAGGGCACAACTTAGGAACTATTTTGAGTAGGTGGAAAACAGCCTCCCCTCTTTCGCCATCCCTAGACAGCTGTAGAACAACTTGTACTGGCAAACTCTGAGGAAGGAATAGCTCTGTTTCAGCTGTAGCTAAATATGGGGGGAAAAAAAAGAAAAAAGTGACGTGTAGAAAACAGCCAGCACAGGCAGCATAAGGAAAATGAATCAGTAACAGGACTTTGCAGTTTCTCTCTAGACCATTGCGAGGCAGGGAGAGGTGGGAGGACACACAAGGCCACCAGCACAATTCAGAAATACTGTGAACGTGTCCTAGCAAACAACTCAGGTTTCTGAGCTGATGTTCTCCACAACACAGCACTAAAGGATGGATGCAGAACCCCATAACCTCTCCTCATTGCATACACCCCATCATTAACAGCAGTGTTCCTCTTTTTAGCTTCTCTCACTCCCAGGTTTTCAGGTCTCTAGACAGCGACGCTCTACTGTTACTTGAAAAGGCTATTTCATCTGCTGGTTCTGATGCCATAATGGTTTGGGTAATGAACTTTCTTTAATGCCTCAGTGCTTTTCATAAATAATCCAAATTACTGGAGAGGCCTCCTTTCCAAAGCATGCTTTGTTGAGGCTATTATCAATACTCCCATTCAAGGTTTGGTAGCAGAAGTAGCTTCATTTTCAGTGCTGAAAGCAAACCTTTATTCCCCCTGCACGGCAATTCCAAAGTAAATGTAAATGTTAGCATTTTGGAAAATTTAATTATTTACAATATTGAATGCTTCAGTGGTCACACATTTCCTCTTCCTTCTCAAAGGTTCTAGTTAAAATTCAAACAAGAAAGTTATCCTTAAATAACTGAGAAAATGAAGCCTGAAGTCTGTCTTTAATAGACATAAAAATCACACCTTAGGCCTCAAAATCTTTATTTATGTTAGCAAGTACCACAGCAGAACAGGAACACATCTGCAAAAAACCTGACAGGTTTTCAGAATGTGACATTCACACCACTGGCATTTCAGCTCAGTGGTGTCAGTGTTAGTACCGAAGGACAGTGCCACGGATTCTATCTAGACTGGTCTTCAAGACTAAATAACAACAGTTCGAGGACATTACTTAAATTCCTGGAATATTTTCATTAGACAGGAATTCAGCCTCTGATTTCTATTAGTACTCCCCTATATAAATCAAAGTGCTATTAGCAGGATTATCAATTCACTTCAAAAAGCACATCTCATTCAAACCTATATTTGAGAACATGCTAAACTACCCTGAGCTACCAAAGTCATTCATACCATAGATACTCATCACGGAAACAGCCAAGAAAATAAATGCATAAATCAATTGCCCGCAGTTATTCTCTCAAGTAACAATTTGCAATGGTAATGGCCAAAAAGGTTTATAAAAGCCCTATCCCTTTCTTTACACATATTTTGGTTGGAGACCAGCACACAATCGCAGATTGACTAAGACAGAACACATTTGAAACCAGACTTTGGCTCCTGCTTGAACGAGCAGTAACTGTATCAAACTGGGTTTCTAGAGTTCCTGCAGCGGGAAACCTGCTAAGGCTGCCCATGCCACCTACATCCCTCTAACCTTTGCAAAAAAATGCAAATACTTCAAAGAACAGCAGCAATTCAGTTTTCTGCATTTTATTTTTTTTCCACCAACATTTTTGATTCCATATCTTTTCTTACTGTACTAGCAGGGGCTTTCTGAGCCAGCTGCTGATTCACAGAAAGCTTGCAAAAATTCCACAACCAGTCTAACTGAAAGTTCAACGGGAATTGGAAGTATGAAGGACAAAACTGGATGATTGAAAGAGTTTTGTTTTGTTGGGAAATTAGAAGAGAAAAAGATCAAAGAGGCTGAAATTCTGTATTCACACATTCTGTGAGTAACAGATTACAGAAAAATAATATCATCAATAGGAAAACAAAGCTCAGGTCTTCCTTTTAATTATGAGCAAGAACTTGCAAATGTCATCAGCATTTCATCTATTATTGATGCAATTATTGATGCAGACAGCAGAAGAAAGTGGTAGAGACAACAACAGGTAATAAGAAGGGGGGAAACCAACTGGAAAATCTGAGGAGTGGGGTGGTGGAAATCACTGTGAGATGAAGTATTAAGCTTGTATAGAAACTGAAATGTGAGGAAGGAGGAAGAAAAACAAATACCCTGAGTGAGGAGATGAGGTAAGAAAACATTTCAATGCAAGTCTAAGAGAGAGTAAAGAAAATGAATGTTAGGCAGATGAAAAGGTATCAGAAAGAGCAGCCAACAGACCAGGGCTACACAAACTGAATAGCTGAATACACTGGGTCAGGTAAGACCAAGAAAGACAGAACATTAAACAGTACTAAATCAACATTATGAGTGATATGCCAACAGACACAAAGGTGACTACAGGTGCAACTCATAAAGCATAATTAATAATTTTTCATGCACAAATAGGACTGTGACTACTGATACAGGAAACAGTTTGCCTGCCAGAAGAGTTATTGCTATATCCTGACACAATCAAGCTGCTAAAACTTTCACCCTGAACAAGAAATAGGTGGAGTTTTTAGTTTATGAGAAAGCCACAAACAGTGAATAGAACTTCCTATTTCAAGTCCTTCCTTAAATAACGTATTCAAGATAATGCGAAACTCCTTCAGAGCTATTATTCCTCAATATTACCATTAGTCTTATCAAAATATCAACATCAAAATTAACTTCTCTTTGGGTCAGTTCTCAATGCCATTTATCTTCCAAACACTTGCATCAATTCACAGCATAAGGATCTGGCCCTTAGTAAATAGGGTATGTTCCCCTACATGTATATACATTCACAAGTGTGATATTTTCTACAGTTGTCAGGAATCAGCAGGGACAAAATGTAACATTATCTCTGCATGAGACATTATGGGTTTAGATTAAGGTTGCTGCACAGGCAGTAAGAAGATGATGGAGACAGACAGTAACAGGAAATAAAACCACAGACACTGCAAGAACATATTCAAGATCTACATTCGTGATTATGAACATATTTGGTATAAATTACATATCAAGCATTTATAGCTCGAGAACTCCAAGGTCGAGGGTCACATGAATTACTTAAATGAACTGATGAACATCTTTCCATGTGGTCAGTGAAAATGCAGAGTAATTCTTTCAAATCTTCTAAAATAACCACCCTCTTAAACATTTTACACATTAAACATCTTACACATTTTACAGTCACGTAAGCAGAGATACTAAGAAACACTGTAAACCCACAGAGCCAACCACAGGTGACAGAAGAGATGGAACTAACCATGTTTTAGAGACTTTGGTAATTTCCATTAGTTCCTCCACATTTATTCTGAGAATAAATTCCCCTCAATGGTCTGACAATTCAGAATTAATTACATTTATTGACACTGAGGTTAGAACATTAGTCAAGTGTTGTCACATTAAATATTCCACAAGTGTCATGTGGCTTTTTTCTCATAGTATTAAATCTGAAGATGTCCAAAAAAGATGCTTTTAAAGTCACCCTTGTCCATAGTTGTATTTTAACAAGTAGAGAGTTAAGTGCAGTTTTCTCCAGGAGTCAGCTGGCTGCTCTGTCTCTGTTACTAGCATGACACTACCTTCCAGCCTATGTACTACTTTCAAAGTTTGTCTGCATTTGCTTTGTGTCAGGCTTTCAAATTCTACTTTGCTAACCACAAAATCTGCTTTCTGAAGGTTAGTAAACATACTTCATCACAGGCAGCAACGCTTTCATATCTTGCACTGGGAATCATCCACACGGTTATGCTTTAACAGGTGGCTGCGTAGTGAGTGTCAAGCAAAGAAACACTTCCTTGCATAACACCCTTTTTGCATTTTTATGTAAGCACATACCAAGGAGCACATACTGCTAGAGAACAGAATGATTTCGGTGCACATCAGATTTTTCAGATTTCTTTATCAATTACAACTTAAATATCTCATGTTTCCTCTCCCCCTTTGCTTATACGACATCTAAACTTCAAACTCAGAATCCAGCAAAAGAATAACCCACCAAACACTTGGTATATTTTTATAGAAGCAGGAATTGTCATTATTTATTTTTCTGAGCATTGTAAGGTACTAGAGGCAAAACTTAATTAAAAAAAAACAATCTCCGTCTTCACTGAAGGCCAGACATCTCTGAGGCAACTCTCAACAATCAAAAAGGAACACTTCTATCACTTTATAATAATAACAGTGGGGAAATAATTTAAAAAAAAATAGTATTTTTGACAAACATACACAACTATCGCACATGACATTTAAAACAAAAAATGAAATAAGACTTTTATAAAATCTGCTTTACAAAGATACAGAGGATAACAAGCCCTCAGACTGCACAATAATGAAAAGATAACCTAGTAGGTTGGAATTTAAGATTTCAGTCTTTTTAGGAGATAAGGAAAAGGAAGCAGTTTGAAGGACTAAGTAGGAACCAAAAATAACAAAGATCTAACATTAGCAATGGGTGAAAGATAAACGTCCAAGAAGTTTTATGAGCAAAACTGAAGTGACATTGCAAACACTGCAAGCAAATAAACATAAGGCAGATTAAAAATGCAAGCTAGCAAGCCTTAAGGAAGTGTCAGCAAAACCACTAAAAAAACCCTCATACTACATCCAACTCCAAGAAACCCATTTCCAAAGAACAAGAGCAGATAGTTTTTCCCTTTCAAAAAGAGAAAGGCGCCAAGACATCCCACAACTTTTATTCAAGAACCTTGACAAGAATTCATTTCCAAACTTAGTGTTGCATAACTACAAAAAAAAATAGTCGTCCACTGAATACAATTTATCTAAAACAAAAATATATTCCCTAACATTTCCTAGTCTTCCTCCTCTGCTCAAGTCTTTTTATTGCAATATGGCAAGAAAGTTTCTGAAGATCAGGTTTGGAATGAATATTAAATTAAATACCTGTTGTGCAATTTTTCAAGAAATCAAAACCTAAATTAAAAAGGAGTGAATTGAAGCAAAGAAGAAAAGTAGCAACCCCTAGTTTTCAACAGATTGCATTATCTTATGCACTACTTACACAAAAAACAGAAATAAAAGAAACCGAAAAAATAAGGCTGGTTACAAATTTCAGTGACAGATAATACATTCATCTCTACCTGAACAAAGCTCCCGATGGAGGGAGAAACTAGCTCGTCCAGCAGAATTGTTAAAGGCTAAATAGTTCAGAGGTTTTGAGTCAATACATAAAATGAAAGGATACAAGGACACAGCACAGCTCAAGTAAAACATATACACAAAACAAGAAAAACACATAAATGCAATTCCTGTGAATCACAAAAAAACCCACAATCCTGACCATATTTTTCACAAGTCAAGTTGCAAACCCTACATGCATTTTTCTGTCTGGAAAGTTAAATGCTAGATACCTAAATGTACCAAACCGGGCAATACAGTACAGGCTGAAGAACAGCAATAAAATTATTTTAAAAAGAGAAAGGAATAGAAATTACCACAGTTGCTATCTCATAGCCAAGTGCTTGGATTTCCCTGAAGTACGAAACAAATATGTCAGAATTTTTAAAGCTAGACCTCCCTTTCCAGACTGGTATTTGCATTACAGTAAATCCTATGTAGGGATTAGGAGTTCTTGGTCTCTCTAGTACCAAGGACAAAGATCTGCCTTGTGCCCAGCAGCCAAACTATGCAAACAGAGATGATAAGAACGACTAGACAGACTGAACAGACTGGAAAAACAAAGAAACCAACCTCAGGAAGTATTGCTAACGAGATTGAGAGTCTCATTTCATTTTTTATCCTGTAGTCATCACAGCAGAGTTTTCTTCTCTGCTTCTCTGTCTGAGGACGGAGAAGTAGTTTTGTGGGGATTAAAGGGAGAATTCTTAACTGTGTTAGGGAGGAACAAGGGAGAAAGCAAAAAGATGCCTTTTCACAAGCTCTGTCTATAGGAAAGCCTCGTGTGGGCAGCACATGGCCCAGGGGGAGGTAGGAAGCAAACCCTCATGGCTGAGTAGGATGGGGAGTCTGAATGTAAAGAGAAGAAGATTATGTTTCAGTGGGGGGGAACAGGAGTGGAAGGATGGATAAGGAGAACACAGTCAGGCAAGTATGTACAGGAAAATACAGAACTTGAGAAAGTTGTCAGCACAGCCAGCCCAGAGAAAAATCCTATTACACTAAACTGAGATTAGAAAGTAGGGAGGTGTGTTCACCTGTTAAAACATTTATGCTACATGACAGGATGAAAATGGCCATGTATCACAGAAAGTACATCAAAACTGCAAGACTCCGGCTCGGTTTTTTTTTCCTCTTTCTTTTTTTAATATTCTCACATTTGGAATTTGGAAGGAGAGACTGATACTGTGGCTAGGAAGGACTGGGAATGGAGATGAAAGCGTCTTCAAGAACATGAAGTTTGATTTATTAGCTTAATGGAGCCTTACTGTGCAATATAGGAATATAGGAAGAGTATGTCATTGCAAAAATAATACTCATTTACAGTTTTTATTATTAAATAAAAAAGCTCTGTTGCTACTCACATTTAATCACTATGTCTATTAAGGAAAAAGAACACATTCTGAATATCTGCCAATACCAATATTTTCCTTTACTACAGAAGTGTGCCTTAAATGGAAGTAACACACAAAGAAAAATAAGGGGGGTTTTGTCAGTCACGCCAGATGACTGTCAATAAAAAAACAGAGCTCAGAATTCATTAACAGTTTCTAAAATATTTTTCCTTCTAAATTTCAAAGAATAGATGACTTAGAGGTGTAACTACAGAAGTGTTGGTTTTATATCTAAAAGGCTTCTTTTTGCCTTTATCATTAAGAACTTTTAAAGCACAAAAGGTCCTTTTCCTGAATTTTAATGTCTCCAATAGGTCAGAGTCCTACAGAAATCCCTCATGTTATGCAAACTACTGTCCTTGAAAGTTTTTGCTGTTTCTACCCTTGAGCCCACAACATCATGATTTCTTTTAATTAACTGAGAACTATAAGGTAAGCTCTAAAAAGGGATAAAAAAAAAAGTCCCCTTAATTATAACAACTGTCAACAGCACAGCAAGAATTTTAAAGAAATCTCAATAAATATGCAAAGAGGTGTCTAAGAGATTTATGAACACGCCCAAATACACAACTCCCACAGCACTTAATGAGACACTCCTTAGTACTCCTGTAGGAGTCTGAACACCTTCTGCAAAGCAGACTCAAGGATATGTCTGAGCATACTTCACACCTGTAGTCCCCATCAATGTCAGCTTGGTATTGTGGGTTTTTGGCACCTCTACAACAGCCTACACACTTAAGTAATTTCTGATTATCTCCATCTGTGCACATTTATTCTTGTATAAAAGTATCTCATCTCTGTTTATAGTTTAAACCTCAAGCCTGGACCTCAGGCTCACACATGGAGACAGGAATAATAACAGCAATTTATAAAAGAGTAGGAGTGAGGTCTGAATTTTTCAGAACCAGCTTATTCCCTTCTTCTCTCTACCATCTTTCTTAATGTGCTAAAGGGGGAGGGAAAGAAAATTAAAAAAAAAAAAAAATAAAAAGAAAATTTCTTTCGAGTCTGGCAATACTTGCTACATTTGGAAAGTCAATTTAAATCACAGATGTAACAAGAATTCATGAGAATAAGAAAGCTTTTACTGATATTTGAAAACTGCTACTGGAGGTTAGCTTTTCAACTGCTTCTTGGGATTTGCTTAAACATTGAAAAAATATTAAGAGACCCAGCCTTATATGTTCCCAATTATCCTCATAACAAGAAATCATAGTTTACTGCTCTGCATTTTATATAGTATCAGTTTATCACCTGAATTTAGGATATTTTAATAGAAATTTATTTTATATTTTACATGCTATGAATATACATTTACAATATATACTGTATATTAATAAAAATGAATGCAAAAATAGCTCTAATACAGAATAAAATCATGAATAAAAAGAATCTGAAGAGAAAGGAAATATATATATGTGTTTGTGATGAAAGCCACGGGAAGTAATTTTCCATCGCTTGTCTTTTGAGAGGGTAGTCAAAACCTGTTTAATTTTGGTATTCAGGAAAATTTGATCAGTTCAAGGACTATCTATTCCCATAAAAGCGTATATATTTAGTAAACTCTTTCTTGGCAATGTCTTCAGAACACTCATATTAACAGATGGAATAAAAATGTAGCTCATAGGCAGGACAGATTGACCTTCCAGCACAAGACTCATTTAACCCACAGGCAGATGGGTCAGCACTCTTTAGAAACATGGCACATTTCTGTCACCAGTTAGTTCAGAAAAGTTTCTTTGGGTCAGTCACTCAAACCTGAAGACCTAACAGTGTTATAACTTCCATGAGTCCTGCAGACTCCTAATAAATTCAATCAAACATTGACATTACAGGCAGGACTGTGGCACCAAAATGCTAATCAGCTGCCTCTGCAAGAGAATTTGTTGCTATTCCTACACTTAACATTACTAAGAAACGTGGCCTTCTTGAAAACAGGACAACCCTGCAAGGGGCTGCACCAGCCAGAGATGCTGCTGTGTTTTCCTGGAGCTCATTAGCATTGCACAGCTGATGCCACACAGTGACAGTGACAGCCCCGAGGGATCTGGCACAAGTTGTAGTCAAGGTAAGGAAAAAAACATGAGAAGACAAACCTTGGAAATCTTTTTATCCTTTGCAAATTGAAGTAGATTCAGTTAACAGTGGAAGCAGGTGAATGGGTTATCACTGACAGGGTGGTCAAGCACTGCCACAGGCTGCCCAGGGAAGTGGGGAAGTCACCATCCTTGCAGGGATGTAAAAGTCACATAGATATGGTTCTTAGGGACATGGTTTAGAGGTGAACTTGGCAGTGTTACATTAATTAAAATCTGGTCTAAGGAAAAAGATTATACCATTTAAAGCGGATAAAAAAATCATGGCTTGCAGCAATTCAAGAAGGCATAATTTCCATCATTCAGAAATCCAACTCGATGTTATTCTAAGTGAAAGTGCACTTGTTTACATTACTGAGATAATGAGGACTACTATAAAATCATCTCCACTCACGCATTTTGTTTATCTTTTTTTGGGCTAAACAATGAAATTAGCAGATAGTTTCCGTTAGGAAAATGAAATGTAACCACTGAGTGGTTACACTGACAACACTTGAGAAGAACTCACCATTGAATGCACTTCAGTCCCTTTTTATAGAAGACCATTAACAATGTACTCCTTTGCAGAAGTAGAAGAAAAAGAGTGATCCAAAATTAGCATTTCTCGCTTTACATTTATGTTTTTAGCATTATGCCTGATCTCTCCACCATCCTTAACTCCTCCTGCAGTGCCTAGCAATGACCCATTGTTACAGCCTTGCAAAGTGACTGAGCAAGTCTTTGAATTTCTTATTTTGAAAAATAAGATTAGGAAAAAAGCCCAAATGAACTAACTCTTTTCAACTTCTTTAAAACCTATTTGGTTGAACAGAGACATTGTGTTTTTCACCACAAAAAACATGTTTGTTTTCAAACACCTGTGAAGTGGTAGTTTACATAAAAGCAAGATCACGTTTGACAATGAAGGATTTCATATTGGGTTTTTAAAATTGCAGTTGGCTTCCCTTGCCTTGTCTAAGTATTTAATTGCCTTAGTCTACTGATACACTGAGCCACCACTACAAAAATCCCATGCAACTCATATTCAATACATAAAAATTAATAAGATTCCTCCAAAGTTTCTCTTCTCCAGGCTGGACAATCCCAGCTCTCTCGGCCTCTCCTCCCATGCCAGATGCTCCAGTCCCTTCACAGGCATAACTTCTCCAGTCAAATGTTAAGTAGGTAAGGCAACTCATTTGATAGACTTGAAACCCACTCAAACCTGAACACTTCAAACCAGACACCCAAAATGGTAAACACTAACATGGAAATTCTAGAAGTATCCATAAACATTGTGGAAGGAATAAGTTAATATTCCTGCTTAGCATGGCATCATCTCTTCACAAAGAAGTGGTACTTAGATACACCATAACATGAAATGCTAGGCATAAAATGACTCAGGGTTTAAGGACAATTTACAGTTTCAACTGTGTTGTTAAACATGAAGGTGTTTTAAAAAATAATAGGAATTTTGATGCTTCTCACACTTATTTGAAGAATTATACTGTTACAACCATAAGGCTGTATCTGCTCATTCCGGAAGCCTTGATTTGGGGTAAGTGAAACATATTCAACACAATTGTAAATACCAAAGAACAGCATCAATATTAGTCTATATGTAACTAAACTCAGACTTAGTAACACCAGCAGGAGTCAACATCAACCAAGTGAGAACACACACATAGGAGACACAGTCCAAGGTACCAAGTTGGCCTATTGTACAGGCTTTTAAAGGCTTACTAAAGCTTCAAAGAATAAATTAATAAGTTTCACGCTTCAAGTATCTATTTCAAGAATCTTACTTGATTTACACACAGTTGGTTTTTACTAACAACCCATAGAGATAAAGAATCTTGGAGCCAATACCAAAATTCTTGCAACCATTCACTAGAAAAAGCCATTAAAATCTTGTGAAACCTTTTTTTTTTTTCCCCTAAGCAATAAGCATGCCTTCATCAACACAATTTCTAAAAAGCATCACATGCATGTATTTTGCCACAAACCTTGGCTGCCTGTAACCAAGTAAATGGCACAAGTCTTTTGAAATTGCTTTGAAAGCACTGTATCTCCCCTCTGAAAGGAAGGATAGCTATAGACATTACTCTACTCAACACCTTTTCATAATTACAGTATTTTATCGATGAAATTTTAAGCAGGTTACTACAGAGCCCATTCTGTCTCCCAGACAGTCCCAGAATATACTGCACAGAATCTTTAAGCACGTGTGTGAAAAGGATCTACTTTTATCCTTATCAATTAAACACTACTTTGATCAGTTCTCATATTTAAGTTTAGGTGTACTGTATTCTAGTGTTGCCTTATTTCAGGTCCCTTTCTAAAAAGCAATCCTCCAACTGACTCTTTTCAATACTACCTTACTTTATCTTCAGAAGATTCTGGTTTTTGTGAGCTACATTAAGGCAACATGGGAAAAAGAAGAAAATTTAAAAAAAGGGATAAGAACCACTCTTCTCTGCAGACCTGCCAAGTTTGTCTTGACTTGCGTGGGAGACCTCCTGGAACTTCGTGGCTGCCTTTCACTGCTAACAGTGCCCACAGAACTGCAGCCTTCTCTGCTTTCAGGAGACAAGAGCATGACTGCAACTGTGGGTTCCAGGATGCAGGGATGTCACACAAGGCATGACATCGCCCATGTGAACGTGACATCCTCCTACTCCCCTCCCCATTCACTTCAGCCCCCGTTACCAACGACATGAAAATGTCACCAAGTCATTCTGAGAATTCTCTGTGTAATGGCAATAGAAGAGGTCTCAGTATACAGAGTGTGTATTGCAAGAGCTCTTCTGAGGCAGTAAAACTTAGGATGGGGGGAACCAAAGAGATTTACAGCAAGCTCAGTCCATACAGGTCGTATCCCTGAAAAGGGCAAAAGCCATTAATATTAGTAGGCCAAAATTGAAACAAAACCCACAAATTTTAAGCAATTTTGTCAATACAACATGGTATTACTCAAACTTTACATTTTCAGAGCAAGTTTTCATTTCTCCACCTCAATTTTCCCACCATAGAGGGAATAGCAAAAGGAGACAAAACAGCTAGAGGAGCTACAAGCCTACATATAACATTCTATTCAAGCTACAATGGCCTTTATTTTTCTGCTTCCTTACACTTTTCACAAAGTTTAATAAAAAAATCACAAAGGTGACCTCATAAATAGGACTGGTAAGCAGAATGGTCTCAATCTGAAGGAACAGGTGACAAAATGCTTACCTTCAAAATTAGCACACACAGCAGATGGCAACCCCTCACCAAGTGTGGAACTGAAGAACAAGGCTCTCTCTGCCAGACGCTACAAGCACATGAAAGCTACTGCTAACAAGGAGAAAACATCTGGAAGATAGGGTTTATATATGGAACACAGTTGTTGAGCTAGCAAATGGAAGTGTGAATTTGCATTTGTTAGCTTATCTATAGTCTGGCTGCTCTGCCATAAGGCAAAGCAAGAAAAATCCAGAATGAAAGACTCAAAACATTCTTGGGGCAATGTGTACGCAATGCTTCCCCACACCTGTTTCAGAGAGTGTGCAAAATTAACAAGTTCAATGGAAGATTTTTCTTTTGTTTAAGCATTAAAGAAGAATAGCACTTTTTAAACCTATGCACACAGCAAATCACAGCACGAGACAGTGTGAAATAAGCAAACAATCCGTTGCTTTTCCTGTATGCTTCCCAGTTGTCATTCTAAAGTAAAACAGGAAGAATTTAAGGGCTTGTTGGTTTTCAGATGAAAATCCTATTCCTAAACAGGATTAGCTGGTAACCTAAAAATATCAGTCAGTAATCTCCAAAAGTCATAAGCTCAAGTACCCCACAAAGTCCTATACCAATCACTAACTAAAAGAAATTAGGTCAGAATCCAAATCAGATCACACTAGAGTAGCATCAATCTTCTTATTTCAGAGCTGTCACATTTTAAATCTTTCATACAGTTTGCACATAAATTAATAAAAACAGAGATCTGCCTCTGAACAGAGATGAACCCAACATGACAATCTAGTTTAATGTTACAGTTTAAAAAAAGACATATTAAAAAGTTTATTTTCAGTCACTTAAGACATACATCTCTAAATGCACCCTGTCAAGCAAACAAACAAAGGCTATCTTACAGACTGGTTTAGTTTCCTCAAAGTGATCTAGGGTCAGGTAGCAGTACTTCTGACACTGCAATGGCCTACTATCCCTGTACCTTCCCATACCTTATTTTCTATATATAAAATATAATAAACAGCTTATAATATCTGCAAATCTTTGAAATCTATTGATGTAAATCCATACAAAAAAAAAAATCATCACACTCTCTACTATATATTGGTTTCTTTTTTCACAATGACAACAGTCTTCTAAGATGCAGACTCTGGGATCCTCCCTACCATGTGAACTATTTGAATGTATTACAATAATTTGCATCTGGAAATCATTAGCTGTACTGTTAAAGAAGTGGCCACTTCAGCTCACATTAAGCTCCACATCTTGACTGACTGCCATTTGGGCAAGGAACTCAAAGATTCAGTGAAAGCATCTCACTGGAACTGTGTTCCCAGAAGTGGCATCACTGACTTACTGACAACTATCACAACTTTTAATGGCTTTTAAAGTTGGTGCAGTGCCCTGGCTGACACAGCTGATAAGGAGAGGCAATCAGTAGCTATGACCAGAAAACAAGTTTCAGCTACAGCTTTTAGATATAGGCTGTCTCTTTCCATAACGAGAAGCTGCATACTATTCAAGTCCTATGGCATCTTCAACTCTAAAATTCACACTTCATCTACAAACTTGTCAACAAAACCAAACCAACTGGGTAACTAATGGTAGCAAGTCACTTTAACACTCTTATTTTGGCTAATTTTATGGTGACATTTATGAGCTGTAATAAGCTACACGAAGCAGTGGCATAAACCTCCATAACACATAAACTAGAGATGACTGCTAATTAAACAACAGTTTAAATTTGTGCCATGCAGAATAGACCTCTTATTAAATATCACCATTTTTGACTTCTTATATAACAAGTTTCTGTCTATCATTGGCTGAGTTACAATGATTATCACAAATCTACAGACTGGAAACTCCTTTGGGAAGGGACATTTATCGACTGCAGTTTGAGAAAATACAGAAAATGCCATGAGAAAAGCCAAACAAAGTATTCACTCCTCACACACACCCACCAAAAACCACCTTCCACAGAAAACTCCAACCAGAAACTGACATAAAAAACTGAAGGACCAAACCCTGCCCAGTGATTTAACCAGTGGCCACTGCTTCATCTTCACTAGCAGAATCAAGCTCCTCTTCCTCATGTGCTTTGAGCCCATCAGAAACTAAAGTTTTCTCAGCATAACCTGGCATATGAACAGTGCTGTGTAGACATGGGGTGCAACAAGAAGACAGTTGTATCACAATATCAGTTGTACAAATGATTTGTTGCTTTGTTATACTTCGTTCTACTTTTCTCTCCCTTGGATCAGTTTGCTTGCAATGGAGCATCTCTGCTAATTTTAGCTGCAGTCCTCCGTCGTTCTGGATCAAGAGAAATCCAAATACTTTCTCAGAAACCCATACTCACAGGCATATAACATCATACTGCTTAACTCTAAGCATGCTGACAAACCAAGTTTGCATATTCTTGCTACAGGCAACGTAGTGAAATCTGAGTTCTGTTCATACCACAATCTAGCAGTGATGCACAAAAAACAATCAAACCCTGAAGTGAAGAAACATTAACTTCATGCTCCCTTGTGATACAGCATTATAGATATGGGAGGATAAAGCAAAAACAGACAACACAAACTCTGTTTGGATGCATGGTCCGAGGAAGAGCTGCATGACCCAACTTACACAGCCTGTCATGGAAAACAGACGTGTGAGGCCGTCTTTCTGGCAAAGTGGGCTGACAAAAAAGTTTGCCAAGACAGTTAAATTTTCTTGCTGTCAGAGAGCGCTCCTGCTTGGTTTGTCACTTGTCTTCAAAAACAAGAGGAGAAGTTCCACAAAATAAAAGTTAATCTCTTTTCCTCTTTTCTCCCCACCTCCCCCAAGAGCTAAAAACTAATAAAAAAAGCATAGGCAAATATAAAAGCCATCAACAAGAGAGAGGAATGAGTACAATTAAATACAGACAGTAATGTAAAACCCAAATTGCAGGCAGACAATTGAACATAGTATCCAGGGGTTGATTTCAATATAAGCAAAGTTGAAAGAGCATCATGTTACAATCTAAGCCTTAAGAGAAAGTTTCTTTAGACAATCATATCAAAATATTAATTTCCTAATGCAGGAAAGAAATCAGCTCAAAGCTCCAGCTGAATCGTCTGTCTGAGTAATCATCTAACCTTTGTTCACTGATAAAAGCTTGATGGACTTTGTTAATGCTTATAATGTTACAAAGCATTAGGCCTCCTGAATTTCTTACCTCCCCATTTTGAAATGGGTACAGAGACTGATGTTGCTTTTAAATGAAAGAAAAAACTTCTAAAATATCTTATCAGCTCTAGACAAATAAATGTTCTTCAGAAGAACTACTGAGCTCTTCAGTTCCAGAACAGTACACATCCCATGATCCTACAGTTACTGCTCATGGGTTTATCCCTTGAAGAAAGTACTGTCAGTGACACAGTACCTGAGTGGAACAACTCTAAACCAACCCTAACATTTCCAGGTAGTTACATCATTTGTGTTATGAATCAAAACAATTTTACTCATGCTAATGTCAGATTTATCTTCTAACACAAAATCCACAGAACTTTGTTACAACTGTAAAGAATTAATTCGACCTTCACCAGTCTAACACCTTCTTTGCTGACGATATTTAAACAAAACACTACTGCTTTGACAAAGCACAGAGGTGAAATGAATCAGCTTATAGAGGTCAGTTAATCAAGTGTGTGCCAATGTACTGTGGACACCTTATCCTGAAAATATATTAATAGCTGCATGCCAGTCCTACTTCAAAGAATGTTATGACTTGCACGGTAGCTAAGTCTTCCTAATCACAAACACACAACTTCCTTAACTCCTGGAAATGCGTATTCAGAGTTTAAGAGGGAAGGCGTGGAGACAAAGCCCCATACGTGACTTATTTTCTGCCAAGGGCAAAAAACATCAGGCATTCTCAAAAGGACTGAGATGACTCTGAACATTTTAGAGGAGGATATTCTGAGCACATTCAGCAAAAATCCACTAAGAACTCAGGAGTCAAAGAGAGCTTCCACAGCAATGATAATGGCTCCTTTCAAAAAAAAAAAAAAATCAGGGCAATTATAGAGGAAAAAGTGCATACACATAAGGAAATAGGACAGGACAGAAGAAAATAGTTGGCAGAATATCAAGATTTTTAGATTCAAATTGGGAAATACATTTCCTTCATTTTCCTCATTTCTCTCGGGCTGTTAGCAGTCTGTAATGTATTTTGCATCTTTGTAATATTGTTCTTAACCAGGATTTACCAAATGCTTTAAGTACATATTCTAATATTAGATACTTACTCCAAAACAATTTAGTGGGTAGTTAACATGAGTGGGTAGTTTTGCTACCATCATAATTAAGACCTGGGGGGGAAAAGAAGAAAAAGGCTTTTTTGGAACTATTTCAAACAATAGTGAGGTCTATTGTCTACATACTTCTTTGAAGGTCATCATAATGGGCCATAACAAAGGAATTGTGAGCATCTTGGTTAAAATCTGATGAATTGTAAATAAAGATCACAACTGCTTATAGTTGAGCTGAAGTACTTAGGTTGGAAAAAAGTATACGTCCACCATCTGGTGCACAGTAATTACAGAAATTAAAACCACATTTCTGTGGCCTGCCTTTAACAATTTTTACTGATACTTGATCTTCTTAGAGAACATAATCTAAACTCATGCTGTTAAATGATCATAAGACTACCCACTGTATGGCGTAAGCAGTTCATTAAGCTGGAATCTTTAAAAACACTTGCTTGCTCCCTGGTAATAACAGAAACAGTTTCTGTAGGTTTACGTCACGCCGTAAAATTTAATCCACAGCCAAGGCAAGTTAATTTCACACCTGCTGAGCGATATCGCGATGGATGGCACCACAGCAGGTCATTAATTTTCTTTCCTTTTGATTAATTTCACACCATCAGTTGTACAAAGTCTTTTGAGTTACGATGTCTGAGTGCAGTGCTTAATTCCTGCAAAGGGCTAAATCAGTTCTTGACTGCTTGCCAAAATGCAAAGAACCCAGATGTGATACAAGTGAAAGGAAGCTTCACTAGGCTTGGCACTGAACTCTGACACGGCTACAGGTGTGGCATCAGTAGTGTAAACAGCAGTGACACTACTAAAACAATCAAAAAGTTAAATTTAGCACTTTTTTTTCCCAGAAACCGTCCCATCATTTGGTTACTGACTTTTCACCTAACAAGGCATACAGATTTACTAAGACTACCATATCTCCTCTTTTAAAAAAAAAAAAATCAAAATTACACAGGGTGAAAGAAGTGAGAAGTGAAAGAAGAGGAAGGAAAACATTCAAAGATGACAACAGCAGCCTCTGTTGCCACCAGAGCAGAAGGAGAAGCCGCAGGTCATTTTGTCCCTCTGTAGTCTGTGAAGACATCTGGGGCCTTTGGAGGCCTTGGGACCCACAGGAGAGGGTCCAGCCACAGCAGACGGCTGAGCTGAGCCAACAGCTCACAGCTGAGGACCAGGTTAATCTCTCTCCACTTATCCTGCTGCTCCAAGCCACTCACTCTCACACCCTTCTTTGTGCTAGATGTGCCAAATCCACAGATCCCTCGATGAGCTGATTCAGATCATGAAAACAAAAGAAGCCTTTTTCTTACATTAGCTTTTTGCTTGTTTTGCAAACCAAGCTGTCTAACAGATGGGTCAGGTGTGTATCGGAGCTTGTGAAAATGAAAAGGAGAAATTGTATCTTTTGGTAGCAAGGAACTGTTTAGCTTAGCCCTTCTCCCCCTTTTAGGGAGTGATTCAAAGCAGCAACCCCAAAAGCCTCATCCTCTCTATTGACTATGGAAGGACCTGATCTTCCTAAACTCCCTTCTTTTTCCTTTTGCCATGCACCCCAATAATCTACAGCAAACCTAATATCAGGGAACCATTATTGCTTATAACTCATCCAAAGCTTTCTCTATTTTGTTCTCATTTCCCAATAGTGCTTTCCAATGACCAAATTTCCAATGACCACAGTCTCTTTCTGATCATGAAGAATAATGTTTAGCACTCATACTTACCAGCAGCCATTTCTGGTAATAGCAAATATTGCAATGAAGTCAAAATAGTGGAGAGAGTGACATGGAAAATAATTCTGTGATTTGACAAGTATAAATCACACAGGACACGTGATTCAGTATGCATGGCTTAAATCTCTCAGTGTGACAGGCTGAGGAGAGGAAGGTACAACCTATTCTGGATCCATCTGTGCTAGCAGACTTCCCCAACCAGAAGTCACTGCCCTCTCACATCTGCCCATGGAATTAACTTGAGTGTTCCTTAGACTTTTCAGTCAAAATAAGTTGGGCAATAATTCATTTGCTATTTCATCTACCAAGCTGGTCTGGCTATTTTGATTGGCATAGTTCAGGCTGTATAGACTAGCCCTTCCACCAAGATTGCAGGAATCTTTCCTAAAATCATTCTGGTGTCCTCTTCTGGTTCAGCATACTGACTGACATCCCCACTTACTGTCAATTATTTGATCAAAGGCTCCACATAAAGCTTAACTAGATGCTCATTTAATGTGTTATAATGGTACCTGTTTATTTGCCAGCATGTAGTTTTCAGCATGAACTGAAAAATTTTACTGTCAATTCCTATAAAGAATCAAAACACATAATGAACTCGAAGCTGTATTAGTAGGACTTAGCTGTTGAATGGAAATTCAAAGTAAATTATCTCAATCATTGGAAGCTGCAAGCAACTCCCATTGCTGGCAACCAATTATACCAGTTCTGGCAGTCAGGAGTATCAAATATCCAACAATATCCAACACCATTTGCAGCAGTATGTTCTTCCTCATCATCATGTGGCTCCCACCATGAATGGGACAGCGAACATTTCAGTCCTCTCCCCCATCACTCAAAACACAGTATAAAAAATGAGTTTGAGAGAGAACCAAGTTTTTGATGTCTAAATGTTTGGATGTCTAGAGGACACCAAAGTGTACTTCCCTTTGTATCTCTCAGTTCTAAAGGTCTGCAGAATAAACAATTCTCTTTCTACCTAAGGTCTTGTTGTAGCTGTTATCTCTCTGCCCTCCTTCTCGTACAGAAGCATGCAATCATTCTCCTCTTTCCTCAGTTTGGCCTTTTCCAGGTGCATCAGGAAACCAAAAACCCAACACGCAGGTCATGCTCCTCAAACTATCAGCTTCCTCTCCTTCCCTGAAAAGGATGGTACTTTCAATGAAGAGACACTTAATCTGCCTTCATATGATTTGAAATTAGGAAACAAAAGAAGCCCAACTCTGAAGTCAGGTCTTAAAATGTTTTTTTTTCCATCTCACACAGATAATAAATAATTAAGATGAAATTTCCCCTAAGTGCATGGATTAATGCTTACCAAATCCCTTTAATTATTACAGCAATTTGTGAACTAAAACCTAAGTGCAATAAAGAATGAATTTTAAATTGCTATATGTTTGCATATATTCATTATGCACATCACCATATGTCAGGCAGAATCTCTGAAGGTAAATCTCAAACAAGTGATTACCACTGAAGCAACATGATGGAGAATAAAGTAGAAAAGTGATATATTTAGCTTCATCCTATCTTGTCCCTAGAGGAAAGCGTTCCTTCTAGTGTGGGAAGTGGAGGGTGAGAAAAAAAAAAGCCTAGAAAATTAAAACATGTTTTTCCCAATACTAATGACCCACTTTAAATAGTCTTATATAACTATAAAATGAGATTATATTTGCCTTGTCATGGATTTAATCTTATGGTTTTTAGACTGGACCATATCAGAAGGTTATTTACCTCACTTGCCTATTACAGTTTTCAGAACTTTCTCAGTTAAAGAAACAGGGTCCCTCTCCATCTTTTCAAACCAAATAAATTAAAAAAGACAAACCTGGTGAGGTAATTTTGCACTTGGCTGAACTGTACAAGTATTGTATAATCTGAAGATATGTAATTATGTTAAATACCCGTTACCCTCTTCTTAAGTTTTCAGCAGCCCTGGAATTCCCCCACGTGTGCTCTTCAGCATGTTCTCAAGCATGAACATTGAGCTTTTCCCCCTCCAATGCTGGGAACATGAGTCAGTTCTTAGAACACTTGGTATCAACTGAAGCACTGTCATTAAATGAAATGGTTTTCCAAAAACAAGCAGAAACAGATCCACTTTGGTAAGTATTTTCTAAAAAAAGGCACATAAAACTTAACATTTACAAATCTCTGCCACTGCAACAGAAGTCAGTCTACAAGTTGTTCAGAGTTGTATGGATGAAAGAGAAAAAAGTGTTCCTTTTAGCAGAAATTCTTGCTGTGTACCAACTAAAAGCTCCTTCACACACTAGACAGACATTAATATAATTTGAAAACACCCGACATGTACAACAAAATATTCACATATTTGTCAAACATTACGTGAATAATAGGGATAAGATTTACGAGGCAGTTAAGTCAGAATTCCAAGGTCCATTAAAACATTTAGGTCAGTATTTAGCTCAGTTCTCTTGTGTTTCAACAATACAAATGCATTATAAGAATATAAATGCAAGCATCAAGGCTTTCTTCCTCCTTCCCCACAACATAAAAAAAAACTTTAAAATATACTTCCTATATAGCATCCCGAAGCCAAATTGTTTCCAGAATCAGAAAGGAAATTCAATAGGCAATATTGTCCATCTCTAGAATGGTGACAGTGAAAAACTGTGCATTTTGATCTAACAAGATCCAAATTTTCTTCCTAGAACCAAGTTCATATTAGCTAGGTGAAGGCACATGACATGAAATAAAGCTACAACCCTAGGACATGAATACTTATCTATAAATCCCCTTTCAGACAATGCATTTGAAAATTATTACAATCCAGCAGTTAATGTAAATGCACAAGGCTGCCAAAATGATCACTTACAGCTCTGAGCAGAATTTAAATAGTCTTGAAACAGTACCATAGTACTGGCAGAGAGTAAAACAGGGACCACTACACTGACACTACCACAGATGAATGGATTTCTTTACTGTTTAGTCAAACATAACAAAGAGAAAAAGATAGGTAGAGACAGAGGAATAGATTTTCTAATATTATGAAAATACTCTTCCCTTTCAACTCACTGGGGAAATGTGCTGGCAAATGTATCTCTAAAAGCTGTTACAAAAAGCCTTCCTCTTTTAAGCCCTGTATCACTGGGCTACATTGATATCTCTGTAACAGCCAGGATTTGACACATAACCTGCAAATAACTATTCAAGGCATTATCTTGGCACGTTTCAACATACAGAGCAGTCCATTTGCTTTGTAAGCTACAACCACGAGAATCCAACACAGGCCATCCTACCCCTGTTTCATATCTTAGCCCATGGCTTAGATGGAACCTGGGTTCCACTGCCTGAAGCAGATAAATGTGCACTTGAGCCACGTGTGTGCAGAGGACAACAGTACCTCTAATTGTGGGGGTACACACCAAAACCCAACAGGGTCACTCACGTGACTCAGTGGCTGCAAGAGTCCAAGGCCAGGTTGGTTGGGGCTTGGAGCAACCTGGCATAGTGGAAGGTGTTCCTGTACATGGCCGGGCGTTGGAGTGAGATCTTTAAGATCCCTTCCAACCCAAACCATTCTGTGTTTCATTCTATTATGAGGTCTGGTCTTAAAGAGAAGAACTGTTCAAGCTACTAGACTGAAAAATAAAGAACAAAATTTTTTTCAGTAACATTTTCCTCTGTATTTCAGAAGAATATGATATTTCTTTCTACAGCTTTTATCAATTGCTTCCAGACTTTACTCCAATTTAGGCTGTTGTTTTAATGATGAGAAAAGTCATATCCTACAGTTTGGACTCAACATATGACTTGTGGTTTAGGTCTGATGAGTGCTTTGGAAATCATCTCTTAGGTTCTTACAATAACTATTTTGATCCAAAATTATTATTTCATAAAATAATTTTGAAATATGGATTTTTCACTACTTTATTTTCCAAATCTCAGAAAATATCTGACCTTCAAAACAATTGAGCAAATAAGTTGTCTTTCCCATAGTTAAAGGTTTAACTCCTAACCTCTCTCCAATTCACTGCATTCTTCCTCCTCTTCATTCTCAAGTTTGCTTTACCTTAAAGAAGCAGTACCTGACCAGTTAATTTCATGATGCCTTAAGAACAACATCAACACCCTGTAAAATTCTTTAGAATTGGACGGATTTTTCCTTCATTTAGTTTAAGAAATAAAAAACAAAACCAACTATTTCTTGACGGCTTTAAGTATCTAGCTGCTATGACATTCACAACTCCACATTAGACACCTAAAATCTGGTTACAATGACAGTTCAAGGAGGGACTCAAAATAGCCAGCTTAGAAACCAAGCAGCTTAACTATGAAATTAAAAGTTATCATAGATTTACTAGACATCTCAAAAGACAGTATTTTAAAAGTTGCTTAAATTCAGATTTATTTGATGCCTTGTTCTGCTCAGCTTTCCTACATTCTAACAGACCACTGAGAAAATATAAAGTGTCAAACTTACATTTTCTCCATAATACTTTCATTTGTTTATGCTGGCTGGCTTTTTTGGGAGGTATAATGATAGCCTTAGATGAGGTCCCTATACAAATGTTTAGAATCAAGCCAATCAAGCCAAATACATTATTGCAATACCATATTGAATATATTGGAAAAAATATGAAAGTTAATTCTGGTGCAAATAACCCCCAAGGGGGAAAAAACCTGTAGATCTGGACAAACTACAGGACACTTGTGGATTACCCACTTCTTCAATGTGCTACTTTCATTTTCTGTAGATTCAAAGCTTGTTGAACACAGGCAGCAAGTCAGACCTTCAATAAAAATGGCCTCAATCATTAGAGACATCTTCTTGAGGTCAGCTGAAAAAGCCTCATTAGAAAAAAAAAAGAGAAAAAGCATCTGTACGAAAGTTATTTTCGTGACAAAGAAAAAGATGCAAGATCAACTGGCCCTTTGAAGGCATGCAATCAATGCTTGAAATCAGCTGTTATCATAAATAGGTAATAAGCAATCCAACAGAAATATTTGAGTTCATCTTGTGTCTGTTATTACCTGATAATAACAAAGATTCAACACAACTGCACATACACCATTCAGAGACTTCATCAAGTTTGACTTAATTGTATAGAAAAAGAAAAATCCACCCAGGCTTGTTGGGTGGGTGGGGCAGGATGAGGGGATCTGTTTTAGTCCAACACTCAAGGAGTTCAGTAAATAAGGACATTTCCTAACTGGTTTAATAAAGAGTCAGGTTACACAAACCGAAAAAGAATTTCAGAAGTACACTCTGCGGGTTGGGAAGGAATGCATGAGATAAAGCTTATGTGCAACATGTGCTAAAAAATTTTAAGTCATATGGTGAAATCTCATCCTTGAAGATGAGATGTTTGGAGCAAAATGGCAAAAGTCACTCAGGAGTCTGGATTAAGATGGAAATCATGAGGGTTTTTTTACATGCACAGCATAGGATACAGACAGCCTTCCTCCCATGTAACTGAAATCCAGCTTGACCAACAGCTAAAAACAACACAACACCAAAGCAAAACTAAGAAAATTAAATGAGAGATATCTG
Source organism: Pachyramphus minor (assembly GCA_013397135.1). Taxonomy (NCBI): domain Eukaryota; kingdom Metazoa; phylum Chordata; class Aves; order Passeriformes; family Tyrannidae; genus Pachyramphus; species Pachyramphus minor. Next base: position 33,613 of record VYXB01003099.1, on the reverse strand, counting down.
AATTATAACACACCTTCTGAATAAGAGATTACATACACTGAAAACTTTACAGCAGAATAGAACGCTACATCCTGTGCTGAACAGAACAGAAAATACATCTTTTGCCTGCATAGCTCCTGAAGGCCAAATGAAAAGGGAGAACAACATGATTAGCCCTTCAGTCTTATAGGGTGTGGAACAGCAGAGACAGTGGGAAAAGCAATAATTAAGTAGCAGTGACAAAGAAACATTCTTCAAATGTGTAATTCTGTGATTCTGTGAAATTACAGCAAATAGGGAAGGAAGGTGACAGACACAAGCCAAGACGGAAAGAAAGGGTATGACCAAAACCCTGAAACCTGTTACACAGTATTCTGGTGCATTTCTAATTCTCCTCATTTTTATTTTTTTTTTTTTAACCAGTTTTACAGCTCAAACACTGGTGTACTTTTTCTGACAGTGTAAATAAATTTTATTAAAGAAATAAAGACCTTAACATCATAATAAACTGGACAACCATTAGCAGTGCACTCAGCCACACATCCAAGTCAGTGAGACTGTATTAGCAAAAAAACAACATTCAACAGATTTCTTCCTCCACTTGTCAAGTGCAAGGATGGCAAAGCCAATCAGTAAAAATAAACAATGAAAAGGTTTTAATTCTGCATTTTTGTGGCCTGGACAAACATCTTTATCCTGAGCAATAAGCTTAATCCCCACAGTACAGACAAGATAGACACTGCAAGGTTCCTGGAGTAATTTCTGTCAAACTACAGTGCTGTATCAGCAGCCTTTTTAATTAAATGTTGAATTTTAGTTATTTAAAGAATAAAGTGGGTGGCATATTTAAAAATACTCTGTAGCTTGTCAAGGGGCAAGAGTACACCTTCATTAAAAAACTATTTTCATAATACACACCCAAAATCAATAGTGTGGAATTTGAGTTGTATATTGCAAATTTATACAGTAAGAATAATATATTTTTTTTTAATTTGGATAAACAAATGTAAAAATGTATATTGAAAATATACATAGACTAAGTCTTCTGTCAAAAAAACCCAAACAAAACAACAAACAACAAATTAATTTGCTACATAAAACTGAGGCCATTCGACCTACCGGACAGAGCATTAACCAATATCAACCCTCTGCTAAACTAACATTTTAAGAAGTAATAAGAACACAATCTTCTAAATCAGACTGATGTTCAAACACCCCAAGCCAGGACTGCCACTGAAATCTGGATCATTATCCTCCTCCAGCCTCCTTGGTCAGCCTGTACGGCTGGAAGTCGAGGACAGGAGGGGAATGTTGTCGTTCTGAAACGAGAACACCCAAATGACAAAAAGCCATTTACAGCCACAATAGTTTGTCAGGCAGTTCACTGCACTGGCATGTAAATGCACGGATAGGAGATAGGGAGGGATTGGTGTGAGGGCACAAACTTCACCTAATTGCAGTTTGGCGAAGACCAGGAAGTGTAATGCCATTCCCATATAAAAGCATGACCAAGCACTGGTGTTAATTCTCTTGAATCAGAGAACAGAATATTTGATTAGCATAAGGTGCTAAAAATTATAAAACAGTGTTATAATACTACTGAGTTACACAGAGTATTCTGAACACCAAATCCTGAAGTATCAAATTATCAGCTGGCCAACTGAATTCAAGTTTGCCATATCCACCAGGAACAATGCTCAAGGGTAGAACAGACCTGAGGTACAAACAACAGTCTGACTGGACACCAAGACAATTCTAACAAAACTGAATACTAACAATGGATGCTGAAAAAAAATCCATACTTCAAGTACATGGGATGCAGAAAACTTGCACTTCAAATGTAGGGGGGGAAAAAAAGCCCTTGCTAATTTACATTTTTTTAACCCCCAAAAAAAGAAAATGTAGATTATTCAGATCTCCATCTAAACCCCCTTTTTAAGTCTAAGTAACACAAAATTTACATAGAACAATTTTCCTCATATATATAAGTTACAATACCACGTTTTCTTTGCTCTGGATGTGGCCACTTACATGCCAATATCTCAGTAAGTAAGAAAGTGTTCTCAGACATGTTTTAAGTAACTTAACAGTGGCATTCTTCTCTAACACTACAGAGTGCACAAGCTATGCAAGTGGTACATATGGAAACTACAATGCTAGGAAATGAATCAAGGTACAAGGACTTTAATAGAAGCTGAACAGAAGCTAAACCTGTTACAAGCATTTGCTGTGCGTCAGCCAGTACAGCCCTCAAAGGAAAGTTTAAATGCACACTTGGGCCTCATTGTACTAGTTTCAACATTCAGAGCCAGAGGTTTAAATAGCATCAGCTCCAAAAGAGCTTAAGTAAACTGCAATATGCCTTTTACACCAGTACAGAACTTAACTCACTGCAGTTAAACTCTCGTTACATCATTGTAAAAATCCAATCCTTTCATCACAGGCTGGTGGCACTCTGAATCCCTGCTGGTAATTTATCAACAGTGCTGCAACAACTGCTCACTTCCTGGACATTCAGGAGCCAGCCTGGACCAACTACTGAACTGAAATCCCAAACTTCCAATGGGCAGGTACTATTTTCACAGAACTTCATCTCAGATGCAAGCACACAGCAATTTGTAATGGACTCCAGCAGAGGCACCAAGTCCTCAAGCATCTTCTAGCCTGAGGCTCCTCCTTGCTCCCTCAAATATTCTTTAACTTACCTTGGTGAGAATTTTGGAATTGCAGGTCAGGTGAAAGTTACTGTAACCTTTTCCACAAAGGAATCATGGGTAGTCCTATTAGGTTATCAATCCAGAACCCAAGGAGAGTAATTTCAGAGACTCAAAGACTTCACAAAGATTAACACCTGGAGCCAAAAAAATGATATTGATACACTGCCCAAGAGGTCTCACACCACTGAAATTCAGTCATACGTCAAATCCTTTAACCAAACTAAAAATTCATGCAACCCAGTTTCATGTCTCAGATCATTAAAAAAAATTCAAAAGTTTTTATTTCATCGATTATTCAATGTCTTGAATGCATGAATGCTAAGATACTGAAAAAAAGTAGGGAAGTATTCTAGAAAGAAATTCATGTTACTAACCTACCTATAAGGACTAGAACTTATCTTTCAAGATGAGTTATGCTAATGAAACAAAGAATTTTTTTCCTATAAATAAACTCTACTGGTATTTAACAAAATGCCTATTAGAAATAACAATCTAATATTTTAATTTAAATCATTACCATAAACATATTTAAAGTATAACCATAACATATGATAACTTGATTACAGGCTCTTAAAATTGGCCTAAGTATTCAAAACTGGATGATTTTATCTACATGTAAAATAGCTGTTAGCTTGAGCAGAAAAAACACTGGAAACATTCTCCTCCTGAACGTTTTTTTGCAGTCTAGTAAGTGAAAAGCAGCTGCATAACACAAATAGATGTGAAGTGTAAACAGAATGATACTGCATTTCACCATGCTCTTGGAGGATCAATAATACTGATTGAGAAACTGCATTTCATGAAAAGAAATACAGGGAAGTAAACTGCTCATTTCTACAAGAACTTAGAAAACCAAATCAATGTGCTAAGGGACTGATTGTAATAATGTAATTTTAATAATGTGGTCAAACATCCTGTAAAACCTAGACTGAAGTCTGAGTGGCAAAATTGAGAAATCTTTTTTTACCACTCCACAGAGTGTTCCCCATCCTTTTGCTATTCTGTCAGATCAGGAAACACAAATACTGATTTTGCTGACAAAATCTTGCCAAAATACAGAAGTGACAATACTTATTTACATCTAGGAAGAAATAAAGCATTAAATATTCTAATTTGGCTTCATGTCTATTCAAATTTAATGCCCAAGATCTAAATTTAGTTTGACTTACAGACAAACAGTTTGGGTGCTTCAAAATCCTTTCTCAAACAACTCAATTTGCTCAGTACTCCAAATATTTTTTTCAGATTTTTCCTGATCTCTCTGGAACTTTTTTCCATGATCCCTGTAACAGAATTAAGTATTTTAACATATCCTATTTTATCTTCCATCAACACACAGGAACTGAGAAATATTAATTTTTCTCCTACTCACTGCTTGCAATGGTGCCTTATTTGGACTGCTTTCCTACTTGTTTTTTAAGCATCTTATTGCTAGCCTAGGAATAGACCCATTCATTTTGCAGCCCCTCTTTCTGCCAAAATCAACTGTGAATGTGCTATATGTCTACCATTGGCCAAATGCATTTTTGTCAGGGTTGTGAGAGTGTTTCAGAAGCTGAGAGGCTGGAGGGTTTTGGAAGTGTGCCTTATTTTGTGTGTGTGTGTGTAGGCAGGAAAGTTTGTATCCAATACAATGTATTAGAACCTACAGAGAACACTGCTGTCAGGCTTCTCTATCTTTACAGCAGGAGTTTGCCAAGTAGGTGTGGAAGTTCCTCCTCAAGAATATTTCATGTATTTCCTAGGCCTGAAATACATCTGTCTGCTTAGTTATTCTTTTTTTGTTGTTGTCTTTTTTCAGGGAGAAAGCTCCTTTGCCAGGTGGCTCAGAAATTCCGAGATGAGGTAAAAAACCCCAAACAAATAAACACACAGCAAGATAATGCTCTATATTCCTTCCAAGAAAAAGGGGCCCATTTTTATGCACAACTCATATTAAACTCAAGACAGAAAGAAAACTCATCAGGAGAATCTGAGGTGATGAATATCTCGTTGCTGCTGCCTGATGAATGTTTCTAGACATACTCTATGTTTTCTGTATATATTGCTATTTTAATTATTAAAACCAGCAAGCTCCAGTTACATCAAGACAGAAATGAGCATAACCAAACCCACATCATGAGAAGCAAACTATTTCATGTTCATGTTACTTGGAGTAATATTTTAGGGGCATTAGTACTGGAAGCATTTCTTCTGGGCAGAAAGAGCCTTCACACTACAGTGCACTGAAACAGTGTGGGACTTTCATTCTACAGTTAGGTCATGCAAACACTTTCACTCAGCATTCAGTCCAGTCTTATTACAGTGCCTCGGTATAGAATGAATAAACAATGTCAAACCTGGATAACCACCAGGTTAGAAACATTCCTCACATTTATTCCAGGTTTTGCTTTGTTTGTTTGTTTTGGGTTTTTTTATCTTTCAGAAAAAAAATAATTACTTGGTATGCCTGAATTGGATATAAAGGTGTATTGGTACAGCATAAAACTTTCTTGAGCAACTCAGAACTACTATTTTCACTCTTCTTAATCTATAATATAGAAAATTAAGTCATTGCAAAACTACTTGAACAGGGCCTATCAAGAAAGACTCATGGAAGTTCCTTAAAAAGCTTGTTAGGAGATAGATAATGTTCAAATATTTTTGTTATGAATACCATATCAATGTTCAAATTCACTGAATGGAGTTATGTATATTTTTAACTCATGTATCCCATGCAGACAAGTTTTATGTGACAAATGAAATATTTCTGATATACCACACATTTTACACTTTGTTTTACCAAAAAAAAAGTCATAATAGCAGAGAAAATACAAGTTTAGTTACTTAGGTCCTTACTATCTGAAATTATGTTCCAGGTAGATTACATGTATTCTGTAGAGTTGAAGGGAAACTTCCAAAAACTGCATTGAACTGTACTATTTCTCAGCAGAAAAGGAACAAACAGACAGAGAAAGGGATGGGACAGGAAAAAGAACGGAGGGATAAGACACAGCATTTTAAACCCAAGAGAACTACTGCCTAAGTGAATATAAGCAGATGCCTTTGTATTAACAAGGATCTCCTGTAAGAATGTGTTAATCCACTCTAGTCACACATATTGCAGGCAAGAGGACTATCACATAATATGGCAGAGTTCAAAGGTCCAGAATCATGAAACGGTAAATGGCCCAAAAGCATCCAGGTCACAAAATCTAATCTTAGGCAGGCATGATAATCCACTGCACCTTGTACCTTTTATGACAACTTAAAATCACAAAATCATTTAAGGTGGGAAAGGTGTTTGAGATCATCGAGTCCAAACATCTACATGTCTTTTGAATCCCTCCAGGAATGCTGACTCAACCAGTCCCCTTGGCAGCCTGTTCCAGTGCCTGAAAACCCTTTTGGTGAAGAGATTTTTCCTAGCATGCAATCTACTACTGGACCAGCAGCTTTTTGAGAATGCTTTGCTAGGATCTCAATACAGGCTATATAAAAAGCTGAACCAGTCATGGTGCATTTATGAAGAGAGGAACACAACCTTAACAGGTAATGGAAAACAAGCAGCAATAAACTTCATTACCTAACTCTATCAAGAGTGAAAAAAAAGGTTTTAGTTGTAAAACTATTCTAGGGAAACATAATGGAGCACTTTACACATCAAAAATTATACATATAAATAAATGTAACAAACTACATGACCTGTGAGCAACAACCAAAAAAGTAAAATCAGGTTCAGCCTACTACTTATAATCTAGGAAAATCCCTTTGTCTCAAGGACAAGGTCAAAAGAGGTGGTTGATAGCTTTGAAAGATTAGAGGCTTTTATTAGGATATAAAAATCAGTAAGACAAACGTCAGTAGGTTAGATTAATAACCAAGGTTAAACAGTTTGGAATGCCTGTGGGATGTATGAAGAAATACAGTTAGCTAACAGGAATAAGAGGTCCTATTGAGACTCAAAGGGCCAGGATCACAGGATTCTTAACTCATATAAACCATAAATAATAAATCAAATGAATCACACCATTGACTTAAGCTTTCCTCAGGAAAAGGACTTTGCTACTTAAGAGTACCCTAAGAGGGAATCCCTGTCCCCCAAATTAATTTCCTCTTCTGTGTTCACTGCAGTGTCTCCCTAGTCCACAAGCTGACACAGATAAATTATTATGCCAATGCCTTAGCAAAAGTTTCTCAAAGGAGCTACATCCCGGTCTGGGTGCATACATTGACCTTGGGCTTGAAGGATTGACCTGATTAAAGCAGACTAGACTTCCCCTTGTGGGAAGGTAAGAACAAAACCCCACAAACTCATCTCAAGACAGCTGAACCATTCCAGCTTAAATAAAAAAATGAGGCTATCCACTCTGATAAAAGCTTGCATTGTCACAAAAAGCCTCTTACCTGGGAGGCTGTGTCAGCACTTGTGTCACCAATTCTTCATCATTATGGTGGCTCCTCCTCAAACACCACCCAGTTAAGAGACTATGTCAAGATCCAAAACCCTTCAACTGAATTAGTTTAAGTTTGTACAAAACTCTTTCCAGCCACGAATTACAATATGTATATTATCGATTTACATGAACAAACCAGAAATATAAAAAAAAAAAAAATAGGGGTCAGAAGTGATAGAAATCAAGCTACTACTAAAACACAATCTGAATGAGATTTATTCCTCACAGAAGCTATACTTCATTATATTACAGGTCTGGGCTATTCAAGAAATGAAAGTGAAACAGATAAGAACCTTCAGAAATGAAACTTTAGTATTCTATGCCAATAATAGGAGGCTTAAAGAGGAAAACAAGGGGGTTTTGAGTGTGCATGCATACACACAGAGGCAAATACAAAGTTCCACTTTTTCTCCTGAAGTATGGAAGACAAGAGATTTGTTAGGTTCTGGTGGGGTTTTCTTTGTTTGTTTAAGTTCATGTGCATATGTGGTATATGAAACACGGAGATGCACAAATATTAACTTTGCCAAAGTAGAGAGGAATAAAGAATGACCTTATTCCACTCCAGCTGAGAATTTATTGAAATTGAGGATGCAGTAATTGCAAAACTGCCTGATTCCTGAAAAAGTTTCCACTCATCAGATTCCCAGCTGATTAGCAGTGTGCAGCATGTTCATTTCCTTCAGCAGATGCTTCCGATGTTCGTTACCAAGAACTGCTGCTAAAGTACTGCTCTGGTTCCAAATGAGGCTAAGCAGAAGAGTTCAGCAGACACTCTGGGAATAATATGAGTGAAAATACTATCAGCACCTAGCACTCTGATATTCATCAGTGTATTTCTTTCTACCCTCTATTTAACAGACTACGCAAACACTAAGTCAGACAATCTGTTGGCAAGCAACCATAATGTTTGCCACTGGATCTCCCTTATGACTACACTTCCTATCAAAAAAACGGAACTAATTCTCCCATCCTCTCATGAAACACTGAGACAGTCTCCTTTAGATCTCAATCTGCTCAAAACATGAACACTATATTCACATAAGCCTTCAAAACACCTACCACATTGCTAATAATCAAGTTACAATACCAGTGAAGGACAACAACAATGACTCCTGAAGTTCTAATAAAATTTCAAAGCCAAGATGAGGAAGAAAACTGCATACTAAGCTATTTTATTCAGCAGAAGCAAAACCTGAGTGAACTTGTTAGACGATGGCAGCATACAACACCAAAAATATAACCCTGTAAATTAATTTTAAAAAAAAGAAAAATTCAAACTTGAAGGGAAACAAGTACTAATAAAATCCCACATATTATTTCAAGCGTAGAAGTCTAACAGTATAAAGCTTTCTTTTTTATACATGGGAACAGAAGGGAATCTGGTTAGAGGGAGATGACTTAAAACTGGAGAGCAATTGTCTTTATTCAAAGTCATTTTAAGAATTCAGAACACTTCATTATTTTGCCAGATTCTATTTCATGAAGCAGATTAAGGATTTTACATGATTTCCACCCAGTGTTGCTGGCTGCTTCCCAAGTTTTAGGCAGTTTAGTTTGGGGAGCTTAAACAACCTGATCTTCTTATATTCAACATTCAGTCACTTTGTCTTTCAGCATCTTTTCAGTCCAGGCTGTATAAGCTGCCTTCCTCCGGGACAGCAAGATGGATTTATCACCCAGAAAAGAAGAAGCATATGTTCTTATTTAATCCTTATTCTGTTCGTACAAAATAAATCCATATTCTACAGAAAAGCAACAGAAAACAGTGTGCATACATTAAATCATGAAGCATAGACATTCTTTTTGCTAAACATACTGTTCCATGGCTATTTTAAGAGTAAACTACTCCCTACAACATCTCATACAGGTAAAGACCAGGAAGCAGCAGTGAAAGTTACCCTGTATGTAACAAAACCACCAGGGGAAAAAAAAAAAAAGTGAAGGTTTTTTCTCCTACTAATACAGTTGGTACAACCAGCACCAATTACATGAACTGTGGGTGCTGCAGTAAGGAGAGTTTCTCATGAAGTACAGTCAGAGTCATTACACAGAGAGACAGAGAAAGAAAAAGGTAAATCACCCATTCTGACTAAATTGAACTTCGTGTCCCCAGGCAAAATGGTTTCAATAATAAAAAACAAGAACGAACCGGTTCCTCCTTTTTTGAAAGCTTTTTATGAAACAGCAGAAGTATTTTGAAAGAGCCAAGATCACCTCATTGATTTAGGAGCAAAGACATACCCACAGCCTGCAAACAACTTCAAATGCTGCCCTCCTGAAGACAAAGATTAGCAGACTGAGTACCAGTGATTCCCTCTACCCTACTTGCATTTTCTAAACACAAAGCTGTTTGTTGAGATAAAGAATTTGCACAGCACTAAGTCAAAATTCATTCCTGTATTTAGGATTATGAGTCATGCTGAAAAACCTATCATACTATTTCATGGGGACAAGGTGACAGAGCTTTTTAGACAAATAAGACTGTATAATAACATGAATCTCAAGAGTGAGCCTTCATTTAAAGAGTACTCTATCAGTGCTACAATTATCAAGAGAAATTGATGTAACAAGACCTAATGCAAGAATTGAGAATTAATTTTCTCAGGTTTGCTGACCACAATACCAGAAAGAAAAAAATACTCTCAAAAGATGAGATTCATATTGTACCACATCTGGAGACATTGTACCACATCATGGAACCTACAGTCCTTATGTTAACAGGGAGAAAAGCCTCTACCAAGATTTAGTTCCTCAAAACTAAGTGACATTTATTCTCCCCTAAATATATTAAAAAGTAAGTCTACCTTAAACAGTTGCTAAAACTCAAGGGAGACAATAAAACAAGCCCCACAAATACTTGTTTAATGTAGGTCCACACACCTAGGCAATCACATCAGGTCAGTCCCTGCTTCTCAGAGACAAGAAAAATGCCTGCGATCAAACCACAATATGATGTTGATGTGTAAGAAATAACGAACCTGGCAAATGAAAAAGCGCTGTTATTTTCAGTCTAAAGCTCAATACATCTCTGGCAAATAAAGGAAAAAAAAAAAAAGGAAAAGAAAAAAAGAAAAAAAAGTAGCAGACATGGCAGCCCAAGGCACATTTGGCAAGGAGATGACAGCTTTCAGGAACCTTTTTCTCAAATTCACTTCTTAGAGGTTCACAAAGCATTGGAGAGGGAACAAAACCAGCAACGGGGTGGAACCGAGAGCTGGTAAATGGCATCGTCAGGGGGAGAGATTTCCACAGACTCTCGCCCGGGATTCATCTTCCCACCCACCGCACCGCCACCCGCGCTCGCCAAAACCACCCCCCCCCGGCTCCGTCCCCGCGGGGCGCGCCCGGGGCGGGCACCGCGGGGCTCCCGAGGCCGCCCCCTCCTC